>JAQPZY010001675.1:0-600000 GCA_029931535.1 Margaritifera margaritifera | reverse complement strand
ACAAAATAGCTAAATTTCAAGCCCCGTTTCGAACAAATCCATTCCGGAACACACTGATCAGTCCGTGATATCGGGTGCCATTGTTACAGACTGTTTTACGGCAATATAAAGCTTCATAACCGCCTAGAAAGTAATATTTTAAATTGTAATTAATATACCAACATGGCGTTATTAAATAATACCAAGACATATCTTCTTAAATATCCAATTTAACACTGAATCAGTAGCAAAATGCACGTTATTTGCGTGTGAAGTTCCAATTTCTTTATGACGTGTACCACAAATGAAATATGGTATTTTATCATTCCAATAAGTGTATATTAACAAGAAGAACCAATCTTTTATTTTATAAAGTCTTATTGGTATTAATGCTATAATAATAATAATAATAATAATAATAATAATAATAATAATAATAATAATATAAAAATAGTAATGACAACAAAATAATAGACAATGATATTATTAATTTTATAATTATACTTTTAATGACGATAAAGTAAATTATATACAGATTATTATTATTATTATTATTTCTATTATTATTATTATTATTATTATTATTATTATTATTATTATTATTATTATACACATAGTAAAAGTAATTAGAATTTTCCACGTAAATATCATACGTGTTTTTTTATATTTCTACTTGTTAAGATTTGATTGGATATGCCCAAGTATTATTCTATTAGGTCATGTAGGTATAATAATTAGGCGGTTAATATGCTTTTTATTTTCGTTAAACAGTCTGTCGGATAGTACCCTTTGTATCGGGGATTGGTCCTCATTTTCGGAACGGGTCTTGGAATTCGATTATTTTGTGAATACTTTACTATGTCCCTTGACAGAGGACGAGAAATAGTTCAAACCGTCGTTTTTTCTCATGAAAATCTACAAATGAATACAAATAACGGGCATTTACAACGCTGACATCAACAGACTGGTCATCTCTTCGATCTGACTGGGACCAGATGTGAAACAGCGACACGGTTTTAGAATAAAAAATATTAACCGAAACCGAAACTTTAATAAATTGTTGACGCAGCCGAGACAAATCAAGCTTCTCCAGCAGGCAATCTCTTTTATATCATTTATTTTATAAAATGCAGCATGGATATGGTAGATATGCATATATTTCGACAACTAGGCCACAGCCGCCTCGAAATTTTTGCATTGAATAGAGTGAATAGAAAAATACATGTACCCTAATCTCATTTAGCATAGTATCAGTAACATAATGAATTTATTCAACGATGAGCTCTTTTTTGTCTGTGTTATAAAAGTATGGCACTAAATGCACTTACGCCGGCGTGATAATATTTGTGACAATTTGTTAAATCTATGTCAGATGAAATGTCGTCTTCATATTCAGCCGAAAACGACGACAGACAAAAACTATGTATAAAATTTGACTTGTAATTCTTGCTACATTAGAGCATTAGTTTGGCTTATATCCACAGTCACAATCCATAATACAAGCCAGTACACTACAATTGTTTCATAACTTGCAGTCTGATATTTTGTTCTATGTCCGCTCAAGTTTTGAACCGATCAAGACAGTTTTTGAAAGTTTACACAAAAATGTATCATCAGTAGACTATATGTCACAAACCAAACCCATACTTCTAGATTAAAGGTCATAGTCACAAATGGAAGTTAAATGTCAAACAAAGTAGTTTTCGTGCCCATCATAATTACATACATTACTGTATAACTCCTTAAAGGTGTATCATGTGCCTGGTGCAGTACTAGTGTCTATGCTCCATAACACATAACACATTTTTAACCAATCCATAATACGAGCCAGTACTCTACAATTGTTTCATAACTTGCAGTCTGATAATTTTTTCCTCTGTGTGTGTGTGTGTGTGTGTGTGTGCGTGTGTGTGTGTGTACTATGCATATTACCTAGTAAACCCAAATAAAATTTCATGAGTAGTATCAATTAAAGAACATTTAGAAACTCTTGGTTTCGGACACATATGGTTGCAACAAGTTGTAGATAATGTTGATGTGTTCCACCAAGTCGCTAAGCAATACGGGAGCCGCGGCAGCTCAGCTGGTAGAGGGTCGTATTCGTAATCCAAGGGTCGCGGACTTGATACACGCCCAGGTCAGCCTGTATCGGCTGCTTCCGATATGTCCTTGGGAAAGGCCGCTTGCCTGACATAATGTATTAAAAGTGCTGCTAAACCAACTGACCACCCCCACCCCCCAAAAAAAAAAAAAAAAAAAAAAATGGAATTGTAGGATTGAAACCTGTAGTAGAGCAAGACTTTATATTCATCTTGCAAATAGCTTGTAAATATAAAGACTATCTTACTTTTACCTATGTTGCTTCAACCCAAGGAAAGAAATCAAGAGCACACTGACCTTACATTTACTAAAGTTATGGCACTTAATCGGCATCAAATCGACAGCCAAATGCCTTGTGGATACTTGAACATTAGTCGCATTTGTTTCTGTTTGATTACACCCAAATCGATGTAAAGCTTTAACCAATCATAGATTTAGATGAATTCGATAATCAATAAATTGTGACCACGTTTTGCGAGTTATGGTCAATATTTGTCTACAAAATAGGCAATCGAACGCCGTGTTAGCAATCAGGCATTTTAATGTTTCTTCAACCAAATATGCGTTCAAGTTTCCTCTTCATAAAATCGTAGATTCAGTCATTGGGATATTTTGATCTTTTTCGAGAGTTTTGGTCCCCGAATTTCTTACAACCTAACAACTTATAAACACTGTAGGCTTTAACCTTTTTGTTTTAAATTTAATCAATTATACGTCAAGCTCTTTCTTAAAATGATTGAAAATAACTTCGAGATTTGGGTGCTGTTTTAAGTAATGGCTCATGATCGACGTATAACAGGATTACTTATAAAATACTCAGGTAACACCGTTTTTGATTGTAATAACAAAATACTATGAAGATTCATTTATAGGATGTCCAATCAGTGCGATTATCCGCCTATTTTTTGTTTTATTTTATACAAAAATATTGCTCTTCATCGACCTAAAATACATCAATGAATTGTGAATACTTAAGCAACTACATTTTAATAATTCCAACCATAATTTACAGTGAATTTACAATTTAACAAGATCATGGATACATTGCTAGATTAAGCACGATTTTGACATATTTTGCCGATTTACTGACCATGGTGGACTTAGCACATCCACGTGATGCAAGCAGTCAACATATTAAGTTAGGGAGGCAAGCACCATCTTAAATACATTGATGAAATAGAGATTTAGTTCCAAGTTAACTTGTAGATGGAGATACAGATAAAGTTATGCTGTTGGCAATTTCATATCATCGATAGTAAAAAATTCAGGAGCCGCGGTCGCTCAGTGGTTAGCGTGCCGGACTCACGACCGAAAGGGTGCCATCGGATCAGCCCAGGACAGCTACCGTGCTGTGTCCTTGAGCAAGGCACTTTACTCCAATTGCCTCGGCACTAAATAACCTACTTGTGTTGCTGTGCCGTAAAGCACCGAACCAACCCAAAACCAAACCAAAAAAGCAATCTCACTGAGTGACATGTAAAATATCAACGCATCCTGGTAGTTTGAGTGTATTTATTTATGGATTTATTTTGTTTGGATGTGACATTGTATCATAGTGTAACCGAACCTTGTTGTACTGTATTATCTCTTTATCTTAACCATATTTGAGCTCATCGAACGTGCTGCTTTTGAATAATTCAAATTCATTTAACTGAGTTCCCGTTTATTTTAAGTTATAAGGTTTTGTTTCGTCCTTGACTTATGCTTTCAGAAATACATATTTTGTGGAGACACTTATCTCCTATTAACACATGACCTGTGCGGATCTACAACTGATCACACTGAGTCAAATATTGAGGGTTTCAGTTTCGTTTCCTGTTTCCTGCTATTAAGTCGGTATCGTGAATCTGACAAAGTCCGGAAACTCCAGGGTGGGGCATCTAAAACGGATGATGGCTATTGAGATAATGAGGCAGGATGTCGCATCATGGAGCATGAAACTTTAGCACGCATTCATATTCTAAATTAATGTTCATGTCAAGATGCCTATAAAGTAACGAAAGTGAGCTTACGTCTTCGTGTATAAACAATTATTACAAGAAATTAAACAAAGACATAAAAACAATTTCTTAAATTAATTGTTAACCATTTAAACTCCTTTATCAGCCGAATAGAAAACCCATAAGGACTATGAGTAGCGTTCAGTCAACCGACAGTTCAAGTCCAAAGGAAAATCTGATTTATCAACGTTGTACTCGTTCATAGACTTTGACCTTAGCCCACACAAGTTATGTTACCAATCTCATATAGTGCCATTCGCTGTATGTCACGAGTCAGGATGAGTGCCAGGATGCTGCACCCGCTGTGTGTGTGTGTGTGTGTGTGTGTGTGTGTGAGAGAGAGAGAGAGAGAGAGAGAGAGAGAGAGAGAGAGAGAGAGAGAGAGAGAGAGAGAGAGAGTCAAAGACCAGTTGAGACTCGGAACTTTCCATCTGGAAGAATGCAAACCCGACTTAATTTTCACCAGTCTGGTACCCAGAGTAGCTCGATGATGCCGCTATGTGCAAGGTTCCTTTTCTCTCATCAAAGGCCAGGGGATTCTGGTTCTCCGGTCGCCTATACCTCAGACGATCTCCACTAGCTGTGCCATCCGAGAGTGCGTGTTTTAAGTTGCTTGTTGTACAAAAGGACAGTTTACATTCTATCGATTGCAGTGATGTGTATATTTTCCACGAACTATTATTTTCTTATTTATTACGATTAGAAATTGTAAAATTGCATTTACACCTTTAAGAGTGAGAACTGGTGCATACTGCTTAGAGACGGACCATTTAATTTGGGGATTTGGGATCTGGGATGTTTTACGAACAAAAAAAGGACGGCTCTCATGTAGCTTGACAACATAATTTTTGCTCTGATTAATAGCAACAACAACAACAACAAATATTATATCCATTATATTAGTTGAAAAAATAAAGATTGTAAGGTAAAAGAAAACAAAATATCCTGGCTCGAAAGAAAAGTCCAGCCCCCCCTCCCCGCCCCGCGTAAATTAAATGGTCGATTCCCTATATTCATTAGAGCGCAAAGTCGCAAGAATTGTCTGCTCCACCTTTGTGAATCAGTGTAGTAGCGAATAAGTTGGGCATTACTTTCTCGAAACGCAGTACTTGCGAAATGTAAATTATGAACAGTGGCATACATATACGATTTTTGTAACTATTGCAGGTGGGGTTTTTTTGTGTGCGAAATAATATATGTGTGTGTTCGTTTTCTTGGGTCATATATCCAAACAGTTTAAATCAGTGCTATATAAACATTGGCAGAATAACAATAAACCTATGTTGCTGCGGCACTGAGAAAGATGCGGCGATAGGCTATATTTGCGGCTGATGTCTTTCATAATTACTTGTATGATTTACTATAGGTCAGATATGTTCCTTTTTAAATGCTCTAGACCCTTCATAAGATTTTTTTCTTGTTCTGATTTGGTATAATTTTTATTGATTTCCCTTTATCATTTCTTTTTTTTTTCCCAACATTGCATACATGATCCATTAATTTTCTATCATTTTGTATAAGAATCGTTTTTGAATGCCTGGCTTTTTAGTATTTTAGTTTAATCTATTTTTCATTTTATTTTATTACACATTTCCTCCAATATCGTCTCTTTTATTTTATTCTCTCAATTGAAGCACAACAACTTTATTATTTGTTTCATGATAACCAAAGAAATTTAAATTTGCAAGGTGACTGATCTGCAAGAGATGCACATTAAAGTTGACGAAAGAGATTAGATAGATCCGTTTCGTTAAAGAAACTTACCCCATTATAACCGACCTCAGCATTCATCAACTATCTTCGCATTTAAACAAAACGAAATGTATGTCAACGGGTCTTACAAAGCCTCCACATGCTTGTGCCAGGATTACATTCCGTCAGGAAAAAGACATCAGTGTAAGTGTAGTCCGACTTAAGCAATTAGACTTTAATCTGTGCAACAGCGTCAATATGGGCTGCCAAGTATGTGAAATATTGCTGCAAATTTAGCCACTAGTTCCTCAATCTGTCGACCGGGGAGCTAGTCCGATAAATTAGCTCCCAAAACTTGTGTTGATACTGATGGATGTTTTGTGGGTTTGATGTCATCTATTCATAAAATCAAGGAATTATTTGCAGACAAATCTGTCCGTAACACATCGGTGTATATTTTAGACGCTTACCGGTATTTCTCACGTCTCTTGAGCTACCTTAGGTCGAAGGGTCCTTTGGTGATATGTACAGAATATTTCCGGATCAAATCCTATGTTTGACGACTGTAAATCCACTTGGAATAACACAACCCTATGTCCTGTGGCCTTTTTGAATTTCGTGGCTACATACGGCTGTTACCAAATACCGGTAAGTGTCTAAACTGTACCCTGGCGTGTTCAGGACAGATTTGCATGGAGCAAAATTGCACATTTTTTATGAATAGGTGACATTATACCCACACAACGTCCATCAGTTGTCAACACAGGTTTGGGGGGCCGATTTATCGGACTACCGGGAAACACGCTATACAACACCGCTTGTCGTTTGTGCTAGTGTAAGACGTTGACCTATCCCTGTAATAAATATCAGGGTCTACGTCTTCATTGCAGGACTAGCAGGAGCACTGTTCTCCCTCGCCCTCGGTAGTTGATGTCCTCTAAACGGACTTATTTACCGAGTATTGTATTGAAGCTTAAAGAGAGAGAGAGAGAGAGAGTGAGCAAACGAAAACAAAGTTGTTTTAACAAAGATGTTTTGGCCACGATATATCAACAAAACGAACAAATTTTACCCTAAATTGTACAGGAAGTGGTCATGCTTACATATGGTGGATGTTGCCATAGAAATACCACGTAATCTGTTACTTGGAATGCATCAGGATTATATGTTGAACATCTTGTCTAAGTTGTGTAGAAATAACTATCTTCTACCGAAATTAATAATTCGCCCAGCATACGGGTCTTCAGTATGACGTCACTTTATATCTTCAGCTATCGTTAGGTACAAGTCATTGGGTCACAGGTATATATATATATATATATATATATATATATATATATATATATATATATATATATATATATATATATATATATATGTGTGTGTGTGTGTGTGTGTGTTTCATCAACTGGAGTTTCATATTCCCCATGTTGGCGATGCATATTATGTAATGACTTAAGTCAGGGGTCTCCAAACTACGGCCCGCGGCTTCGATTTGTCCGGACCGCGGTGATGTACTTTTTTAAAACGATTTTCTATATATTTACATTTTTCACAGAAGCTTCGGCCCGCAATCCCCCTTCAAAAATCTAACATGGCCCTCGTCTTATAAAGTTTGGAGACCCCTGACTTAAGTCTTCATCATCATGGGACATATTATTATGTATTGGCATTATTTAACCACCTTCAATTTCTCATTAGATTAAGCCACAAGCCAAACATTTGCTTCCACTGATGGGTATATCACGCAGTGATGGTGGTGCAATTGCTTTTCAAGATGGATAAACAATATCAAAATAAGTTTTAGACGCTTTTCCAGTGATCATTTTTTTGTTTGCAAACTGACAGAAAAATGTCAGTAACAAAATTGGTTCAGGGGGACTGGCGCCAAATTCTAAAAATAAAATCACATATCCATACATGTGACAGAACCAGGATTTCAAACCAGTACATTTAAAAATTTTGATCAGTAGATTGGCTTCTAAACCAGTAGATTTTTTATCGGCATAAACTTTACGTGTTTAAAGGGGATTGAAAACATAAGTGCATTTTTTGTTATAATATGTTTTCTTTCGAACATAAATCTGATTCAGATGCTGATGGAAAATGTTGAAGTAATAATTAATATGAGTCAGTATATTGTCAATTAAATGAAAAAGGAAGAGTTGTTTATCATATAGTTCACTGGAAAGATTTTTTATATATAAAATTCAATAACATTTTTAACTTCCTTCACAAGATCACTCTCTAGTAACCACTTATGACATTCATTGTGCTTATTAAGCTTCACACTTAACAGGCTCTCAATAGTTTTCTGGTTCAGATTTCCACTTGAATCACTTTGTATTTTGTGAGAAATGCAGAAAGTTCTCTCTATATCAGCATTAAAATGTGTCAACGACAAGACAACTATGCTCAGCCTGCAAAGAAGTAAATACTTCAGTTTTCCTGTTGCTGGGTTTGTAAGGTTGCTGACTGCTCTACAATACTCCTCCAAGCTATGTTCACCCCAAGGAAGAAGTTCCTGTTGAACTTGGGATATATTCCTGAGTCTTATCGTAAACGGCTTCTATATCTTCATAGATCAGATCCAAAAATCCGTTGGCAAGTTTCACCACTGTAATTAAAAAAAAAAAACAAAGAATGATTTAGGCTTTAAATAAGCAATGAAAAATACATAATATATTTATGATTTTACAAATAATTTATCCCAATTTTACAACTAATTATTTTGTAATATATTGTTAACTGATATATTTTATGAAGGACTTGAATTTAATTTATGTGCATGAAAACTTCAAAGAGTTTATGAAATACAAAAGATGCATATCTTTGAAACACATAATGCAAACTCAGGACCTGTGCTACTCGTCTGCACACACTTAAACTCTGATATCCAAGCACGGTTGAACTTGTAATAATTCTTAGCCGGTGGTTTCTTAGCATTGGCAGAAAGCACATGTTTCAGCCTTTTGACATGAATTGAAAATAAAAATGTACGAGCTCTCCCTAAATATTCCTCTTAAAACACATTGAACAATACAATAACAAGTAAACAAGACAAAAAATCAAAATACATGTAGTTACTAATACTCTAGTGTGCATGCTGAAATAATTTTTTACGGTTGGTTTCTACATTTTATCTATTACGCCAGAGGTCGGCCGATTTTCATTAAAGGCTCAGACGACATCATGGACCACCTTTTAATCCCTTTATTACTTATAACACCTCAAAAAGCATCCCGCATTTGGGCTTAAACTTCCCAAAATTGCAACAATAAGGTATTCAAATAACAACTTGCTGTGTACACTTGTTAGCTGTTCTTTATCAATTCTAATCCTATTAATCTGCCACGCATCATCGCACTGGTCGTTGTACCGGTGGAACATTTCCGGCCCACAGTAGACTTGTTCTGGCTGGTTTCTCGAAGGTGTTGATAGAACTCGTCAAAATACCGTGATGTTTTTTTTTTATAATTTTTTAAAAAAAATTCTTTTAATTTTCAAAAGTGGTAGATTTTGACTATAAAACGGTATGTGCGGCATTTATGGACTACCGCCAGTAGAATCACATGTATGATATCAATAGAACCTAAAATAACGTCACTAATTAGATACGAAATATCCACATTTTCAGAGTTTTGCAGAAAACAAAGATATTATCGAAAAAGGAGTCTAAATCGTATTTTGACCTAGTTTAGTGTATTAGATCACATGTACAAACATTAACTGCAAGGCTAAATGTGTGAATGGCAGGATGTTAAGCATTATCCAAAAACACTCTCACCAATTTCCACTTTCAAGCCTACAACTTAAGTTATTCAAGGAAACTTAAACACTCTGTTCAATCTGTTGACAACATGGTAATTAGTGTAAGAAAAGTGGGTAATTGTGACTTTCCTTCCCTTTGCATGGTTGATAATGATGCATGGAACGCTCAGACTAAATCTATGATGCCTAAAACTTAAATTATGCCAGGAAACTAAATAAAGTAATCAGAGTAAGAAAGAGTAGGTCTCTATAACCTGTGCTCCCCTGGGATAGTTTAGAATGATGTAAAAGAGCTTCTAAGTCAATTTCATGAAGTATAATGCCTACAACTGAAGTTATGCCAGGAAAATGAAAAACTAACACCCAGGTTAACCTGTAAACAACAAATAGGTTTTATAAGAGTGACTTACTTTCCACTGGGTTGGTTTTGAAAAATGTTAGGAAGACCGTCCTGATCCATTTACATGAAGATATCATATATACAACTAAGGTTCTGTCATGCAACCGTAATGCTCAGGTTAACCAAGAAAAATAGGTCACTATGATAATATTTTCTCTGGTGAGGTTTTGATTGATGCAAGGCACACCTTGACCAAGCTCCCTGGAGGTATCATGTCTACAACTGCAGCTAATCCAGGTCACAAAAACTCTAACTTTTAAACAACAAAGTTATAATTGCAACAAAAGTATATCACTGCAATCTACTCTCTCCTCGGACGGTTCAGAATCTTACAATCATCAAGACTGATCAGGTTCCATGAAGATGTAATGCATAAATGTTGAGTTAATGGGAGGCAAACACAATTCTTACAATTTAGTTAACCTGACTGTGGATGATGCTTCTGACACCAGGGGTACTACATTAAATAAGCTCTTCTGTACTTCGTACAGGTGAACTAAAAACGGAGAATGCACAAACAGACCATGAGGAGATGCTTCCCATAAAGTTACATTAACATCAGACTTAGAGCAAAGAGAAGTAGCCAATACAGATTGTTTATGGACAACACACTTTCACATAAGCTCTCTGGTCTTTGCTGAACAGAGCTAACAACCAGCTTACAGCAATAATAGTTTCAAATTTCTATGATGTATGGATAGATGATTATGAATAATAACAAAATAAACTTCTGCTTGCTTAATAACATGATACATAATGCATCAATTTGTAAATCATATGATAATACTTCACTGTTTTAAAGCAATTTTAAAGGATTAATATACAACTTGCAATCAATTTTTGTTAAACAATTCATCATTTGAACCTAAACATTTGAAAAAGACATACTGAAACTGCACCAGGGAACTGATAATATGGGGAAAAACATTTCGGACTAATATATTTCATAATTTACCAATCCACTCGCTTATGTTGCTAAAGCTGGTTAATATGATTCTCACATCAACGCCAGTTTACTACCTATGTATTTGACATTACGATGTCACATGTCAATCAAGATTTAACAAGAGGCTCAAGTGGGCCTGTCATCGCTCACCTGACTTAAATAACTTAACAGTTAACTATTTCACCATGCAGGTTTATGTAGTATTGTAAGAACACATCCTATGTAAACTATCTCCCAAGCTGTATATCATGTAGATTTTACCTATTGTACTATATTTTGATAACAGTTCTTTCAAAAGATAAAGGAATAATTAATATGCATAGTTTCTTGCTCATAATCGAAGTCGTTCCGATCTTGATAATTAACCCACCAGATTAAAAATATGGCTTCAATAGTGGTACCAAGATCAGCCAATTTGATGTAAGAACACCTCTGACATTAATGTGTGGATCCCACTTTAAAAACTGTGCAACATCTTGACAATATAAGCCCATTATTCCAGTTTTGATAAAAAGTATGGCCTCCAGAAAGGTAATAAGCAAGATCACCTCATAAATATGCACGGATCTCGCATTTTATTGATACAGTCGAAGATCTTGATGATATAAGGATATATTTCAAGTCTTATCTAATTGGGTCACAAATAAGGCTTCCAGAGTGGCAATAAGTTCTGACAATCAGATCTAAGATTGCATCATTAATATGCGTGAATCTTATTCATTATCAAAACCATCCAAGATCTTGATGATATAAGCCGATATTTCAAGTTTGTTCAAAATAGGATCAGAAATATGGTTTCCAGAGTGGCAACAAGCTCGGCCAATCAGATGCAAGACCACCTCAGTAATATATGCATTGATCTTGCTGAACTTGTCCGAGATCTTGGTGATATAAGTATATATTTCAAGTTTGATCAAACCTGGATCAGAAATCTGGCCTCCATAGTGGTAACAAGGTCAGCCAATCAAATGCAAAATCACCTATTTAATATGCACATATCTTGCTCAATATCGAACCCATCCAAGATCTTTATGATACAAGCCCATATTTCAAGTCTGATCAGATTCAGATCAGAAATATGACTTCAAGTGGCGCAACTAGCTCAGCAAATCCAATGCAAGATCACCTAATTGGTATGTGTGTATCTCGCTCATTATCAAACTCGTCTTGATGATATAAGCACATTTTCCAATTTTCATCAAAATCGGATTAAAAATGTGGCCTTAAGAGTGGTAACAAGCTTAGTCAATCAGATGCATGATGACCTCATTAGTATGCATGGATCTCACTCATTATTAAACTCATTGGAGACCTCAATGATACAAGCATATATTCCAAGTTTGATCAAAATTGGATCAGAAATCTGGATTGCAGAGTGGTAACAAAGTTCATCAATCAACTGCAAGATCACCTCATTAAAATGCACGAATGTTGCTCGTTACTGAACACATCCAAGATAAACCAATATTCCAAGTTAGATTGATATCGAATCAGAAATTTGGACTCCAGAGTGGTAACAAGCAAGTGTTGATGGCCGACGCACGATTCACGACGGGCGACAAACAATGAACGTATGGCTATGCGATGAGCTCACTTGGCCTTATGAGCTAAAAATGACTAATACAGTAACAAGAGGATCCTTTCAGATTTCAGCCATACATAACTAATTGTTAATTATGTAGAATCAATACCATTTCATGTTGAGCAGTAGAATCAAGAAAATACAATTGAAAAAGCTATTTAAAAGTCCTTCTCCATAGGTGGCATAAGAAAAGGATAAATGTCACACAAGCTATAGTTTGGTAAAACTGGTTTCTTTCTGCTCCTAATATCTTACTGTCTCTCAAATCTTGCCTAATTACATTACACTTTCCTCACACTAACATTAACATGTCAAGTAAAATAAATAAATGTTTCTTTACGCAAACTCAGTAGTTAGGTCCCATTTCAAGCACAAGTTCAGATCCAAACTATGCCTTCACTTTTGCATAATATAATTACAATTTTGAAGTCTATGTTTTTCTCTATTTTTTTTGACATTTCAGAATTAAGCTGCCCATCAGTTTATAATTTGATTTTTACATAAAGTAACAAAGAAACATATTTTGTTAATACTTATAATAACAAGAGTCGGAGATCAACATGTATTTTGAAGATTTTTGATGATACTGGACAACACTTGTATAATTTTACTTAGACTGAGAATTCACTGGTCTACAATTTTTTAGAAGTCGTCTGCTTCAGAGATAAAATGTGCTATTTATTATGGATTTTGATGTGCTGAATTCAAATAATACAATTAAAACAACTGATTGGATACTGTTTCCAAGATATTTAAGTTTTCACATTTTACGTCTATGTATATTGTGTACATAGTGGACTTTTAATCATAAATTATAAACCTAGGTCTTTTTATGTGTTTATGGTTGCTTTACATCATAATATTTCACCTGTCCTGTTTATGTAGCACTTTAGAAAACAGCAAAAGGGTTATATAAATAAAAAATATATTGAAACAAAAGTAAAAAAACTATTATGTATATATAAGTACATAGTTTAGTCCTTTTTCAGTGTCTACTCGGCGCTTCTTGACTTGTCTCTTGTATTCATTAAATGGAGCATCTCTTGTCACTGTCCAGCAGTAGTCTGCAAGCATTGATGGGCTCCATTTGCCTGAGAGCGTTTCTCCATTTTTGCTATGTCCTGGTGAAATCGCTCACCGTGCTCGTCGCTCATTGCTCTGCAGTTCGGTGGAAAACAATCTAGATGAGAGTACAAAAAATGTATGTTTAGTGACATGTTGCAACCAAGGCTTTTGTATGCCTTGAGGATTTTTTCCACCAACTCCCTGTAGTTGTCTGCCTTGTTGTTTCCGAGAAAATTTGTTGCCACTAACTGGAAGGCTTTCCATGCCGTCTTTTCCTTGCCACGCAGTGCACGGTGAAATGCATCATCTCGAAGAAGTTCACGAATCTGAGGACCAACAAAGACACCTTCCTTTATCTAAGCTTCACTTAACCTTGAAAATTTTCCACAGAGGTACTTGAAAGCTGCTTGTGTTTTGTCCATGGCCTTGACAACGTTCTTCATCAGACCCAGCTTGATGTGCAAGGGTGGTAACAAAATCTTCCTTGATTCAACAAGTGGTGGATGCTGAACACTTTTCATTCCAGGCTCCTATGATTGTCGGAGTGGCCAATCTTTTTTGATGTAGTGGGAATCTCTCGCACGACTATTCCATTCGCAGAGAAAACAGCAGTACTTTGTGTATCCAGTCTGCAGACCTAGCAAGAGAGCAAGAACCTTGAAATCGCCACAAAGCTGCCACAGATGTTGGTCATAGTTTATGCACCTCAAAAGTTAATTCATGTTTTAATAGGTTTCCTTCATATGGACTGCATGACCAACTGGAATTGATGGCAAAACACTACCATTATGCAGCAAAACAGCTTTAAGACTAGTCTACGATGAATCAATGAACAGTATCTACTGATCTGGATCATGAACAATGTCGAAGGCTGCCATCACACCATCGATGTTGTTGCAGGCTACAAGATCACCTTCCATGAAAAAGAATGGGACAAGATCCTTTTGACGGTCACGGAACATGGAAACCCTAACATCACCTGCCAGGAGATTCCATTGCTGAAGTCTGGAACCCAACAGCTCTGCCTTACTCTTGGGTAGTTCCAAATCCCTGACAAGATCATTCAGTTCACCTTGTGTTATGAGGTGTCGTTCAGAGGAGGAGGATGGGAGAAAATATGGGTCATGTGACATTGATGGTTCAGGACTAGAAGTTTCATCCTCTTCCACTTCCTCGTCTGACACAAGTGAGAATGATTCTGGTGCATCAGGAACCGGCAGTCCTTCTCCTTCGGGTACTGGGCGTATAGCTGATGGAATGTTTGGATAATGCACAGTCCACTTTTTCTTCTTTGACACACCTTTTCCAACTGGAGGCACCATGCAGAAGTAACAATTGCTGATATGATCTGTTGGCTCTCTCCAAAACATTGGCACTGCAAAAGGCATAGATTTCCTTTTCCTGTTCAAACACTGGCGAAGATTTGTTGCAGAAATGTTGCAGCATATGTGTAGGGCCCACCTCTTGTCCTAATCTCCAATTTTGCAGCCAAAATAAAGGTGATAGGCTTTCTTAACCATAGTGGTTATACTGCGCTTTTGTGATGCAAAAGTCACTTCACCACAAACATAGCAGAAGTTATCTGCATTGTTCACACAAGTACGAGGCATCGCTGCTCACTTTGGCTAAACAGAAATGTGTCCCTTTGCAAAATCAAACACTGACAAATAAGAGAGCACGACACTGTATGATTTGAAGAGCTGATATAGGGCAATTTCTTCAGCAGAGCGATGAAGGCTTAGTTATGATTGCATCATCTATGACTTCTAGGAATAACATGATGCAATTCATATCATGTATGACCAATACCAGCTTCAGATTGCATCATTCATTGTTTTGCTTAAAAAGCAAGTACTGTCCAAACCCAGTCATAGATTTTTTTATAAATCCAGTCAAAGATGTATTTTAGTCATTTCTGGTTTAAATTGAGATCCCTTTCCTTTATAACTCACTTATCGTCCGTCATTCTCAAGTCAAGAGTCGTATATACTGACCCAGTATAATATCTTTAAAACTAGAGCCAATCAACAATTTTAAGCATCATTTTCGTTCTCAGTGACCCAGAATTAGTAAAGTTTGACAACATTTATTGCGGAAGCATTTTGGCTGTAGACCAGTGATAATTGGACTAAAACACAAATGAAGAGTTTATCAGTCAGGATGTAAAATAAACACTGAAAGTAGTATCAAAATTTGCTGCTCTTAAATATAACAAATGGCTACAGCAGCAGTTGTAATTGGAGGAGCAATAACTAACGGTTTAGCATTACCAGAAGTTACTAACTCTGCACGTTATCTGATCCTAATGGAACTAATTAGACGAAATTAGACAGGGCAGTGATTCAAAGAGTACCAGAGAATAACTCCAGAATTGAATGAATACAGAATAAAGATACTTGACTACGTGAAAGAAAGGCTGAGAGAGCAAAGTTTGGTCATTCCGTACAAGATCAACCTGGACGATGTTTTGTTTTTATTTTATTTTTCTCTGGTAGCGTCTACTCATAGTGATGATCATAGACGTGATTTCAACGATAAGCCAAAACTTGAAAAACAAAGTTAACGTGCAATGAATGATTTTAACACCTTCCGATGAAGAATTTAAATATGAATACATATTCATTGCACTTGTGATTGGTGTTCGTGGAGTTTTGTAGGTTTTTCTGTACGTTAAATAGTGAAAATGTCTACGTTAAAAGAGAGGTATTTCGGTAACACCTTTATCATCTGTCCAGACTTTCTGTACTACAAGACGTACGACATATATTAGTTATTTAAAGATAAAAGTGTGATAGTGAGAGATCCGGAGGAGAATTAGATAGGTGGTTAGAGTTACTAGATATTATGTACTAAAGAACTAATATTTTGTTTCTAATTGATACCTGGGACAACACTAATGAGATGAAAAAGAAAGCAAATCACTTAACTACTCTAGCTTTTGCTGTAAGCCATTAAAATATCGGTATGGGTGATCATTCTGAAGTCCAAATCCGTGATGAAAGATTTCAGAGAGAAAACTCGGGTTTTGGTTGTCTTGTACAGTTAGGACAAAAAGCAATAGTAACTGTATTTGACGAAAATCTCCTAATTCCAGATGAAATAAAAGGAGAAATTGTAGATATTTTTAAACAGAAGAAAAGAAACAAATTATTAATGAGGCTAGATTATTCTTTTCAATTCAAGGTACAAGGTACATGTACCATAGGTACACATTGACTTCGTTTCCGGAGTCGAGGTGTACAATCAGTGCAGCGGTATGAAAACGTGACAGTAAGATACTGCATTTATGTTGTCAACCCTCAACCAGCCCCCACCCCCCGACAAAAAAAAAGAAAAAAAAAGAAAAGATAAAACGTTTTTCGTAATACATAGACAATGCTATTTTGTTCATTTTGATGTTATACACCTCGTGATTGTATTACCTGAATAAATTCATTTCCTGGTAATTATGAATATGTTCGAAAAGACACTTTTTAAAATTCATTTGCAAACTTTCACCATTAAAAGTCCTGAATGAATAAAATTTTGCCCTTAACCCACAAGATTTATCTGGCAATGGGATAGTCCTTAAAATGGTAAAGCAGATGTGTTATCATCTCCAAATCTAGTTCTAAAATCCGTACTGTGTCACCTACATCTTGTTTTTCGAGCAGAGTTTCTTCTATCCATTTAATTTATTCCTCACTCGCCCATCTAAAATTTGAACGGCACGAGTTGGATCATTACAGAGCCCTAGAGGTTATTAGACTGTAAGTGCATGATGTATGCCCTCGACCCGATTTTATCCTTACGTTTAAACCCTTGTCTCGTCACATTTTATCCTTCATCATCATCTGCACAGTATTCGTGATTTACTTTTGCATACCTATGTGGGATGACGCTAATACCACCTCTCATGCTACTTTTAATCATCAGAAACATATCGTTATCTGTTAAAAGTTCTAACCTGAACCTGAGCACCATATATTTTAAGCTGGCATCCGGAGCTAGTTCTGGTGGACTGTAATAATGTGCTGGGTAACGTAATAGTAACGAAGGTCGCCTAACATTTGAAGGTTGTTGTTAGACATCGTAATCGTCACTTGATTAGTTCGAATCATTCAGACTTGAACAAAACTTTTCTTTTCGTAGTATAGATGTTGTATCGAATCTGTCGAAACTATCCATGTATTCGAATGGGGAGATGTGATTTCTCAAATATAACGGTGTCATTGCACATACGGTGCAAGTCTTTTCTGCGACAACGCCTTTGTACCAAAATGCTTGATTGTACAAACGATCTTGCCATCATTTTAAATTTTAGCCAGCTATTCTAATGACAGTCCCATAAATCGGAAGCTACCTAAGAATGTATTGTTATTTCCTTGCTATCTTTAATGAACCCATCGAGAACGATAGGACGATGTCCTTACTGAAAGAAATATATTTTTTGACATTACTTTTTTCCAGATCATTTCTCACAATTGTTTTGATGAACAGGTGACTGTCATAACCTGAAAAGTTATTTTGGATATATAAAACTTAAGTTACAGTTTCTTTTAGCGAGACCTCTGTACAGTCCAGTCAAGTAATTATAGTCTCTACATTTGTGTTTAGAGACGGAGCCTAGTGTTGCTACTCTGGGATGATCGCGCACCTCCGGTAATTAATATTTTTCGAAAGCAGATATGACATGTACTTGCTGAGTTAAATTGTTTATCATCTTCATCTGCGAATACCATGCGTTTCGCATCTTGTTTCATTTTACACTAGTCTTGCTATCCAACCAAAACATTTTTAAAACACATGAATGCACTAACCTAGTAAACCATTGGTCATTAACATTTCTGATCAGGCTTGATGTACAAACAAAATCCTGATGGAATGTGCTTATCTGTTTTCACTGCCATTGCATCTTTAGTGCAAGCCTTGTCATCGTTCCGAAAGGATAATGGTAAGGTCCAGATCTGCTGTGTCTTCAACGTCAAGGTATGTGATGATGTTGATACATGTGCTTCCACTGTTCTAACTAGTACACTTTCAAAATCAGCATAAAAACCTCTGGAACTTGTAAATGATGATGATAATTTGTAAACTTGACAACTGTTTTCTCTTCAGGCATTATGCAAGTCGAGCTGTTTACACTATTACGCAGTCTTTTGTGATCTGATATATTATCTTCTGTATTGACAAGAAATCAAGCAATTTTTCAAAAATATTTGATGTTTGCTTACTTGTAGTAGTCGGGATATGAGACGTTTAGTTTTCCGTTACCGATCTGGGTCAACGCCTCTATACACATTGACTTTACCCATTTTACACACGCGAGTACAGTGCTATAAATCCCCGTGAGTGATAAAACATAGGTCCGAGCGCTCGCCCGTGAGCGCCTCGCGCGTATAACCCCCATTCTCCCGCGGCGCCACTGGCTGGAATCTAGGGGGTGCATCACGCATGTTTTCACTAGTGCTGTTAAGTTCAAGTATGAGTTTTTTTCTCCTTATTGTTAAGTGTCTGCGTGGCCTAATCGGTTACCGCGTCATGCTCTTATCGAGACATTCGAGGTTAGAATCACGCTGGCGGAAAAAAATATTTTTCGTTATTAATTGAGGACTCGGTCGAGATCAGGTTGGGTTGCACATGAAACTGAAAGTCAAATCTGACGGTGTACTGTCGGTGTCAATTATACTACCTACCAGGCGCGCATACTTCTTTGAGAGGGAGTCCGGTCAGAAACAACCTCTGAGCCTTCTAAGATGTCGTTGGCACCCTAAGGGCTCATCGGGGGTTGCTTTCACACAACCGTACTTGACATTGACCAGATACGTCTGTTGACCGTAAGAAATTAGTGTGCGACAACTTAAGACAGCAGCGTGCCTATAAAGCTCAAAGAAATACGGATCGACAAGGCCAACCCGAGCGCGGCAGTTCTTTTTGCTTGAGAATATTATATGAAATAATCGCAGCGAGTATTATATAATAATGCCAAAAACATCATCATCGTTTGACACGCAAAGCATCATAAAAGAATTTGCGTCCGTGGCCAAGGCGGAAATTAAATTGCCCGCACAGTGGTGCGTTGTACAGTTACAGAAAAGATCAAATTACTGTTATGCTTGATATAGATTTGTCAAAGAGGCCCAAAACATGCTGTATGATTTTTCAAACATGTATCCGGAACAACTTAAAGGGCTAGAACGTGGACGATTAAAACTCAGTGATGTATACAATCAAAAGCGTGAAAAGTTATTGCATGATATCGTGCAAGGAAACTTTAAGTCGCTGACGTTAACTGAGTCGCTGGCGTTACTAGCATAATTATCTCCGTACATACGAAAAACACTTACAGAAAATATGCGTGGTTCGGTTTCTGGAGAAGTTTCTGCCTCCCAAGGAGAATGTGCCTCCGGCGGACGCGGACGATGAAGACTCCCCAACGAAGGCTCTTCCGCAGGAACCACCCAAACATGGAAAAGGTCTTGGTAATCATGGACGCAAACGTAAGACAGCTTTGGTGGCTTCACTCACGTCTGGGTCCAAATGCGTGTCTGCAGATAAACTTGCGGATCGGCTTGAAACACACGTGGGCTCAGTTCGCGCGGACAACAATGCGCCAGAAGTCATCAATGAGACCGGATCAATTTGTCAGCGATTGCTCACCGATCACGTCATGGAGGCGGAGAAGTTTCGCGCGTTTATGTATGAACTCATTGAAGATATCGATGATGTATATCATGATGATGAGTTGTAAAGGAATCGAGTCGCTAAGCGTGTTACGCGAAGTCAATGCCCGGATGCAGTGAGTCGTTGCAAGTACCACCCCGATCGTCACCTCGATGATTACAATGTTTTCAACGAAACCGAAATTTCGCGTGGTTTTTCCAACGCCAATTACCAAAGACGGTATCCCGTATGCTCGATATCGCACTAGCATCGTTGCGTGTTTATCGTAGTTGGCCTAATATTCAAATGATGCCGTTCGGGGGTCTCGACGCGAATAACTCGTTCGAGTTCTCGGCGGACGAATGTGCAACCTGGAACGTTCTAGAACTTCCCACGGGCGCGTTAGATTGAATCAACCAATGATGAGATCCGACGGAGGATTTCGTTGGTGACCGGCAAAGACTCAGACATCAGTATAAGCGGACATGAACCCACACTCAGCTTCTTCATCTCGATTGAATCTCCGCAATACATGGTTAACATTGGCCAATCGTCACTGAGAACGGTTCTCGGTTGGCCCGAAGCTATTTCCGAACGCAAACAAATTATGCGTGCAGGATGCCATATTACGCCAGACATTGTCAGGATCGCCTAGACGATTCAGGTTACTTTAACCTTTGACGCCATCAATGCCAGTTACCGAGCAAACCATTCAGTTTCATCGAGGTTCTCTCAAGGTTTCATATTGTTTGGGTTCGCCTCAAATGTGCCCCCCAGATTATCTGCTCTCGATTACTCCCGCAACGCCCGTGTGTCGTCCATGCATCAATCCTTGACTCACACACGTACAGTTTTCCCCGTGGACCAGGACGGGCACTTTGTGGACCTGCGCGGGGAGACTTTGACGATACAACTGAACATTTGAGATAGACTTGATATTCGTTGTATACAATGACGATGGTACGTGGACGTGTGATACACGTGCGTGTCATCAACGCGAGAAGACCCGTGTACGCGGTATATTACGGAAGTAGCCTCGATGATGTTGTCCAGAGATTGTTCACGGGAGCCCCAAAGGTGCTCCCGGGCCTGACATCGAGCTCGGCACCAATGAAAACAAGTTGCGATGCTCGTCGTTGACAGCATCAAAAGCGCTGCCGTGGACCGGTTGAAAAATCTGGGATCGCGGGCGTTTGAATCGATTCGAGATCGACTACGACGATTAGTTACTCTGCACCGCTGAAACCAAAAGCGGTTGCACTTCCGTCGACGGCAAGGCCCGCGCCAGTCAGCAAAGTCATCAACGAAGCTGCTGAACAACGTCTGGTCAAGTTGGCGCAAATGCGGCAATGGAAAGCGGATTACGGTTGTGGAAGGCGAAGCCGTCTCGAAAAGGTATTAAACGAAACCGATAATGTATAAAGTTACATCATGGCTCCATTCAAAGATGCATCCGATCCCGCGTTCAATATTGACGCGCCTGTGTTGATAGATCAAAGCGTTCGAGATTTTCATTATTATTCGTACCAGGCTAAGAATTCTAAGCAAGAGGGACGAATAGAATTACATGTGCATGACACTCGGTATTTTCTTCCGTGTGAGTCCTTCTTGAAAATCGAGGGATAACTTTTACATAATGACGACGCCGGTACCAATTACGACCAGATCTGCTGGCCCATCTATTATGTTTCATAAGGATAGATCCGATCAGGCAAATCCTCTCCCGTATACACGTAGCCAACATCAAAATCATGCAGGCAACGATGCCGCAGATGCAGAAGACTTACTCATTAACATCAATGAAAATTACAACCTTGGATTTCTACAGCGTCGATGCCAACTTCTTGAATCTTCATTGTCGTTTTCGGGTGCGATTCCTCTGAATCATATATTCGGGTTTGGCAGACTTGTCCGCAAGGCTATTTTCGGAACCAAACACACAGTCGTGGTATACCGAAAGCCCTACTCCAAACGATGCAATTTGGCGTGCTGATGGTGTCAATGATGATAAAGATCAGTTGTGGAAATTGACATTGTGGATGCCTGTGATAACCCCTTCGATGGCTGCAGAACGCGTTTGATGCCGTTTATGAGTTCCGGATGCACATCATCGCTGTCATTTCTCACGCTGACCACAGACTCGTATGAAGGCGCTGTTCAGCAGTTATCATGACAAATAATTACCCAACAAGGTGTCAGCGCACCAAGACACTTGTTTGTGGGCTTTCAAACCGTGGCTCGGGCGTACGGTGGACAGCTCACTAGTACAATGATATTTGACCGGTTAGGAGTGTCTGAAGTTCCCATGCTGTTAAACAGTTACCAGTAACTCTCAGAAGAAATTGTGCTTGACTTCACAAACAATCATATCGCACGTGCATGTCATAAGCTGTGGTCGTACATGGACCGAGCTCAAAACCTCAAAACTTTGACATCGGTCTGGAGATGTCCCAGGAAGACTTTGTTACGTTGTACCCGATTTATTACTTTTCTCTCGAGCGTCGTCACATGTACTTTCATGCATTGCTGTAATTCTCTCTGATACGATGCTGTTGTTGGAGGGCAGAGGTGGACGGATGCGAGTCATTCACGCGCCACTGGAAAACCCGTAATTGCTTTCACAAACTCGTAATTGAACAGCACAATTAAATATAATGGCATATCACGAAGTTAAGATTGGCCTTAACCAAAACCAGCTTGCAAAAAAAAGAGCGCAATAAGAAATGAGTGTGGGGTCACATTGAAACTTTCTCTGATAAAGTTAATTGGAAATGTCCTCGTGTGGCTAACCCAAACGCAACTTGATCAGCTTAAGGCAGTCATCCATGACACCTAAACATCTTTTGTATTTTGACTCGTATGGGCTTGCACTGCCACGTTAATTCTTGATTATTTACACATACACGAATCGTTAAAAAACAAAGTTTCTGGAAGCGGAGCTTCTGGACGACAAAGTCGTCTAATGCTGTTTTATTCAACGCTGCCGTTGCAAACGCAAATCGACATCTCGTGGACATCTCGACATCTTGTGGACATCTCGTCGTTGAAATACTGCACGCACTCAAGCGTTCACCGACCCCTCGCGCGCTTGTCGAAGCTTTTTTTTCACTTAGAAGCTACGCTGATAGTATACAAAATGTCTGTTGACATTTTCGGACGCGTGAGCGCAACACCCGACTAGGCTGCACAGGTATTGATCTGACCAGGTTTGCCATCAAACTTGATTTGATCGAGTTGATCAACCGGGTTGTTGTTGGCGTCGACCCAAGCGAGCTTGTGAATTTTCAAGACAAACCTGGAATACTGCAAACGTTCAAAGTAGACATCAGTGATGTTGTTATGAAGCCGCGAGGAGCCGTCGCGAAAAACCTGGCCGAAATCACTGAGAACCAGGGGATCAGAGACTCTGGAGTGTCGGAGGAATTTATCTAAAATTACGACGACGATGCTAATACTGAGAACAAACAATGCAATAATGCAAAGGTCGCCAAGGTGCCTTCACCAATACGTGTGGTAACTTTATAGAGCCGGTTGGAATTGCGGTCAGAGCTATATCGATGGTGACCTTTGTGACTGGCGTCACCGGAAAAATAATTTAATTACGGCTGCATCAACGAGTACGTGTGTATTCCTAAATTATCGCTGCCGCCCAAAGCAGTCTCATTACAATTAGCAAACTCTGCTCGGTAGCTATCGAACATAAAACCATTACTACAATGGAGTTCGAGACCTTGTTGGTGGAAATGGAAAACTTACGACGACTTCGTGCACAGATGCGAAATCGGAACGCTATTGCGGAGACAGAACCGAAACAGTAATGTGATTTACGAACGGTAAAATTCGAGTAAACAGTTGGAAAGTGTAGCTGGAAAGCGCAGCTTTTCGAGGTAGCGCCGCGGGGGATTTACACACGCGAGGCGCTCACGGGCGCGCGCGCGGACATATGTTTTATCACCCACGGGATCAGCTATCATTGTTTGTGCTGATAGGAAAATACTTTCTGTTTCATCTGTCTGTTATGTATATCACTCCTACGTCAGTTTATTCATTTTCCTGACTTTGCACATCCCTATTGCTGGGGACATGTAGAAAGAACGACCTAGAATAATAGTATCTGCCTCCATAGAGGCAGGTTAAGTATTGAGTTTCCTGAATTGGCACGTATACACATATATCGCCGAGGAAGTGTAGACAGAAGAATCCAGAAAATGCATAGGGTCATTTTTCAGTACCACAATTATAGCATTTATTTCAATTGCAAGGTTTCTATAGCACAGGCTTTTCTGATGTCGAGGGTATTTTTTGGTTTTAATATGAGTGTTTTCGGGAGTCGATGGTATTTTCGTTTCCTATTGTAAATAAGTATCGTAGGGAGCTATTAAAGTCAGCTACTAACACTGTGATTTTCTTAGTATAAGGTTTCAAAAGCAATGTACAAGGTGTTCTAGCTTTCATACACATATAGGTTGGGATGTACACAGTAGTGTGGGGTAGCGAGTTAATCAGTCAACCGTTTTTGTTTTAGTTGTTTCTATTTTAAATTTAAGTGTTATAACTCCCCCACCCTACCTCCTCTACTCCATTCCATTAGTGTGCTGGTGTATATTGAATGCAATGAGTGTACCCTTTTTTAATTTTGTAAAATTTGATTCCAAGATCTAATATTTTTTCTTAGTTGTCAATATATATTGTAGTATCATGTTTAATACGATGAAACTTAAAATGCAAATGACGCAACTGTTACATGGCAACAGTGGATGGAGTATGTGACTGGAGGGACGCAAACAACGCTCATTTAGTCTTATAATCAGTAAACCCACATCAAAATGTAAAGTACCAGATTTTGTATACAGTCGAAACCATTGTAGTCCATTTGAGTGAAAAGGGCTTCTGAGACTGTTACCGCTCAGAAGGTAGAGTCATTTTATAGTTGTTGAGAAAAGCACATACACACATAGTAACACTTGCAAGCACATACACACATAGTAACACTTGCAAGCACATACACACATAGTAACACTTGCAAGCACATACACACATAGTAACACTTGCAAGACTACATCAGGAAGTAAATTACTCCATATAGTGTATAAAATAAAAACAATTTTACAGCATTCACGGTCCAAAAGGCATTATGATGCTGTTGCTTACCAGGAGGCAAAGAGTCATTATAGAGTTGCTAAGAAAATAATAACAACTCTCTCATCCCCCACCCCCACCCCGGGACTCCCTAAAACAATTAATAAAAAATAAAAAATAAATTAAACACAAACTCGAAAACAATTTTCATTCTAAATCTTATATCGGCAACATTGCATCAGAAGTAAAACTATTAGATAGTCCATACAATGGATTTGAAGTAAAACTATTAGATAGTCCTTACAATGCATTTGAAGTAAAACTATTAGATAGTTCATACAATGCATTTGAAGTAAAACTATTAGATAGTTCATACAATGCATTTGAAGTAAAACTATTAGATAGTTAATACAATGGATTTGAAGTAAAACTATTAGATAGTTCATACAATGCAAGTGAAGTAAAACTATTAGATAGTCCATACAATGCATTTGAAGTAAAACTATTAGATAGTCCATACAATGGATTTGAAGTAAAACTATTAGATAGTCCATACAATGGATTTGAAGCAAAACTATTAGATAGTTCATACAATGCATTTGAAGTAAAACTATTAGATAGTCCTTACAATGCATTTGAAGTAAAACTATTAGATAGTTCATACTAATCATTTGAAGTAAAACAATTAGATAGTCCATACAATGCATTTGAAGTAAAACTATTAGATAGTTCATACTAATCATTTGAAGTAAAACAATTAGATAGCCTATACTATCCAAACAGTATTAGTTTCTTCACAGTAAGAAAAGGCCAATGCTACACCAGAAGTCAAACTGACAGACATTTTGTTTTAAATAATCAAACCGGTTGTACATTATTCACAGTGACAAAGGCCTTCCAGGACTGTTGCAGCGATACTTCCTATAGATACAAGATATGGCCCCCTATTCTTGAAAAGTTTTGAGCACATAACTCAAATTTTAGCTCAAAACCAAAAACCTTTTAATCATATGAACATTTAAAAATGAAACGGTCATGATCTTTCTAGCGTAGAGTTCTGTACTAGCATGCTAAATTTTAATTTTATAAGAATACTCACAGGATCTAAATTTTGCTGAGAAAGTTATGAAAATGCGAGGTCTAATCTTAAACATAAAACGCTTGATAGAAAAGACGCTTGATGGAAAAGCTGCTTGATAGAAAATACGCTTGATAGAAACAACGCCTGATAGAAAAAACGCTTGATAGAAAAGCTGCTTGCTAGAAAAGACGCTTGATAGAAAAGCTGCTTGATAGAAAAGCTGCTTGTATATCAAATCGTGCGTCAATATTATTTAAAGAAGTGTGTTTCTTCTCTAAAGGCAAATGGAGAATTGGAAAAGTAACGATAAAAGGGGAAATCGACATATTGTATTGAATCATGATCCCATGAAACTTCAACAACGGTTTCATTAGAAAACCAAGAATGCTGACTATACAAGTTTTCTTTTACAGAAATGAAGTAGCTTTAGTTATTATACTAAATGTCAGGAAAGGATGGTAGCATGACCTCGATTACGTCCCAAATTAAAGATGTTTTCTCCTGCATAAATTTATCCATTTTGAAAATGACCCTATCAAATTATTTAAAATGAAAAATGATTGATAGGCCCTGTTGTTTAGGATCTTGTCTATGGCGTAAGTTGCGTAAAACCATAAAGTCTCCCGCGGTTCATGTGGAACTGTTCGAGCAGCAATCATATAAGACTTTCTTTTCTTATCTCCCTTGACTGAAAAGTAACACTGATCCTTGTCCGCACTTATTGTCATTTCGAAAAGGCGACACGGTAGCTGTGCAATATAAACGATTGGCTACACTAGTTTTTCTATTTTTACGTAGCATTTGCCAGTATTTATTTATACATTCAATAGAAAAACACAATGCACTGTTGACTATTCTAAGTGGTACAAAAACATCAATTTTTCGGACTTGGATTAAAACTCCGCGTTCCTTACACTGAAAAGAGTTTACAGTATTCTGGCATTGTTATTGGTCTCTTCTCTTAGATGAAAGGGCTGGAAACTAAATAAAATACAGCCATTTTGTTGTAGCGTCAACAACATTTCCTACTCCATGACATTTAAATTTCACCTTTTGTTTTGTTAGTTCAAGTTTCATCAGGAACGCGTAACTTATAAAAACAGAATTATGAGTTTAGCGACAACGTTAGACAGAATTTAATCTCCAATCATTTAACTTGCCCTATCCTATTGTGAACTTAGGCTTTAGATGTATTAACAGGTATGAAATTACTGATATAAGTTATTCCGTGCAACACTCTCATGGGAGAGTTTCAAAAAACTGAGAACTGTCCAACGTCAGAGTAAAATATACATCATATTTTGCCGTTTCAACATTGGAGTAACTAACCTTCGCTTAGCCTCAGTTTGTTATCCTACATATAAGGCTTGTGTTTTAATTATTAATGGTGCAGGAACTTACGTATATACGAAAAATATTGCAAATTTTCATCCACTGAATATAAGAAGATAATGAATGAATGCTAAACTGCAGATAGCATCTGACTGCCATATTGTCTGTGTATTGTCGATTCTTTCTTTTTTTACAGCACAGAAATGAGTCAAGCAAACACAAACCCTATCCGAGAGATTGAGGTCAATGGTGAACACGTGGATCTACAAGTCGATGAAATTTATGAGAACCCGTATGCCGAAGTTTGTGGTAGGTCTAATATTTGCCCCAGCATATTTGGTCATTACCGAATCTGCTAGAAAATGTAATTTAATATGTTCAAGCAAACACTCTTGAATAGAACATAGATTTTAAAAATGTAGATCTAAGGGAAGTTATGTAAAGTTTAAATATGTGTATTAAGCGGTTTCACATTTTCAGATCACTTAAAATTCCATATGTTATATTACAAGTAACCAGTGGCAGCGCGATGGGAGGGATGCAATGTCTTTCTTGCAGCTGACATTTTCATAGTATTTCACCTCACCTTAGAGTAACGGGGGCAATTCTTTACAAAACTTGTATTTAGGAGTGGGAGGGGGGACAACTGACAAAAAGACTGTTCTCTGTGACAAAGTAGAGGCGCGACTTAAGAACATTGCCCCCGGGCGCCTCTAACACTGCCACTGCAAATAACTGTATGTGTGCGTGTTTGTGTATATCTATCTATCTAATATATATATATATATATATATATATATAGATAGATAGATAGATAGAGAGATATATATATATATATATATATAGATATATATATATATGAATTTTTGTACAATACGGAAGGAAGTATCACAGAGTATCTAGTAGAAAGTGATTCAATATTTAATTAGGCCGATAAATTAGCCTCCCTCTCAACCTGTGCTGATACTGATCGACGTTTTATGGGGGTCGGGGGGGGGGGGGGAGATCACGACCACGACGATCGTTCGTCCTTTTCGAAGGCAAAATTCGGCCTGTTACACAATGTCAACATCCTTAGCGTGTTTTAAATTGTTGCATGGTGTCTACATACCATTGTTGGGAATGTAGGCCTAAAAAGAATGTTTTTAAAATATTGTGTTTGTACTTGTGTGTTTGTGTGTCAGTGTGTGTGTGTGTGTTTTATTTTCTTTCTTTGTTTGTTATTTACTTCTTAAGCTGCATTAGTTTGTTATTTTTAATCATTTGGGCCTAATAAGGATATTATGAAGGTAGGAAAGGCGTTTAGGGACTGTTATTATTAACCCGTGGAGCCACGGTTATGAAGCCTATTCCGAGATGTTGCATGATCCATGCATGTCATTTTTGGCTATTTCGACATGAAAATAATATTTGGAAGGTATTAAAGGTCAAAAGGGACTGTTACTATCGCCCCGTGGAGCCATATTTCACAGTTTTGAATTTGTTGCATGATGCCTGCATGCCATATTTCGAAATTTGGTTAATATTAGTGTGTTTCTATCATGGGGATAGGGTGTTTGTTTTTGAAATAAGTTGATCTGTGACCTATCTAGAAATCGTACCGTCTAAATATAATTATCGTGGATACAATAGTGTTGGTTTTTTAAATAAATATTTTTCTCTCATTGAGTAGGGTGTTAATGTTTAAAAATGAAAATAAGGATGTTTGTGGGAATGTCGTACTGGTTCAGTTATTACGTGGTAAGGTGTTGGATTTAAAAAAAAATAATTGGCTGAAACCTTGGGCTTATGATTGTTATTAATTTATTATGTTTCATCTGGAGTGGGCGGTAGGGTATTGGATTTTGAAAAATGAAATTAGGCTGTTTCTTGGTAAGTCGTAGTGGTTCGGCAAATACAGGCCATATACTACTTACATGTGATAATATGTTTGTGACATGAAATGTTGGATAGTCCATGAGTGTGTGAGTGAGCGTTACCTATCCCTCCCTTCCCTCTTCAGTTTGGTTTGTAAAGAGTGAGTGTTGGATAGTGAAGTTGCATGGCCAATAAGTGATAATATTCATAACTCTACCTCCTACTTTAAATCTCTTCCCCTCCCCCCTCACTTTATATGCCCATTTGTAGTTTTGTAGTTTGTAGGTGTAGGTGTTGGTGAGTCAGGATAAGTCTTGGTCAGTCAAGATAGGTGTTGACTCTTGAAGTTCCACCATGCTAAATCCAAGTAAGGTCCATAAGATCATCTTATTTATTTACCTATATACGTTCTTAACATTAGTTTCCATGGAACCCATAGGGCATAGGGTCACTGCAAATGTTTGTTTGTTTGTTTGTTTTGTTTGTTTTTTCTTCAATATCTTCTTTTCAACATTCTTCCTCGCCAACATACTCACGGAAATGACCCGGAGGCACAGGTCTATTTATACCGCTTTGCGTGGTCTTGCTATTTCTCGAGAAAGAGCGTAGCAACTCGGGATTCTAAATTGTGGCGTTATTCCAGGTTGTCGCCCACCATAGCGACGAACTATGAAATGGCCACAGGAGATAGGGCTGTGAGTAGTAATATGTGGCACCTTAGAGTAAAAAATGGCACTTGGGGATCATACGAGGAATTAACATGGAGATGGCACTTGGGGGTCATACGGAAAATTAACATGGAGATGGCACTTGGGGGTCAAAAGTGTTATAGGGTCAAACTGTATCATTGTTATAAGTGGCTGACCTCAATTGAAGTTACATGGTAACATTGTTAGAGTTGACCTCAATATGCGCCACTATAAGGACGTACGACTACCATAAAGTTACATTGCTGTGGCGATATGGGGTCAAATGATAATTACAGTGGCCATAGGTTTAAGATGGGAATGGGTTTATAGGGTCAAAAGTGTTTATAGGGTCAAAATTGTTTATAGGGTCATATGCTAAATCCAATGTTAAAATGGTTTCTTAGGTTTAACATGGGGATGGTATTATAGGGTCAAAGTGTTTCAAGAGTCATATGGGAATAGTAGTGTTAAAATGTTGATCTACTATCCAAGACACCAGCTATACTATCCAGCACACCTTTTTTTGGATGACTATCTAAACACACCACATATACTATCCAGCAACCGCTTTTTTATTACAATCCAGCGCTTATAGGGGTTTACGGGAATTTAACATGGGAAATTTTGTGGGGGTCTACGAGAATGTAACATGCGAATAGTTATCTACTATCCAATTACATAATTATCTACTATCCAATTACTTAGTTATCTACTATCAAATACCCCATACACACCATCAAAAACGCCTTGTGTGGTGTCTAAAAAACCCACACTTACTATCAGACGAAAAAGGCATGATGTGAAAGAAGGGATAAAATCACACAAACATACACAGCCTCTCTACTCCGTTGCAAGAAAGCTTCGATGCGTTCGGTCTCCAGAGAAGTTAATGAAGGTATGGAATGATAATGCAAGTCTTTATGCTACTCTCTCAAAAGACGCCTTTCTGAGATCCTATCCCAGGCGTCGTCCAGATACTGTACCAACTTTTCTTCTACACTCATCATAACAAGTCTGGTATTTCGATCACACATATAATAATCATTTCTGTTCATTTGCGTGATTTCAGGAGACCAAATGTTGTTCTTGTTCTGGCCATCTTGGCATGATGACTATAGTGTCTTCTTCATCTTCTGGATAGAAAACATCCTCATCGCCTATCTCCATACATTCTTCGTGTTCCATCTTTTCTAATAGTCAAGAATAACTTCTCTCAAACTGTTGATTTCCAGAGTATTGTCAAAGTCTGCATACAAGATAACATTCACTGTGTTGGCTAGAGCTGTGGCAAACTGAAGTTCCACACGAAGTTGGCCCGATTTTATAGGGTGGAATGTCCTTCGTCGCCGCCTTGGTCGGGAATGAAATCAAATACCCACAAAGCATATCGTCCTGCAATATCCTCGTTCGAAATGCCGTAGCTGCTGTTAGTTTCAAACTGTCATGTATCTTGAAACAGAGTCAAGTAAGATCTCAGGTGATTTTTCTGCGCAAAGTTAAGTTCAAAATTTCTGGTACAGAAAGTCTGGCCATCTCGAGTGACTTCTATCTTGGAGACATTGAAGTGTTGAAATTCGAAAGGATTTTGATCGATGGCTCCGTTGAGGGCTGCATTACTGACGATGCCAATGAACAAACGTTTGGGGAGCTGTCTTTGTAACACATGATCTTCGATCTAGGATCGGAGTCCAGAAGCAATGGTAAACGTTTTCACTTCCACTCGTTGAGCAGGATACTTGGCGATTATTCTGCACAAAGTTTAGCTGATGTCGTTGGCCACTTTAGGTAAGACTTCTTCGATGATGGTTTTGAACTCGTTCGCATTAGCCGGCAAATGGAAGACGGTACTGCTACGATTCAGTCTCTGGCGTACATCCACTTCATTCAACAAATACTTGACTTGCAACCACATATCCAAATGCAAACAATCCATCAGTTCTAAAGTGCGTCCTCGTCTGATTTTCTTTCGACGGACGTTAAATCCAACATGTGAGGATCGTCATCTGCAGTCAACGCTGTGTCATTGAACTTGTCCAAGGTGTCAGGTTTCCATACCACGTAAGCATCCACAAAATGCATTTTAAGACGATGATCAATTTTATGGTACTCGATCAGGACACTTTTGTAAGTTTTCTCCAGGGCTTTGCCAAACTGGTCGTTGAAAATAGCCGCAATGGCATCCACCAAATGTTGAGCATTAAAATAATACCCCACAGGAATTTTCATGGTAAAGCTAGTCAGTGAAGGATTGGCGGGTGATACTTTTTTGGATTCGTAAATGAGGGGATCTTTTTTGTCCAAGTGTTCTTGCACTTGTTCGATCAGGATATCCACGATGAAAGTGTTTTGACCTTTGTTGATAATGAGGGCATGCGTAGGATGAATGATTTATACCAAAGCCACTTCCCAGTGAGCTTCGTGATCCAATCGTATGGCTTGAGGTAATTTGACTGTGAAATAACATAAGATGTTGTTGAGAAACACATCCATAGAACTGTCACTGGGTAAGGTTATTCAAATTGGTTATTCATAGTTCGAGCGTTCTGGTGCCCGAGGAGTCACTCGAGGTCAAAGGAGAACGATGTTCTAAATGTTCCAAAAGAAGGCTACTGTTGTTGTGACTGGAAGAATGGTGACTGGCGTTGGCTGTACCGATGTTGTTGTTACTGTCCGTCAGTTATTTCAAGGAAGAACTGGTTAGAAGATAACCAATATAACTGCTGATTAAAACGGTCCACAATTGTTTGTCTCCTAGTTGCAAACTCAAATTGGCAATCGCTGTTCCGATGACACACTACACCACAAAGATTTGGCAGAAAAAGATGATTTGATTTTTAGGCACACGTTCTCCGCACCACACCCACAAAGGTTGTTTTTGTAATTCTTGAAGAGAGGAACTCTGTGAAAGAGAGGTAACTGATGTGTTGAACGGCATGATGGTTACTTCTTCTTTTTATAGTCGATAATTTGGAAAGCGGCAATCCAAGAATCAAAACTAGGGGAATATCATTTTCAACGCACTTTGACTTCTTCCAATCGAAGTTTGCCCACTTTACGTGTTCTTCGATAGAGAATGCTTTCAATATCGTAAACGTCGTCTTCTTTTTTGGTCACTCGTTGTAACTCATGCAAGTAAAAGGTTCCTTTTGACCCTTCTCCGTGCATGTCTTCCAATTTATAGACAGGAGGATCACACCCACAGACTTGTCCAGTGACACTAAAAATGTTGGTTGTCCAGTTAGGTAAATAACCTTTATCAAAAGTGCGTTTGGTTTTTCCAATGAAAACTCAATCTCCCGTCTTGAGCACCACTGCTTTCTTGTGTCCAATCTTGGGCATTCCAAACAATCGATCAAACACCCTCACTTCGTTTTCAGCGGTGACTTCTTCGGAGGCACATCAAGTGCTACGATGGTACGATTGATTGTAAGCTTTTACCAGACGTGGTAACACGTCGATGTACTTGAGAGTGTGTTGATGTGCAAAATATTTCCCCATGCGTTCTTTCAAAGTTCCTTGAAAACGTTCTACGATACTGGCTTTGGTTTCAGGATTTTCAGTGGGAAAAAAATGAATGTGGCGTTGTTTCAATTGTTTTTTAAAAGCTTGGTTTAGAAATTTGGTGTCTTTGTCTGTTTGCCATCGTCAAGGGTGACGATCACTTTGTTTCAACACCAGTTTTAAAGCGCGTACTAACTCGGCACTGCTTTTAGAAGTCAAAGGAACGACCCAACAAATTTGGAAAACACGTCAATAACACAAAACAAATATTTGTAACCCCAATTGTACGCTGCCAAATTAGAGACATCAGCTAAACCTGCTTGCCATTGATGATCGATGCCAGCCACTTTGGTTTGACTTCTGGAAAATTTTCGTCGAATGGGTTTGTGTAACGTGTATGTCGATTGTTCTTGTAACTACTGTCGTACTTCTGGCAAACGAACACTTTTCAGTTTGCTTTTAGCTGCCCGATACAATTTTTCAACTCCTCCGTAACCAGCAGTATGTGATGGGGTTGACAATGTTGCCCCTCAATAAGTCACCCACTGTTCGATACTACTTTTGAATTCGTGGGGTATTGAGGGTTTGGACAAAGCTTGACGTGTCCGACAAGAAACAGGAGTCGGTTGTGAAGTGGTAACTTTTTTCTTGTCTTTTTTCACTTCTGTCTTTTCTTCTTTCTTTTTTCTTCTGCTGAAGAAGGTGCGGCCATTATCTTTTTAACCCAAGTTTTTATTTCTTCTCGTTGACGTGTAGGGGAGGGTGTCAACAAGGAAGCTGCAGTCTTACTAGAAATGGGAACATACGGAGTTTGAAACACATCTCGTGTGTCGTCTTCTTCTATCATCCCCGTAGCGGTGTCTGTTTTAGTGGTTTTAGGTTAATTTTTCATCATGGCCTTGAAATCTCAGAGTTGGTTTAGCTGTTTTGTCTAAAGCTTTCTGATGAAAGAGTTGAAGACATTGCAATACTTGGACGTACCGTTGCGATTTTTCTGCTTCTGACAAATCAATTCGATCCATTAACGAATGCAATTCTTGTTGTAACTGAGACATCTCAGTGAGATTAGGATTTGGAAGTAAATGAGGTATCAGTTGTTTGTACCAGCGATGGACTTCCATCCATCGTTTGTAAGGAACTAAAGACAGTTTTTGTCCTTCCATGAGATACAAAGGTACAAGTGTGCTGCCTTTCCAGAGAAGGGTGTCCTTTTTATCTTATTTTTCTTCCCCTTCTTATCTCATGACTCCTCCCAAAAAAGGGTCCCGCAATCGATCCTAACAATGGAGCAGCTATTTTTAACCCCATTTGAGGGGTTGTTCAATTGATCCTAACAAAGGAGCAGCTAGTTTGAACAACGGTCCTATCCGCATGGGTATAAATCCTTCTCGTTGCACTCTCTTTTTTTTCTTTTGACTGAGGGGTATGTTCTTTTTGACCATTTGGCGAAGAACGTTCAGATTTTTTCCTAATTTCTGTTTCTCTATCTTGGACAAAGGTACCGTTCCTTTCAACACATTCAACAACATTCACGCACAGTATCGATGATTTCTTTCAGGATTGTTTCAATGATTTGTTTTCGCATGGGAAGATTGGATTTAGTCAGGTCTGACAACACATCCCAATGTTTTGCTAGACGAGGTGGGAGTCCTTTCTTTGTTTTGCCTTTCTAAGGACGTCAGGGTGATGTGTACTTTTTAAGGCCATCTTTTGTGTCAGGAGCAAACACAAATGCTGAGGTACATCTGATCCCACACTTCTTTTTTTATAGAGGATCTTCTCCACTGATGGTCAGCACATAGTATCAACTTCATGGCGGGTACCACACGACGATGAGGTGTTTTCAATGGACTAAATAGTATCAGATCTTGTTTAGATAAATCCAGTAAACTTTGTAACACGCCTGTTCTGTCTTGGACTTTGATTGTAGGTGCGGCCACGTTTTTGCGGCAGCTGCAGTGTCTAAATCAGCAGAAGTAGATGCCACCAGAGAAGTGCCTTTCGAAATAGGTTTCCATATCTGTATCAAATTAGGAAACACGGGTCTTAAATAAGGTTTGGCAGGCATCATCATGAAGGGCGAAGAAGAAGTGGCAGGAGGAGGAAACACCGTCACTGCCTTTGGTGGCTTTCTGGAGTACATACGTGTTCTAGCAGTAGTACCTCTCTTTTTGGCAGGATGAGATGTTGTTGTTTTTTTTCTTCTTGGGGCTTTTCTTCTTGCGGCTTTCTTTTTCTTGTATGTGGTTGTATGTGACTGTCTTTTATTGGATTTTTTTTTCTTCTTCTTCTTCTTGGTTTTGGCTTCGGCATTAGGATCCAATTTCAAAAGAGAACGAATAATGACACCTCCTAAAAAAACACAGCAACCAGGTTTCAAAATGATCTGTTTTTTAGTTTGTGGATATATTATTGGATCTGCTAGTTGTGACAATGCCCGTTTATGTTTTTAAAAAAGGCGTTGTGCTTGATGGGGTATGTGAATGATGCCTTGAAGTAACTGACGTGCTGCGAAAGCAAACCATCGTAAGACTTCTTTGAGACTGGCTTATATCAAATGGGTACGGACTTGTGCATTTTTTTCCGTGACTAATGCTATACAAGGCACAAATCAATTTGGCAGGCGGATCAGATTGAAAGGAAGTCATCTTTAAGACTGTTGGAAAGAAGTTAAGATGTGGTGGATGTTTTTCTTTGTTTTTTTTTTTTTTTTTTTTTTTTTTTTTTTAGTGAATTGTCAAAGGGGACGTGTAAATGACAGGACCTCTTTCTTGACACCAATGGTAAAACAAAATGGTACGAAATCTCAAATAATCAGGAGTGGTAGGTCCTTGCAATCATTTAGACCGTTTATCTTTGAACGTCCGGAATCTACATTCAAAGTCACAATAGCAAGGCAACATGTATTCTTTGCCAGTGTATGGATGGCATCCGCAGGTAGGTACACGCTTAGCATCACATTGACCAGTAAAGAAGAAAGGGCGTCGTGCTGCATCCCTTTCGCTAGTGGGGCGGTAAGGCACACGAACGGCATCGCTTTCGATAGTCCTAGAGGAGTGGTAAGGTCGTGCTGCATCGCTGATGTCAAAGCGTTAGTGTACTGGGCTCCACATTGAACTTGAAGTTTTCAGTGAGTTCCTCACTCGGTGGCTGTGTGGAATTATTATTCATCTTCTTGCTATGTCAACATTTGTATTCAGAATAAATTGTTGGTATTTTGTATACTGGAGATCAGCGTGTCCGTATGGTAAAAGTTTTGGTAGACTTTTTGTAAAGGCCTACTGACGATTTGGTGGTTTGGTAAACGTACAGTGTTGTGGGGCTTTAATGTTTGTACTCAAAAGTCTTGATCTTGTCAGGACTGTAAGCTTCTTTCAAGACATCAAAGTTGACTCATTAACTCATTCGATAATTCAGTGTCAATCCTTTGACTTTGTATTTGCTATGAAGTTGGCCTTGTCGGTCTCTGTATTAGTAACCGTAATTTTTAGGACTACCGCTGGCAAGACTGATAATCGTCTCTTGTGGGTGCTTGTCCGTCGATACCCTTAAACGATCCCCTTCGATGGTTAGGTGTTGGCTACCAGGGCGATGGATGTACATACAACGGTCGGTGTCAAAGTACAGGACACGATCTTCCAAAAGTTCCAAAGCCTCATACAATTTTAAGTGAGCATTGGCTGTCACGTAAGCTGCAATGACGACACTGCTAAAGTCGTCGGGGAGTACAAACTTTGGCGCTTCTTCTTAATTCACTATGTTCAAATTTTCACTGATGATTTCCACGTGTTTCATGAGTTTTCCTTGGTCGTCCATCAGTTGAAAGTAGCGACTTGGATCTGCCAAGTATTCCGTCTACGGCAATCGTTGTGCCAGTTTCCCCCACAAACAATTCAACATTACTTTGGCAAACGATCTTCTTCCTTCGTTCCTCTCTATGTCTTCCAAAGTGATGCCTTCTATAAAACGGTACTGTTTTTCGAATTTGCCTTGGTCTTCTGGTGTCTGAAACCAAGAGGGATAGCCACTTGCTTATTGTTTCAGTTGCAGAAATTCGTTGACGTTGCCTGAGAAAACTCCTGGATTCAAGGCGTCGTCCTGTTGGTATTGTGCTGTGGTAGGAAAGTGCCAAATTTCGTATACTATTAACAAGCGGTATCTCCGATCCAGAGCCCAAAACAATCAGACACTTACCCACGTTGCAGTCAAAGTGTGGTCTTCCTACGTGTAGTTGCACGGGTGGTCATGATTACATGTTTCAGCACACATACATCATAAAGGAAACATCAGTTTTTCTTGGCAATGATGGGGTAAGACAGGATGGTACAAGTTGGTCGGGGTTAAGACTTTGCATTTGATCAATCCTTTGTATTGACGAATGTGTTCCATGTCAATGTGTTCTGTCAGGATTTCAGGTACGCCATTAGGGAATCGAGCATATTTGCACACCGAACGATACAACGAACACACATCGATGTATTTGATTTCTTCTCCTCGAGATTCGTTTACGTCGTACAGCAAGCGTGTGGCATTGGTTCATCCTCCAAACAAACTGTTGCGTGGGTCCAAAGGTTCGATGTCCACCACGTCGTAACTTTCAGCAATGCATCTAAATTCTGGATCGGTTTTGAAACGTCGATAGTACTCGTGCTCCCACGTTTCTACCACTTGGTATCCTTGACTTTCAAACTTCAGGCGGCGTTGGTATGTGTGTTGGTACAACTTTCCATGGTGACCTTGTTAAAAAAATGTTTAGGTCTCGTTGAGGCAAACGGGTAGGGCATCCATGAAATAAACATCCCTGAAATTCGTACACCGTCTAGGGGCTTTCTAAATCATACTCATTGGGAAATTGTCCATCGTATCCCGAGAAATTGTGAGTCATCACTGTAACATATCAATGAAAGTCCCCGTAACGTTGTATGTCCTCTTCGCTCAAAGTGTCGTCTGCAGGGTCTAAAATCCATTTGGCAAAATCGGCAAGAGTGCGGGATCTTCGAAAGATTTTTATTTTTCGTCCTCCTGGAATCATACTATAGTGGGGACAGTGACAATAGATAGGTTCTTCTATGCACTTCTCACAAGCCCGATGAGCGACGCAGAAATTAGGGATGTGAATATCCGTCTCTAGCGTACATTCAAAGTAAAAAAAAAAGATAAAATCCACTTGTGTCTTGTTCTTCTTGTGGTGATCACCCTTTAATTCTTTCTCCAGTTCATTGTCATATTTTGATGTTAAAAGTCTCGAAACACCAGAGCGAACCACTTGAGGGTATACTTTCAAGTTATAATGAGGAGCCATGATGTCTTGAAGTTTTTGCATTTCAGGAATGCCACACGCGGTCTCTTTAGATATGCCTGCTTACTGTAACAAGAGTTCTGCTTCTTTTCGTTGTTTGGCTCTGTCCGATTGTCGAATGCTCTCCCATGCTTTTTTCCAATCTGCGGTCTCGTTCTTGTCAGCATACGTTCGTCCCACGACGATGGCCCGGGCTAAGCACATCTGGTCTTGGGAATTGTCAATTTGGTCGATACTACGTTTGGTACTGTGAATGTCGTCCACCAATAACACTTTGCGTCGTTTGCTACCTCTAGGAGGTGAAACGTGGGTCATGTGAAGAGTGGCTTTTCCATCGGTGATGGTAAATTCGTCATTGGATTGTTGAACGCCTTCAATTTTGTCTATGACTTAAGACGGTGTTAATTCTGCCGAGGTACTAAACTCAATCCAGACAGGAGACTTCAAACTGTCGTGATGAATGGAAAATCTCAAACGATCGTCCTCTTTCGATTGGCATTTTCGTTTCAATGTCTCTAACAAGGAATCCCACAAATCGGTAATAAAACCTGCGGCTTTCTCGGGGGGGGGGGGGGGGGGGGGGGGAGGGGGTACTTCAGACTTGAACTCTTTAAAGTTGACTGTGTAGGTGTAAGCCGTGGTTCTATATTTTCTGGAAGTTACGTTTTGCGTCTCTCGAATGTGATAATAATTTCGGGAGCTACGGAACGACTTTCTTTTGGAGGACTCTAGACTCTCTAGGCCTTGTGGAGGTAGAGGGTGTTGTTTCAGACTGACTCATGTCCTCTTCAAAATCACTGGCATGCACTTGGGCTAACACTAGCGGCGTATGAGGAGGTACGGAAAATCGTCGTCGATGCCTCTTAGTTTCTTCTTCTAGTTTCATACTTAGTAAAGTATGATCGTTTCATCTTGATTGTTGATTCATATATGATTTAACTCCGTTAGTTATTTCTATATATACCACTCTCTCTACTTATGTTTGTGATAATGGCTTGCTATACTTCAAATTTGCTAAAGTCGAAATGTCTACGAGCAATAGAAAGCTATGTGACTTTAGTTTTGAAACTTGCACAGACTCTCAACTTTATATGTGTCACGACAAAAATGTTTATCCGATGTTTGTCGTTTTGTAAAACAGACACTTGCAACTTTACTAGAAATCTTAACTTCATACAAGTCCCCAAATTCACTAGTTTGAAGAAAAAAAGCGGCCACTAAATAGTGTAGCCCTTCTCTCTCTGCCTATGTGCGTGTGTATTCAAAAGTGACAACATTTTTTTGTCAGATTCAAAACTTGAGCCGATAATGTTACAGTTCAATATTTAGTCTGGCGAGAATAAATGTAACAGGACACGAATTCTTTACATGATTGCAAATTCACTATAGTCTTTCTGCACTGCAATTGTAAAGAGCCAGATCGTATGCATTATTTTCCCACACTACCTAGAGCAAAACACTTTGTCACTCGGTATACGCAATTTGATTGGCTACAAATAATTTCGTACCGCGTTCCTTTGAAATCGGCAATTGACACAGAGAAGATTAGACGTGATTTTCTGCGCCTGACCGAGTTGCGTTACAAAATATAAGCTAACGCACAACCCAATCGTACCATGTGTGATCAATGAAAATTGTGTCAGTCTTAGGTCAAAATAAATCACGGTATGTTTAGATTAATATTTTGTGAGAACTTTACAGCTACATTTTCGACAGAAGGATTTTAGTAGACTATGTTTCCAATTCAATTTTGTGATATTTTACAAAAAAGCTGGATTTTTCCTATCGATGTGATTTTTTAAATGGGAGATGTGTTTTTTTTTACATTTCATGAGGAAAATATACCAGAAAAAGGTAAGTGCTTTGATATTTTTAAAGTAGGAATCAAATATTCTCGCTCTCTCTCTCTCTCTCTCTCTCTCTCTCTCTCTCGTAATGTCAATTCTATCTCTATGTCTGTTTCAAAAACCCACACATACACACACCAAGTTTCTTATAAAATGATTTAGATTGAAATCATAATGGTATCTGTTCCCGTTTTTAAGATACCTCTCCAAAAATGTTGGCAGTAATCGCAATGATTACTTGAAAGATTACTTTAGTTTTGTAAGTTTTTCAAAAACTTGCACCCCTAAAAATTGTAGAACGATTTTCTTCAATTGGTAAATTTAATGGATTATATCAAATCTTGAGTTTAGTTGCGCTTGTGCATGTCATATATCTTAACTTTGTGTATGGGTAGTCCTATTTGGCACTGCAATGTGTCACGATAAACATTTCTAACATTAGATCTACCGTTTTCAGAAGAAAGAAAAAGAAGAAAAAAACATACACAACTTTACAGTGTAAGAATGACTAGAGTATGACCTGTCTTATACCGCACTCTCATTCTAGAGCCAAATAAGTAAAAATGTAACAATGCATGCCCTATTTTCAGTCAGTCCGTTTCAGACTGTCGATAAAATAAGACGTGTTTTTACTGCTCTCCCGTCTACGGTTTAGGGAATGTTGTAACATTGTTTGTAGCCGCTAGGCGTGTGCAGCAAAACATGACATATATCTAAGTCATTCGACAAGCAATATAACACTACTTTTTTGAGACTGATGAATGAAAAAAAATTGCCAATGAGCATTTCTATGTCTTCAGAAACTCATAACAAGGGTAACCTTCTCTCTGTTTGAGGCAAACCATAGGTTTTGGAAAAATTACTGCGTTCATTGGACAATATTTCATTGTGTGCAATAGGCTCACATTAGCTAAAGATGCTATTCGCGTGGCTAGGTCAGTCAGTACGAAACGGCGTGTTTGCAAGGCAGTAAACTTTAGCCACTACTAGCTTTTAGTACATAAATGTGTTGAAATTAATAGAGGATATTTTCTGTTCCTACGTTAATACTATATTTCATCGCGTGGTATACATACATGATATTTTAACAAGTGGCGAAGCCACGAGTTAAAATATATCGTTTTTGGTACCAAACGATGAAATATATTCAGTATTTACGCAGGAAAAGATAATTTTATTTTTTATTATATACCAAACTTGCTCTACAATCGAAGCTTAGAACATTAAACTCACTCTTCAGCACCCCACCCCACTCCCTTGTCGTAATTCACATCACTTACATGGGCTGATCATATGAATATTAGTGACTTAAGAGAGCGGTATGATTGGGTTGACCTAATATGTAGCAGTAAATTACATTTTTGACATTTTGTAAACTTTTTGGTCATAGTTGACCACAAAGCAAGTCCGATTCATCAGTGCGTCACAGCGGGTTTGCCATTGTTGTCAAGGAAGTAAGTGGAAATAACTTCACAGAGACCGAAATGGCGTTGAGTCAAATTTAGTCATCAAAAATTAATTTCCATATCTGAAATGCAATGCAGTTTCTATTAATTTGTTCTAGCTCAAAAAGTACTCTCTTTTTTTTCTTTTTGTTTTTTTTGTTGCATGTTGAACTTACGTAGGCACATACAATCCAGCGTCGCATGGCATGATGGGAAATCTTATATTTTCACATATGAAAATATAAAGGTATATTTTTCACATGTGAAAATAAAGGAATAAAAAAAATATGAAAATTATTTCGCCGATAGGTTTCTATATTTCACACTGAAGTATATAATAAATGTTTATCTTTGTTATTGTATAAGAATGTTCAAGTGATGCTACTTTCTGTGCAATATGCTCACAGCAGAAGCTCAAAATAGCCTACGAGTCAGGATAAAGGTCAACAACAAAAAAGTGTTTTTGTGAACATTATAGTTATCTATTTTCTTTAGCTCAGAAACGTAGCGTGCATCGATGGCAAAACGACACTGTACTAAATGATTTGAGCTCTAGTCTTACGTTACAAATGTTGCTACCCTTGAATCGTTGCCAATTTTGGTATGTTTGTGTGCGTGTTTATGCATGTCTTTCATCAGAAAAAAGAAGGAAAAAAAACCCTTCAATCCCCTTCGCTTGTGATAGTATGTTTGTATATAATGGTATAGTAATGTGTCTATAAACACTCCTAGCCGTGGCTAGGTGTGTGTGATTGTATAGCATGTTTGTGTGAGGGTATAGCGTGTGTATAAACACTCCTACCCTTTGAGTGTGTTTGAATTGTAATCAAAAAGAGGGTGCTGGATTGTAGGGGTTGGGGGTTGGATAGTATTAACATTACCATTCCCTTCTGTCCCTATAAACACTTTTGACCCTATAATACCATTCCCATGTTAAACCTATAAAACCATTTTAACATGGGATTTCGCGTATGACCATATAAACACTTTTGACTCTATAAACACTTTTGACTCTATAAAAACATTCCCATGTTAAACCTGTGGCACTATAATTATCATTTGACCCCATATCGCCGCAGCAATGTAAGTCTGTGGGCGCCATACGTACCTATAGTGGCGCATATTGATGTCAACTCTAACAATGTTACCATGTAACTCCAACTAAGGTCAGACACTTCTAACAATGTTAAAATTTTACCCTATAAACCCATTTGATCCTATAAACACTTTTTACCCCTAAGTGCCATATCCATTTTAATTTTCCGTATGACCCCCAAGTGCCACTTTTGACCCTACGGTGCCAAATATTAATGCTGTTGTGTTATTTCACGAGGATTTACAAATTGTCAAACATATCGTCTGATCTGGAAATATTCCGTGCATATCGCATGAAAGGATCCTTCAGCCCACAGTAACAGAATAACTGCAAAAAATACCGGTAACTATCTACAATGTACACTGATGCGTGCGGACACATGGGTCTGCACCAAATTGCACGATTTAATGAATATGTGAGATCATTCTCAAAACCGTCCATCAGTGTCAGCATAGGTTGGGGGGGGGGTAAGGTAGATTTATAGGCCTAATATTTAATGTAATCGTGTAGACGTGTATTGTAAGCGTGCATGAAGACTTAGGTACCGTATCAGGAAGGGTTATTACATTTATGCTAGTTAATAAGTTAGTCTTACATTAAACAGGAAACCAGGTGAAATGTCTGAATCTGTAACTACAAATATCCATTAAGTTCTTGCCAACAAGTTGGTATGTTCTTATATTATATTTTGCATATTATATATTATATTTATTTAGCATAAATATCTACGGGCTACAGCATTCTTCTAGCTTATCTCATAATATTTTTTGGGGGTAATATTGTAATTGCGAACTGAATACAGATATGTCAATTACAATATAAACTACAAAAAATGTAATGCCTTTTTGTTTAAGGCTCTGAAAACGTATGAGAATCAGTGGAGAATTAACTACGGAATAAAATATTTTTAATTTTCAAAAGTCAGACGCTTACGTCAGCTTTCACATTTAAAATAAACGTATTAAAATGGTCATGAATAGAAATATAGTGCTCTGTATTACCCAACCTTAAAATACCTGGGACTCCAATTTTACTGCAATAGATTAGATATAATATTCATTACGTACACATGACAAGGAGATGTAATAAATGTTTTGTTATGTGTCTGAACTAAAGGATAAGCCATAGCAAGCGCAAAGACGAATTATGCTGATTTAGGTTGATTTCGTATCAAAGTATAACGCATCACTACTAGGATCAGCATATATAAAAATGTCACACACACACACACACACACACACACACACACACACACACATATATATATATATATATATATATATATATATATATATATATATATATATATATATATATATATATATATGTATATTGCAGATGTCATAGAAGATTACAGTGCCAGCGATAATGTCAGGTAACTGAGTTTACAACATATAATCGATGACGAAATATAAACTTTTGCATTTGATTTTTAAATTCTAACAGTGAAACAAATTTAGCATTATAAAAGTTTTATAAACTAACATGGATATACGGTAAAGCTAATGGAAACTAGCAATATCTTGGATTATATATTCTGGCCGATATTTGCAATGGTCTGTATAGTCAATGACCCAAAGGTAAAAAAAAAAATAAAAAAAATGGTTCCAACTAAAAGTCTGTTATAGACTTTAAAAAACCATTTTTTTTTTAAACATTTTTTTTAGGATCTGTTCTCTTAAATTTTTTCATTTGTATATATGTATGTATCTACACACGCATATATGTGTCTATATGTCATTGACATAACTGACCTAGTATTTAGTCTCATTTCCTCTTTCAGAATTTCCGAAGGTGATGCTTATGAAAATCTACACATGTATGAAGACAGTCAGGACCAGAATTATAGCACTGTAAAGCCCAGAAAACGCTTCAAAGGTGGAATGCTTTTTCTATGAATAATGGACATTATTTGGGAAAAAATTATAGAAAAATGTATTGATCGTAACAGCTTGATTTTCTTTTAGTTTCTCTTATGCGACATTGATATATATTTTGATTTCACGTTGTGTAGAAAGTGAGTCATTAGCAGAAAAATAAATTATGTGACTTTTGAGAATTTAGTTTGTTTTAAAAGAAGTAATATGCACATGCATTAAGAAAGTTTGGAAGCCAGCCATGCCAGCATATATTGCAAAGTTATTTATCGGGTGATTAAGATGCAAGCTTGTAAAGCCTATGTGAAACATGGGGGAAATATCACCCGTTGTCTCACCTTACACAGCAATTAATGTAGTAAGCAAATGGGTCCCAATAATTGATACATTTCTACCAAATATTGAATGTCATGTGCACACACCAGCAACGAAATGTTTCTTACTTATTGTGCAAATAATTGGAACTTATTCATGTATAATCAAAGAATGACGGAAAATACATATATAGATCAGAGTTGTAAAATTGCTTTTATTTGGGGAATTACCACCTTGTACTTTTTGTAATGTCATGATATTTTCTGTTGTATACTCTCCCTAACTTTATAATAAGAAAGAAATACATCAAATCATTCAATGGAATGAGTAAGACTAAGAGACAGCCAATTCCTGTCTTGCACAATAAAACTTAAGTTACTGATCTTCTTACTAGTAGTATACAAATGGTGAGAATCAACCAGACAGCACCAGATTAAACCAGATAAAACCAGACAGTCATCTTTTCAAGTTTCTAAAATACAGTATGGGGATTCTTAAAAATCAAAATTTGAAACTTACTGCACCACTAATATCTTTGTGTTTTACCATGTCATGTAGAGATACGACAATATTTCTGGACCAGTAAATATAATTAGTCCACTAGCACTATGAAGACAACTAGCAAGCAGAACACTAAATTAATTTTTAAACACAACATAAATGATGGCACAAATCTACATTGTATTGAATTCGACATGTATCACAGACGGAATAGGTAATTCAACAAAAAGAAATTTAGAATTTATAGTGAGCAAAGTTAGATTTAAAACAACAACTGGTGACTCGTTATATGAAGTAGCTGTTTTGGAATTAACCATAGGAATGGCAACATTTGACATAAATCTGAAACCATACGTACATATACACAGATTGAAGAAACGGTGTAGTTTGCTGAGGAAAATAAAAGATTGTTGACTGTAGTCCTGTTGGTCTGTTGATGATACCTAAAGACAATTTATAAAGCGTCAAGTACTCGCTGGATGTTTTTGCACAAAAATACAACTCTCCCCATGAGACATAGGAAGCCCATTACTTAGATAAAACAATTAAAGATCTTGAAAACCTTTAGTTTTGAAAGATAAAGAATCTATAGAATATGATATATATATATATATATATATATATATATATATATATATATATATATATATATATATATATATATATATATATATATATATATTAAAAGATGCACGGTATGCCGATTTCATGTTCATCACGTAACCGGATGGAGAAAGTACATACGAAACATCACCAGTAAATGACAAAATAGTGCACAGTTAAATATGGACCACAATGTACAGTGTCACAAAAGGTTAATAAATAAAATTAGTGACGAAATGAAAAGATATGAAGTTGATTCCAACTAAATCATAAAAAGCTGAAATACAAAACAATGTAATAAAACAATAAGCTTGTCTACGAGATTTGAACAAAGTAAAAGTAAATGAAAAATACACAAAATGTAAATTCAGTCGTGAAGATATTTATACTTCTTTCAACTATAAAAAAACAATTAAACATTTTTGGACAAAAGTTTTACCTACATTTTATAAGAACCTTCATTTAAAGTCTAGCAGTAATAAATATTAAGCTACTGATATAAAATGGTACAATAAACATTGTATAAGTCCAATCGTGTCAGAGAGAATGTTCATCATAAATCAGTTGCAAAATTTTACAAATGCAACCGCCCCCCCCCCCCCAAAAAAAAAAAAACAGTGATGGAAGAAATGGAAAAAAAACGAAGCACAAAATACCAGGAACTAAAAGAGTGAGTCAAATCAACGAGAATAAAATGATGTTACGCTAGAGAAAGTGAACAGATCTAAGAAAGAATTCAGCTTTTCACATACAGGGCATTCAACAATTCTGATAATTACACTTAAAAATTTGGCAATGATGACTTTATGATAAGATACAGGGCACAATGTGATGTTAGCATTTGGCACAATAAACTTAACTTGGTAAGGTGGATAGCCACATCTATTTTTGGCATTTCCTACTGACATTTAATCGACAAAAATATACAAGAATTAGTCGCATAAATATACATATTGATATTTATTTCAAGATACGAAAACTGCTGGCGGAATGTAAAATATCTTTATGTGATAACAATGCATTCAATTCATATAAATAAAACATCAATATTAAACACATGAATTGATCTGCAACACTTTTAAAATTCCACCACAGCATGGCTGGAGATACCTGAAGGAAAACAGCACATATTTGATAGATAACTGGCCAGAACATAAGACTGCACATAAACCTTTTGTGGTGCCTAGACTTGCTGTTGTGTTAGCTCTTTATAGACATAAAGATAACTATGAAGCAGGTACGTTTGAATATTGGAGAACATTGTCAGCTGATGAAATGAATTGTATTACGGACAAAAATGAGTTGACAGTTTGGACTTTCTGTTTCTACAGTATAAAACACAGTGAAAAAGATAACAGAGTTATCAATTTTTAGGAGGGTACGTTTATGGCACAGATGAAAAAGTGAGAAAATACCTGGACTATATAACAGGTCAAAAGTGATACTAGACTATGCTGTTAGTAGTGACATTTTCTTTTTGTTGCCGAGTGACATGGTTATGAAAATGGGTAGTATCAAAGGACACAAGAACAATTTACAGAAATCCAAATATCCCTCATGTTAAATCATACTATCAATATCGAGATAACAAATAAGGTGTTCCAAAAGCTGATAAGCAATCTATAACAGTACGACAAGAAATTTAAGCAGCCAAAAAAAAAAATAAAAAAAAAATGAGTAAACATTATCTAGAAAAGAAGGATTATGATGTTAAATATGTTCTTCAAGCACGCATTGTTGCTGGCGCGATGTCACATAACTATTCCGAAACGTCACGAAACAGGACTGATCATAAATTAAATAAACTAGCTTTTATATTGATACTAATGTCCCATGAGCTGCTTTTGTTTACTTTGTTAGATAGGTTGCGAATTCACATACAGTAATGAGTTTCGGTCAATTTTTGTCTTCTTTGTTAGAGTGCATATACCTTTGATCAGCAATGCAAACAACCCACTAATACCAAAAACATGTAGTATGATGTAATCAGGTACAAAATAAATAATTGCCCAGCTGTCTTAAATAACAAATTTATCATTTACCAACAATATGTGGTATTGCTTCTGCTATTTCTTTGCATTGCTCAAACAAAACTTTGGCTAAATGTTTCAAGCCATAAAATGATTCGTTGGAGTAGGAGAAGTAGGGTATGAAGTAAGAGGTTTCGGTGGTGGAGAAAGAAAAACAGCACATTTATAAATTTTGCTAGAACAATAAATATAGTTGATATAATCATTTCTATCGCTGTAGCTGTAGTATCAATTGTCACGCATTATTCTTTAAACAATTGTCTCAATATTTCGCCTAATGGTAATTTTTCTCTAATTTATGAATTGATTCTTTCTCAAAAACATCTCTCCAACTGTGTTTAATGTCCAACTAGGTATACTTTTTTAATTTCTGTACTTTTCAACACGTCTTGCAATTTAACCCTTGTGTTGCATATGTTTCTTTGCTGTTGTCTTTTTATGTCTTCAGTCTGTTTTTCATACACGTGCACATCAAATATCAGAGATGAAAGTTTCGAATAGACAACTTCTTACAGCATTCACGTAAAACCTTAATTCTCTATTGTCTTGTTTAGTGGATAATCTTTTTATTGCAAGTGAAAGCTCTACGCTTTGAAAATTTTCAAATGTATTAGTCAATTATACTCTAAGTGTCTCTTACCTGTTTATCATGCGGTTTTCTGTCGATTGTTCGCATTTCTATTTACTTGGGTACTTGTATTGGTTGTCTTTGAAAAGCGGTAGGTTCTAACGGACATTTAAACTCTATCTCCACATTAAGATGTACCCATTTATCGTCTTGTTTTCTCCAGTCTAATGTGACCAACAAATCCTGTTCCAGTCTTGACTGTTATAGTGCTGGGTGTAGAAATTGATATGTTGTCATTCCTTGAAATTTGAATTGTATTACCATCTGGAGTTAGGTGATAGATTATTTTTGTTTTTATTCTAAAGTGTATTGTTCTTTAAAACTTATATTGCAATTCACTCATTATAAGGCATTCCTTCAGATTTATGAATTTTAACCATTTTTCGGTAGAAGTGAATTGATGATATACCTAACAATTGAACCGTTGTATATTCTGTCTTTTAATGCAATTAAATTTCTTCTTCTTGCTAAATGTGACATACTGTGGTTTTCATAATTGGTGTAATATATATATATATATATATATATATATATATATATATATATATATATATATATATATATATATATGCACCAATTACAACAATAAAAGTTTATAGTCTTCTACTTCTTTTCCTTTTTACAGGTGTAAAGAGATTGTTCGGGAGACGCAAGGATCAGAAAAAGAACTTATCACCTAGTACAATGGGGACAAGACAGACCGTCAATAACTAATACAGAATTTATTTCGTTTATATTCCTAAGTGATTTTACTGAGAAATGAATCATATATAGTTTCATGCTTTCAATCTGTCAATTAAGGAATATAGTTTTTCAGTAAATTATAAGTCACGTGACGAACGACATAGTTACGCATCTTTGCTTTCACCCAAGATAGATTTTCCTTATTAAAGCGGTTGAAACTCGGTAAAGCTGATCTGAGCCTGGGTCCAGCCATTAACTGACCATGAGTTAATTAGGTATTATTATCTTTGGAGGGGATGATCCTAGTTACGGAACTGAATGACACCTAAATGTTAGTTTATAGAAACCATTTGGTTGATGTTTGGGGATGAAACTAATGTGTGTGTGTGTGTGTGTGTGAGAGAGAGAGAGAGAGAGAGGGGGGGGAAGCAATATGTTTTTATTTGCAAACTGCATTTGAGACAATTAAGAAATAATTGTTCATTTTTTTTCAAGGATGCACAAAACTGATGGTAAATACTGTTACAATCAAGGAGCCTAACAGCACCTCACTACCAAACTTGCGTGCGGCTGGATTGAGGTCGATGTTTTCCCAATTTCCAATATCCTCCAGAGAGCAGTCGTTGTCAGCTGAGGGGTTCTTAAACGCGCTAATGCCACAAATAATTTTCTATTCATTAACTTACGACCATTCATTCACGGGACTCTAATTCTACATTTGCATGGTTTTTCTTGCTTCACATTTGCATGAGATATCAGAACGCTTGTCTAAGCCGTAAATAAGTATTTCATGCCACGCACTATAAAACTTGACCCAAACAACCTATTATAGACTTTTTCCAATCTCTCTAAAGACCAAACACTTATACGGTAGAAAATTTCGAGATTTTCTTAAGTAAATCTTGTTAAACTAATCCATGCTACTATAAAGGCTTGTGAATAATGTACATTATGACGCCTGCTTCTATTAATTAACTAATTAATCGGGTTGAGAAATATCTCCCCAACACCGACGTAAACAAATAATCACTAAAATCAATACAAAACAGCACATACACAAGTTTTGTCACATTACAAACTGTGTGAATTCACCCCTTTTGTACTTTGTCTACCCGTTTCATACACCAAATGGAGAATTAATATCAACAATGAATTCTTATAATTACAATATTAGTCAGTTTCTCTACCTCGTAAATTTTTATTTCTGTCAACATCTACAAGCTTTGTACATTGCGCAACTAATGTGGATGAATACAATATTCTCTCGAGAGACTGAAGTGACCATAAACGAATACAGTATTTGTATTTATTACAGTGTTCGATACTTGATATTCGTCAATAATGAAATCCCTTTGAAACTACATAACGCACACAACCACAGCTTTTAGTACGTAACCCTTTAGATATCATGTAGATAAAGTTATCTTACAATTTGATGAATTTGACATTGAGTAATAAATATATGGTGTGAGTAAGAATAAACAAAAATAGAGTGAGTGAGTAAAAATAAACAAAAAGTAACTTTTTTTTATTAAGGAATGAAGTTAATTGCATGGAAAATGTATAAAATATAGTTACGCCTTTTAGATATGAAAACTTTGGAATTTGCATGCAAATGAAAGATTAAAATCTATCACAAATAGAAGGTTTGATGGGTACATTCCAGTGTCAATTCTCCCAGCTTTTCACCCAGCCCTTTTCGCACCCCTGTGCACGGTGATGATATTCCAAGTGCGTTATGCTGATTTAAGCCTGCTAGACTATTCGTTTCATTTTGATAAAAACTGAGTTATTAAAAGTTGAATTAGGCGTTAAATCAGGAGGTAAAATATAATTGGTTTAAGTGCATTTTAGTGTTAACGGACTTACAAAGAATGGAATTAGTGGTGGACTGCCTTGGAATTGACCTATCGCCAGAGCAGAGATAATCACACCTAATCATTAGCACAGCATATCGTATAAAATCAGAGTATCTTATGCTCACACTGACCTAACGTGAGTTAGTGTTAGTTTTTAGTGTTACTGTATACTGAAAACATTGCAAAAATGGTTGAATAATGCTGAAGTTTTGTCGATTAGAATTTGTATATGATGTATAGTTGCAGTCGGCTAGAAGACAAACATTAGGCTTGAATGTCCGATAAGCTTCCAGTGCGCCTGTAAATTACGTGATGTTTCACACCTTTCCCAGCTGTAGTATTGGTCAGCGGTTCTCAGTTATCTGTAGTCTAGTTTAAAACCTAAACAATTACTCCAGAACTGAGTCTTCCAAAATTTTCTGCAGAGGTGAATACGCAAAAATCTGCTAAAAATGAAGCGTTCAAAAGCATAAGATCAGATAAAAAGAATGATTATGCAATATTATTTGTTGAATATGAAAGAATGAAATGTGAAACATTCCGTAACGAAATAAAGATCACATTTAAATCTGCTAGAAAAATCATCGACTTATGTAGAGCCCCTATGTGTAATCACTTAATGTACAGGTCACAGTCTTATATGTACAAATGTTTGTCGGAGTAGCAGGAAATTTTGTTCTTTTTATCATCATTACATTTTTAATGCCGGTAGAATATATCTTTCACTTCTTTATAGCAAATTTTCAATCAACTCTTTGGTGTAACTACCATGCACCCCTCCCATATATATATATATATATATATATATATATATATATATATATATATATATATATATATATATATATATATATATATATTACAACTGTGAATATATTTGTATAATTTTTCATTTTAATTGCCCGAGAAATAAAGCATTGCCAAGGTTAAGGAGTATTAAACCCACCGTTTACAAAGAAAAACTTAATTGCAAAATAAACTGAGCATTATCGAGCACTATTATTTTAAATAGTAGAAATATACACAAATCTTTCCATTAATGAACAGTTAGAACACTATTTGATTTGTCTTAGACATGTCTCTTTGGAATTAAATAATGAAAAAAAAAAAGAGAATAAAAAACTGAAAGAAATAGGGAAAGTAATACACTGCATTCTTTATAGCTATTTCAATTACATGTACAGTTTATGCTAAGTAGTTTAAAATTATATGGTTTATAGGCATCAATGTAAATGTTATTATTCTATGCTATTTTACTTAATCCTATAGCAGGATACTATATACAGTATATTGCATATACATGTCTACTATAATAAAATTTTTGAATACTGTATAAGTTCCATCCCCTTCTGGCGTGAATTTTTAACCATTAATCACACACAAAGCAGACTCTCTTTTATAATCTGTTGCTGAACTATGTATTTTTAGAGCAAAAATAGTTTTAAAGAAAATATTGTCAATTAATTCAGTTAATATAAATGGTAAAACATTATGTAGCTTTTATATGCTAAATATTCTCAGTTACAAATAAATACATTTGATATATTTTCACTGCACACTGTCCAGAACTACATCTGCAATGGGAAGACAACTCGACGCCTTAAAGATTTCAATCTATCCCAGCTTTTCGCCCAGCCCTTTTTCACCCCTGTTCATGGTGATGCTATTCCAAGTGCGTTATGGTGATGTTAAGCCTGTTAGACTATTCGTTTCATTTTGACAAAAACTGAGTTATTAAAAGTTGAATTAGGCGTTAAATCAGGAGGTAAAATATAATTGTTTTAAGTGCATTTTAGTGTTAACGGACTTACAAAAAATGAAATCGGTGGTGGACTGTCTTGGAATTGACCTATCGCCAGAGTAGAGATAATCACGCCTAATCATTAGCACATCATATCATATAAAATCAGAGTATCTTATGCTCACACTGACCTAACGTGAGTTAGTGTTAGTTTTAAGTGTTACTGTATACTGCTGAAAACATTGAAAAAATGGTTGAATAATGCTGAAGTTTTGTCAATTTGAATTTGTATATGATGTATAGTTGCAGTCGGCTAGATGACAAACATTAGGCTTGAATGTCCGATAAGCTTCCAGTGCGCCTGTAAATTACGTGATGTTTCACACCTTTGCCAGCTGTAGTATTGGTCAGCGGTCCTCGGTTATCGGTAGTGGAATTTAAAACCTAAACAATTACTCCAGAACTGAGTCTTCCAAAATTATGTGCAGAGGTGAAGACGCAAAAATCTGCTAAAAATTAATCTTTCAAAAGCATAAGATCAGATAAAAAGAATGATTATGCAATATTATTTGTTGGATATGAAAGAATGAAATGTGAGAAATCTCGTAACGAAATAAAGATCACATTTAAATCTGCTAAAATAAAAAGCATCGACTTATGCAGAGCCCCTCAGTGTAATCACTTAATGTAGAGGTCACAGTTTTATATGTACAAATGTTTGTCGGAGTACGAGGAAATTTTTTCTTTTTATCATCATTACATTTTCAACGTCTGTAGAATATATGTTTCACTCCTTTTTAGCAAATTTTCAATCAACTCGAGTATCATTTTCATTGTAACTTTTTGGTTTAACTACCATACAAAGTCAAATAAATTTCATCAGTAAATTTCACCCCCATATATATATTACAACTGTGAATATATTTGTATAATCTTTCCTTTAAATTGTCCCTGATATAAAGCATTGCCAAGGTTAGGGAGTATTGAACCCACCTTTTACAAAGAAAAACTAAATTGCAAAATAAACTGAGCATGATCGAGCACTATTATTTTAAATAGTAGAAATATACACAAATCTTTCCATTAATGAACAGTTAGAACACTATTTGATTTATGTTAGACATGTCTCTTTGGAATTAAAGAATGAAAAAAGGAGGATAAAAAACTAAAAGAAATAAGGAATGTAGTACACTGCATTCTTTATAGCTATTTCAATTACATGTACAGTTTAAGCTAAGTAGTTTAGAATTATATTATAGGCATCAATGTAAATGTTATTATTCTATACCATCTTCCTTAATCCTATAGCAAGATACTATATAAAATATATTGTATATACATATCTACTACAATACAATTTTTGAATACTGCTGAAAGTTCCCTCCCCTTCTGGCGTGAATTTTTTTAACCATCAATCACACACAAAGCAAGCTCTCTTTTATAATCTGTTGCTGAACTATGTATTTTTAAAACTAAAATAGTTTTAAAGAAAACATTGTCAATTAATTCAGTTAATAGAAATGGTACAGCATTATGTAGCTTTTATATGCTAAATATTCTCAGTTAAAAATAAATACATTTGATATATTTTCACTGTACACTGTCCAGAACTACATCTGCAATGGGAACACAACTCGCCGCCTGAATGGTAATCAGCCTATTTGATACTAATAGCCAATACATCATTCATGTATGTGTGCCTACGGGCAAGCAAATAATCCGGCACACATACATACATACATACATACATACATACATACATACATACATACATACATATTTATACATACATACATACATATTTATACATACATACATATGTATATGCACATAAATTTACATTTTTATTAGCTGTTACCCATGCATCTGTCCATATAAATAATAACCATATAATAACTAATATTGTTACTTAATGAAAGAGTATTTTATATAATAGTCATCTTTTTTCAAAAGCTTCCCAACTGCCATTTACAAAAAAGGTATCTTTTTCTGATGAAAACTATAGTATAATTTATTTTTAAAAATGTATCATATTTCATGATCCATTATAAATCTGCTTCTATAAATGTACAATGTTTCATGTGTAAAATAAATAGATTAATAACATCAGGAGTTTTGTGTTTAATATTCCCAGTAACACATTTTTCTATGCAAGACCAAATTTTTTCATAAATGATTACACTCACCTTTTATGCATCATAGAAATTCCTGAATACATGTTATTGCTTTAGAACAATTCCAGAAATTATGAAACACAGTTTCTACTGAATATCTACAAAGATTACTTAAATTACATGTAACCTTCTTATTTTGTTTAGAATGTGTTCGTGGCCACAATTCTATGTAGAATCTTTATCTGCAACCATTGTTATTTTGAACATTTTGTTACACAAATGATAAATAAAATTATTTTACCACTCAATCTGTTATAAGCTATCACATTCACAAATCTATTTGACTGTACCCATTGGTTTATTAGTCATTACAACCCATTGGTTGATTAGTCATTACAACCCATTGGTTGATTAGTCATTACAACCCATTGGTTGATTAGTCATTTCAAACCAGTTTTTGATAAATTCTTCTACTACCTATTACACTGGTCTACACTTTTTAAGAAGTCGTCTGCTTCAGAGATAAAATATGCTATTTATTAGGGATTTTGATGTGCTGAATTCAAATATGACAATTAAAACAACTGATTGGATACTGTTTCCAAGATATTTAAGTTTTTACATTTTACGTCTATGTATATTGTGTACATAGTAAACTTTTAATCATAAATTGTAAACCTAGGTCTTTTCATGTGTTTATGGTTGCTTTACATGATAATATTTCACCTGTCCTATTTATGTAACACTTTAAAAAAACAGCAAAAGGGTTATATATAAATAAAAAATATATTGAAACAAAAGTCAAAAAACTATTATGTATATATAAGTACATAGTTTAGTCCTTATTCAGTGTCTACTCGGCGCTTCTTGGCTTGTCTCTTGTATTCATTAAATGGAGCATCTCTTGTCACTGTCCAGCAATAGTCTGCAAGCATTGATGGGCTCCATTTGCCCTGATAGAATTTCTCCATTGTTGCAATGTCCTGGTGAAATCGGTCGCCGTGCTCGTCGCTCATTGCTCCGCAGTTCGGTGGAAACAAATCTAGATGAGAGTGCAAAAATGTATCTTTAGTGACATGTTGCAACCAAGGCGTTTGCATGCCTTGAGGAGGATTTCCACCAACTCCCTGTAGTTGTCTGCCTTGTTGTTTCCGAGAATTTCTTTTGCCACTAACAGTTATCTGAGTCTTGTTGTTTCTACGTCTGTCTTGCAGATGTTGTGCTTTTAATTACTGGCTTTGCCACGCAGTGCACGGTGAAATGTATCATCTCGAAGAAGTTCACGAATCTGAGGACCAACAAAGACACTTTCCTTTAGCTTCACTTAACCTTGGAAATTTTCAACGGAGGTACTTGAACGCTGCTTGTGTTTTGTCCATGGCCTTGACAAAGTTCTTCAAGTTTAACAAGAGAGCAGGAACCTGGAAATCGCCACAAAGCTGACACTGATGTTGGTCATAGTTTATGCACCTCAAACGTTGTTTCATGTTTTCATAGGTTTCCTTCATATGGACTGCAATTGATGGAATTGATGGCAAAACACTGCCATTATGGAGCAAAACAGCTTTAAGACTCGTCTTCGATGAATCAATGAACAGTCTCCACTGGTCTGGATCATGAACGATGTCGAGGGCTGCCATCACACCATCGATATTGCTGCAGGCTACAAGATCACCTTCCACGAAGAAGAATGGGACAAGATCCTTTTGACGGTCACGGAACATGGAAACCCTAACATCACCTGCCAGGAGATTCCACTGCTGTTGTCTGGAGCCAACAGCTCTGCCTTACTCTTGGGTAGTTCCAAATCCCTGACAAGGTCATTCAGTTCACCTTGTGTTATGAGGTGTGGTTCAGAGCAGGAGGATGGGACAAAATATGGGTCATGTGACATTGATGGTACAGGACTAGAAGTTTCATCCTCTTCCTCATCCTCGTTTGACTCAAGTGAGAATGATTCTGGTGCATCAGGAATCGGCAGTCCTTCTCCTTCGGGTACTGGGAGTATAGCTGATGGAATGTTTGGATAATGCACAGTCCACTTTTTCTTCTTTGACACCCCTTTCCCAACTGGAGGCACCATGCAGAAGTAACAATTGCTGATATGATCTGTTGGCTCTCTCCGAATCATTGGCACTGCAAAAGGCATAGATTTCCTTTTCCAGCTCAAACACTGGCGAAGATTTGTTGCACAATTGTTGCAGCATATGGGTGGGGTCCACCTCTTGTCCTGATCTCCAATTTTGCAGCCAAAATAAAGGTGATAGGCTTTCTTAACCATAGTGGTTATACTGCGCTTTTGTGATGCAAAAGTCACTTCACCACAAACATAGCAGATGTTATCTGCATTGTTCACACAAATACGAGGCATCGCTGCTCACTTTGGCTAAACAGAAATGTGTCCCTTTGCAAAATTAAACACTGACAAATAAAAGAGCACGACACTGTATGATTTGTAGAGCTGATATAGGGCAATTTCTTCAGCAGAGTGATGTAAGCTTAGTTATGATTGCATCATCCATGACTTCTAGGAATAACATGATGCAATTCATATCATGTATGACGCAATACCAGCTTCAGATTGCATCAGTATCATATCTTTAAAACTAGAGCCAGTCAACAATTTTAAGCATCATTTTGTTCTCAGTGACCCAGAATTAGTAAAGTTTGACAACATTAATTGCGGAAGCATTTTGGCTATAGACCAGTGTTACCTATTTTATTTCTTATAATCAAGGCATAGACTGAAAGTAAATATGGCCATTGTATATTACAATCAATATTTAAAATGATTTCTTTTTATAGGATTTTATCTCTTCTATTGCTTTACGTGATAATATTTCACGTGCTCTGTTATGTAACACTTTAAAAAACAGCAAAAGGGTTATATGAATAAAAAAATATATTGAAACAAAAGTCAAAAAACTATTATGCATATATAAGTACATGGTTTAGTCCTTATTCAGTGTCTACTCGGCGCTTCTTGGCTTGTTTCTTGCATTCGTTCAATGGAGCATCTCTTGTCACCGTCCAGCAATAGTCTGCAAGCATTGATGGGCTCCATTTGCCCTGATAGCGTTTCGCCATTGTTGCAATGTCCCTGTGAAATCGCTCGCCGTGCTCGTCGTTCATTACTCCGCAGTTCGGTGGAAACAAATCTAAATAAGAGTACACAAAATGTATCTTTAGTGACATGTTGCAACCAAAGCTTTTGTATGCCTTGAGGAGGTTTTCCACCAACTCCCTGTAGTTGTCTGCCTTGTTGTTTCCGAGAAAATGTGTTGCCACTAACTGGAAGGCTTTCCATGCCGTCCTTTCCTAGCCACGCAGTGCACAGTGAAATGCACCATCTCGAAGAAGTTTACGAATCTGAGGACCAACAAAGACACCTTCCTTTATCTTAGCTTCACTTAACCTTGGAAATTGTCCACGGAGGTACTTGAAAGCTGCTTGTGTTTTGTCCATGGCCTTGACAAAGTTCTTCATCAGACCCAGCTTGATGTGCAAGGGTGGTAACAAAATCTTCCTCCATTCAACAAGTGGTGGATGCTGAACACTTTTCATCCCAGGCTCCAATGACTGTCGGAGTGGCCAATCTCTTTTGATGTAGTGGGAATCTAACGCACGACTATCCCATTCGCAGAGAAAACAGCAGTACTTTGTGTAGCCAGTCTGCAGACCAAGCAAGAGAGCAAGAACCTTGAAATCGCCACAAAGCTCCCACAGATGTTGGTCATAGTTTATGCACCTCAAAAGTTGTTCATGTTTTCATAGGTTTCCTTCATATGGACTGCATGACCAACTGGAATTGATGGCAAAACACTGCCATTATGCAGCAAAACAACTTTAAGACTCGTCTTCGATGAAACAATGAACAGTCTCCACTCATCTGGATCATGAACGATGTTGAGGGCTGCCATCACACCATCGATGTTGTTCCAGGCGACAAGATCACCTTCCAAGAAGAAGAATGGGACAAGATCCTTTTGACGGTCACGGAACATGGAAACCCTAATATCACCTGCCAGGAGATTCCACTGCTGTAGCCTGGAGCCCAGCAGCTCTGCCTTACTCTTTGGTAGTTCCAAATCCAGGACAAGGTCATTCAGTTCACCTTGTGTTATGAGGTGTGGTTCAGAGGAGGAGGATGGGAGAAAATATGGGTCATGTGACATTGATAGTTCAGGAGTAGAAGTTTCATCCTCTTCCTCATCCTCGTCTGACTCAAGTGAGAATGATTCTGGTGCATCAGGAACCAGCAGTCCTTCTCCTTCGGGTACTGGGCGTATAGCTGACGGAATGTTTGGATAATGCACAGTCCACTGTTTCTTCTTTGACACACCTTTCCCAACTGGAGGCACCATGTAGAAGTAACAATTGCTGATATGATCTGTTGGCTCTCTCCAAATCATTGGCACTGCAAAAGGCATAGATTTCCTATTCCTGTTCAACCACCGGCGAAGATTTGTTGCACAAGTGTTGCAGCATATGTGTCGGGCCCACCTCTTGTCCTGATCTCCAATTTTGCAGCCAAAATAAAGGTGATAGACTTTCTTAACCATAGTGGTTATACTGCGCTTTTATGATGCAAAAATCACTTCACCACAAACATAGCAGAAGTTATCTGCATTGTTCACACAAGTACGAGGCATCTCTGCTCACTTTGGCTAAACAGAAATGTGTCCCTTTGGAAAATCAAAAACTGACAAATAAGAGAGCACGACACTGTATGATTTGTAGAGCTGATATAGGGCAATTTCTTCAGCAGAGTGATGTAAGCTTAGTTATGATTGCATCATCCATGACTTCTAGGAATAACATGATACAATTCATATCATGTATGACGCAATACCATCTTCAGATTGCATCATTCATTATTTTGCCTAAAAAGCAAGTACTGTCCAAACCCAGTCATGGATGTATTCATAGATCCAGTCAAAGATGTATTTTAGTCATTTCTGGTTTAAATTGAGATCCTTTCCCTTGATAACTCACTTATCCTCCGCCATTCTCAAGTCAAGGATCGTATATACTGACCCAGTATAATATCTTTAAAACTAGAGCCAATCAACAATTTTAAGAATCATTTTCGTTCTCAGTGACCCAGAATTAGTAAAGTTTGACAACATTAATTGCGGAAGCATTTTGGCTGTAGACCAGTGTTACCTATTTTATTTCTTATAATCAAGGCATAGACTGAAAGTAAATATGGCCATTGTATATTACAATCAATATTTAAAATGATTTCTTTTTATAGGATTTTATCTCTTTAAATACATTTATATTTAGCATTTTAAAACCACCTTCCCCATAATCATGAATCATTACATTTCTTGTGATCTTGCTTTAGCTTCATTACAAACAAGCTTATATAAAAGTTATTTCAGGTCTTACAATTTTATTGAAGCAAGGCTGGGTAGTGATATTAAGAAAAGATTACTTTTTGGTAATGCCAAATTTGTAATTACTGGTTTTTTTCCAAGTAAGGTAATTATTTGTGATTTTACCACTGGTAAAGTAAATTCTTTTTTTCCATAATTTTATGATCATAATTTATCATAATATCGAAATTTTAGGAGAATTTTATTCCTACAAAAGTAGTTTGGAAGATTCCCATCCCAGATTATATTCTAGGCATAATTTGAATATTAAATACTATTCTACTCCAAAAGAATATTGCCTTAGTCTTTTAAATGTTTATACTGAGTCCAGAAAATTTTGAAAATGGTATATAAAATCTAATGCCGATTTTTAAAACATGTATTTAAAAATTCACCCAGAGTAAGTGAAGTGTCATCAGCATACTGTGATATTAAATATAATCTGTCATTTACATCTATTACTCTAATACAGTGGTTCCCAACCTGTGGGCCGCGGACCCATGGGGGCCGCGGGTTTATTCGCAGGGGTCTGTGAATTCACATAGCTTCGCAGCAAGTATTGCTCATCGAGTCAGCTTTTGCTTTCCTCTGTTATCCCCGCCGCTGCGAGCAAGGCATGTTCGAATTTAGCGCGCTAGGCTGTTAAATGTTTATCCCCGCCACAGCCTAAAAGTACAATTATTAGCATGTGGAGGTCCGTGCACATTTTTTAGGTTAAAGGGGGTCCTCATACTCAATAAGGTTGGGAACCACTGCTCTTTCCTCAACACGGGAACCAAAATCTCTGCACTTAAAATAAATATATAAGGTGAGAGGAGATTTTCCTATCTGCAACCTCTTTTTTCATTAAACCACGATGAACATTGTCCCATCCACTTTCACACATGATTTGATATTGTTATAGAACAGGTAAATCTATTTTTTATAAATCGGAGCTAACCTTCAAAAACTTTAATACTTTACGTATAAAGGTCATTCCAAAGAATCAAATGCATTTTCAAAATCTAATCGGAATAAAAGACCACGTTTGTTACATATATTTAGCATAAAATATAACGTCATACAGGTTACGAATGTTTTCACGGATATACATGTAATTATCTCCTTAACAAATTCATTTTGGACAGTGCTTATAATATCAGGAGGAACATTATTAGCATATTAGCAATACAAGCTGTAGCTATCTTATAGGATCCATTTAAAAGTTATAGGCCATTCATCATTTTAAAGTTTTCAAATATCTTGATAATTAATTGGAAAGACTGAAGATCCACTGGGTCTACAACTTAAAAGGAATATAAATATTTATATTATGATTGTGTTACTCCAAAATATTTTTATTACTGTTGGTTCAAGCACCATCTAATTTTATTGCATTAGACATGATCTTACTTATGTAATTTATGTTTTCTAAGTTACAAAAAATGTCATTCGCCCCCCCCCCTCCAAGGCATTTTCATTTTGCTCTGCACCAAATTCTTACAATAAATCTATCAATTAATTGTTTTTGTTGCACCTGATCACTTTGATATTATAGTTGTGTTCTAAGTGTTCATGAATATATAGTCTATCCAATTGATCTTCTAGTCTTTCTTGTATGAAAAATATGAAATAGTCTTTCCTCTATTTTTCTAAAAGCAAAGTCTCGTCAATAATTGTTAATGTATGGAACATTTTCAAATATGAATCATAATTATAATCTATATTTAATCCTTGCGTCTAGCTTATGTATTGCTGTTAACATCGATGACTTGTCTCTTTGACTCTCTTTCTTCTTTCGGAGAAAATAATCTTTTACATTTCCTTCTTGAAAATAACCTTTTTTTAAAGCTACATATATTTGTATTATTTTTATTATTATTGTTATTATTTAACGTAATTTCAAACGTCAATATTTGTCTTATTTAATTCATTATGCATTTCTGCTACATCATAACATATATCGTCTGATAAATTTGTTGCATCATAATTTGTATCTGTTCTCTAATTGCATTTGCCAGCTAGCTGTTCATTTGTTTGAAATGTATTCATTTATATTTCTTCAGTAGCTTTAGTTGCTTGCTCGGTAGGTTTTTGTAATACCATAGGATGAAAATGTAGCTGATGCTATATATTTCCTTCTTTTGTCCACTCTAATGAATACAAAATGTTATTTCCACCTCTTTGCATAGCTATCGAGTTAGATGCCCACATTCTATTTGTTTTATCCTGAAGTTTTATCATATTTGTACCCATTTATTGGTGAAACACTGATCTTTCCCTAAGAATTAAATCAGATTCAATTACAATATATTGTGTTTCATCTATTTCAAAGTATGTTCGATAAATTCTCTGTATTCATCGTCTACTTGCGTATTTAATTGTTGAGCTGTTTCTTGAGGTGTTTGAATTCCTTTATCTGATACATTTTCTATAACAGTATTTTTTGTAACAGTATTTTCTATAATAGTATTTTCATTATTATTTCATCATTATAATATTCATTAATATCATCCTCATTGTAAACAGTATTATCAAACTCTTGACCAAAACCACTTTCAGCTATTTTTTCACTATTTAGACAAATAAAAAACAGCTAAACAAAAAGCATTAAGTTTCACACTACTTCCATGATGACGGAATAGAAGACGGCAAAGCCTACTTACATGAAGAAGAATACAAACAAGCATTAAGAATTAGCAAAGCAAGTGGAACATACAAGGAAATAATTAGGAAACATTTAACTGACTAGGAGTTTTAAGAATGGATTTAAAACAGTCAAGAAAACATATGAAAATTGTATACATACAAGATCAGCTAAAATATGAGTAATTGTCAGCTGTAGTAATATTAAAACTTATATATATACATATATATATATATATATATTCCATTTTTTGTAAGAAATAATTTAATTTAAATGTATTACAAACAGTTGAAAGATTACTAAACAACAAACGGAATTAGACACTTTACTGTTCTTTTATCTTCTATGATAGGATTACCAATGTCAGAATTAAGTGCTAGCTTGATATGTATTAAACACATTAATTTTTTTTAACATGTGAGAGAAGCTAAGAACTTTGAGTAAATAGAAAAGCACAAAAGCAACACGATGAAATTACAAACTTAGAAGACAGTGTTTAAGCACTACTCTGAAAGTTAAATAAAACATATTAATATATCATATGTAAAATCTCATTAATAGAGAAGTTAATATTTTTAAACTCGTCTACATTTCTATTGTGTTCTTCTCTTTTTTCTGATAGCATGCTATCATTTTTTGCATTTGTTTTCGCTAGTTAACATATATTGTGTGTTTGATGAGTCAAAGCATTTGTTTCTGCTGTTTTGGGTCAGAAAAGTCAAATGAAGAACAAGGATTAAAATGATTAGTATATAAATCTCCTGTGTCCTCGCGTAAATACACTTTGTGAAATTTAAGGCCAAGCAAGCTTATGGTATGGCCCTGTGTCCGTCGTCCGTAGTGCGTCTTTTTTTAATCCGTAAACAATTTTTAATCCGTGTTATGACTCTATAGCTCGATACAACGTAACAAAAAGAAAGTAAAAACCAACAAAGAATTTTATTTCTGAATAATTAATGTGAAAATCAAAATACACTTATAGTTTTGTGTATTCAAATCCATATAATCCAACAATTATTAGTGTCCTAATCACAAGTCCTGTATATATATATATAAACTATAAAATGTTCCAAATGAATGAATGTTCCAAGTTAATGAATGTTCCAAATGAATCTTCGTAATGAACGAATGTTCCGAAAGAACGAGTCTTCGTAATGAACGAATGCTCCGAAAGAATGAGGGATCTGAATGAATGAGTCTGTAATGTTCCGATGTACCAACGATAATGTCGGATCATCTTTAAGAATATTCAGAGGCATCCGAGAAAGTCCTAAATATAACTCCAGGTAGCTCTGATGAATGGTCCAATAAATAATTCCTTTCGAATTATCTATACAGCATGGCATTACAGCAGCACGGCTATTATTTCAAACAATCTGATGATTCCACAAATCGATCATAAAAAACAGATCTTTTCAACTCAAGATGTAAAGTGGAATGGAAATAATTCGTATATTCAGGTCTTTTATACAACTTGCAAATGGCACATTTCACAACAGGAAACGTGTCATACTACGACCCAGAATGCAATACTAAATGCGCATATTTCATGGAAAAATACTCCAGGTACAGTAAACAGCTCCGACCTTGAACAAAAGGTCAGTAAACATGTTGCTATTGGATTAATAGTACAACTAAACCCAACTTAAATATGACTCACTATTTGACACAATTTTAAAGTAGAGTCATATGCCAAAAGTTTAGGTACATTTTAGATTCCATATACATAATTCCGTAACAATCATCACAATTTCAAACGAGTCCAGTAATGAGCGAGATCCATATATATTACCATCTTGATCTTGCACCCGATTGGCTAACATTGTTACAACTCTGAAGGCCATATTTCTTATCCTATGTTGATCTAACTTTGCATAAATGTTTATGTCATTAAGATCTTGGATGAGTTTGATAATGAGTCATTTCTACAGGTACTAATGAGGTGATCTGATTGGCTGAGCTTGTTACTAATCTGGAGACAATATTTATGATCCGAGTGTAATCTAACTTGAAATATATGCTTATATCATGAAGATTTTAGATCGATTTAATAATGAGTGAGATCCACGCATATTAATGACGTGATATTGCATATGATTAATTGAGATTTGTGTTATTTATGATGATTATATACTTTCCTTTTGTCTATGATTGTAAGTTGTATGGTTATTTGAAAATACATGCTTAACTTTTGTCCAGTTGCTTACATAGTATTTTCATAGACATTCCGCAATTAGACTTTTGTGACATATGTAACGTAGGCCAATATTTTTCCATTAGAAATACTCATCTGTATTAATATATAGATTCTGGTAAACAATTTAATTCCAGTTCTGGAATTTTGGTTCTGAAAGATCAGTCTGTACGAAATCTATTTTAGTTGTGTTGTTGAAATCAGACACAATTTGAGAGGAATTATTTATTTACAAAATTTCACTAGAATATAAAAGTGCTCAGTCACTTTTTGATTAATACATGATTTGGGGATTTATGGGAACTCATTCAAATATATTCAAATATATTCTGGATTACATCTTTGTGGTACATCAGGACATTCAAGGCTATTGTAATTCATTCGGAACATTGTATTATTTTGGGCTTGTGATTAGGACAGTTAGGATTATTTTGGAATTAACTCACAAAGTGTAAGTGTATTCTGAATTTTCACTTTATTTGTCTGAAAATAAATTGTTTGTTGATTTTACTATTGTTGGTTTCACTTTCTTTCTGTTACACATTTTAAGACCTAGAGTCGTAACAATTGTCAGTACTCTGGAGGCAATATTCCAGATCCGATGTCTATCAAGCTTGGAATATCTGTTTATATCATCAAGATCTGGTACAAGTTTGTTAATGATTGAGATGCATGCATATTAAGGAATTGATGTTACATCTGAGTGGCTGAGCGTGCTACCATTCTGGAAGTCATATTTCTAATAGGAAATTTATCAAACTTGACATATTTGTATATATCAACATTATCTTGGATGGTTTTGATAGTGACCGAGATCTACACATATTACTGATCTAATCTTGCATCTGACTGGCTGAACTTGTTATCACTCTGGAAGACATATGTGTAGTCCGATCTCAATCAAACTTGGAATATATGCTTATATCATCAAGATCTTGGTCTGTTTCAATAATTATTTAGATCGATGGATATTAATGAGGTGTTCTTGTATCTGACTGATTGGGTTTCTTACCAGTCTTAAAGCCAGAGTTTTGCTCTGTTGGGTTTAGTTTTATCAAAATCTTGGAATGTGTCGATTATAAGTAAGAGACTGTGCATCTTAAGTATGACATAATCGTTAGAAATAATTTTTATATCATGATATAGCAAAATAAATGAAATCAACATGATATACAATTTAATAGATAGTTTACATAGAATTGTTAGTACACTACTACTGCAAAGTGTGAGAGTGGAAGAAAAGACGGAGAGAAGTGATATTCAGAATTGATCAAAAGATGCACTCCAAGATAGTCTCATTAGAAGCTGACATGGAAACAATAAGGAAATCACGAGAGGGCTTTAGTACTTTATAACCAGTGAGATCAAATTAAAAAAAAAATTAATTAATTAATTAATTAATTAATAAAATTTTAAAAAATCAAGAAATTAAAAACTTCAGTTAATGATTTTAAAGACTCTGTAGTAAAATTGGAAGACAAGATAACTGTCAACACTAATGCATTATTGCATTTGCCAAATAAAGATAATCACATAATAAAATCGAAGAATGCAATAGATGAAAACAACAACAAAATTAATGAAAGTATAATTACATCTATGTGAGTGACTTAAGATTTTTCCATAATTCCCTTAAGCGATAACACAAAAAGCTCAAAGATTAGGATTGAATAACTCTAAACACTGAAATGTCTGCTGGAATATATAAAAGTGAACAAGTTCTAACAAATAGTAAAGTAGATACAGATCGAGAACTTATTAATAACATTACTGTTGTACAAGGAAGTATTGACGATATAAATCAAATGAATTAAAAAGGTAAGAAAATATTTTAATGATATAGAACAAAAGTTAACAACAGAGACAGATACAATTAAACAAGTACCAGATAGAATTTAAAAGGAAATAGATTCATGAAAACATCTTACAATTTGTACTAATATTAATAACTTAGAAACTGAAGTAGTTAAAAACACTTATCATTATGTGTAAGAATTGTTTTATTTAATCACAAAAAAAGGAGGTATATAGATAATTAAAACTGAATGACACAGAAATAGGTATAAAGAATATTGCAATAATTACTTCAGTTAATTAGATTAAAAATGGCTGGATTATCTAAATAGCTGGTTAAATAATTGGATAACTGGAAGTAAATTACTTTTTTGTAATATATTAAAACTTGTTATTTTAGCTGGTACAAAAAATAAAACATATTTTTCTATATGATAATAGTACACTAATAGATTTATATGGTTTGTTGGATATATTTAATGCTCAGATTACAGCACAAACAGTAGGTACTACTTATGGATTTGATTATGCTCTCCGTCACGTTTAGCTGAATGAAAATTGCATGCAATAGTCACCATAAAGTATTATTAAATAAAGTACTATTGCATGCAATAGTTACCATAAACTATAATGTTATTCTAATACAGAAAACAGGTTTATATTCTATTTGTTTAAATTTAAACATTTAATCTAGAAGACATCTTAAAATCTATATTAGATTAGTGGTAAATAATAAATGCTTCCGTAGCAAATGTGTATAAAGCACATTTAGATATAGCTGAAAAGTATCATACAATACATTAATCAAAAAAATAATATTAGAAGAAAACAATAGTTTATTTTTGTCAATGAAAACATTTTAAGTACTTATACTGAATTTATAACATGCTGATTTGATATGGGAGACATTATAAACATTTATTGTAAATAAATAGCGTGAGAATGTCAACAGCAGCAATAATAATCAGAGGATAAATTGTTAACGACTTAGCATTTACAGGAAGTAATAATTTGCTAAAATGATTTGATTCTAATGGATTTGATGGAAAGAGAATAAGACCTCATTGACAATGGAGGAAATGCAGAGTAAAGCTAGTGAATTCCATGAAAACGAACGACGAAGTTGAATTAGGCGTTAAACCAGGAGGTAAAATATAATTGTTTTAAGTGCATTTTAGTTTTAACGGACTTACAAAGAATGGAATTGGTGGTGGACTGTCTTGGAATTGACCTATCGCCAGAGCAGAGATAATCACGCTTAATCATTAGCACAACATATCATATAAAATCAGAGTATCTTATGCTCACACTGACCTAACGTGAGTTAGTGTTAGTTTTTAGTGTTACTGTATACTGAAAACATTGCAAAAATGGTTGAATAATTTGTATATGATGTATAGTTGCAGCCGGCTAGATGACAAACATTAGGTTTGAATGTCCAATAAGCTTCCAGTGCGCCTGTAAATTACGTGATGTTTCACACCTTTGCCAGCTGTAGTATTGATCAGTGGTCCTCGGTTATCGGTAGTGGAATTTAAAACCTAAACAATTACTCCAGAACTGAGTCTTCCAAAATTATGTGCAGAGGTGAATACGCAAAAATCTGCTAAAAATGAAGCTTTCAAAAGCATAAGATCAGATAAAAAGAATGATTATGCAATATTATTTGTTGAATATGAAAGAATGAAATGTGAGACATCTCGTAACGAAATAAAAATCACATTTAAATCTGCTAAAATAAAACTCATCGACTTATGTAGAGCCACTCAGTGTAATCACTTAATGTACAGGTCACAGTTTTATATGTACAAATGTTTGTCGGAGTACGAGGAAATTTTTTCTTTTTATCATCATTACATTTTTAACGCCTGAACACAACTCGCCACCTGAATGGTAATCAACCTATTTAATACCAATAGCCAATACATCATTCATGTATGTGTGCCTACGGGAGAGCAAATAATCCGGCATACATACATACATACATACATACATACATACATACATACATACATACATACCTACATACATACACACATGCATGCATGCATGCATGCATACATACATACATGATTACATATATATATACATACATACAGATATACATATGTATATGCATATAAATTTACATTTTTATTAGCTGTTACCCATGCATCTGTCCATATAAATAATGAACCATACAATAACTAATATTGTTACTTAATGAAAGGGTATTTTATATAATAGCCATCTTTTTTCAAAAGCTTCCCAACTGCCATTTACAAAAAAGGTATCTTTTTCGGATGATAATTTCTTTTTAAAAATGTATCATATTTGGTGATTCATTATAAATCTGCTTCTATAAATGTAGATATTTTCATGTGCAAAATAAATAGATTAATAACATCAGCAGTTTTGTGTTTAATATTCCCAGTAACAGATTTTTCTATGTAAGACCAACATTTTTATAAATGATTACACTCACCTTTTATGCATCATAGAAAATCCAGAATATATGTTATTGCTTTAGAACAATTCCAGAAAATATGAAACACAGCTTCTACTGCATTTCTACAAAGATTACTTAAATTACATGTAACCTTTCTTATTTTGTTTAGAATGTGTTCGTGGCCACAATTGTATGTGGAATCTTTATCTGCAACCATTGTTATTTTGAACATTTTGTTACACAAATGATAAATAACATTATTTTACCACTCAATATGTTATAAGCTATCACATTCACAAATCCATTTGACTGTACCCATTGGTTGATTAGTCATTACAAACCATTGGTTCATTAGTCATTACAACCCATTGGTTGATTAGTCATTTCAACCCATTGGTTGATTAGTCATTACAAACCAGTTTTTGATAAATTCTTCTACTACCTATTACACTGGTCTACACTTTTTTAGAAGTCGTCTGCTTCAGAGATAAAATGTGCTATTTATTATGGATTTGGATGTGCTGAATTCAAATATGACAATTAAAACAACTGATTCGATACTGTTTCCAAGATATTTAAGTTTTTACATTTTACGTCTATGTATATTGTGTACATAGCAGACTTTTAATCATATATTGTAAATCTAGGTCTTTTCATGTGTTTATGGTTGCTTTACGTGATAATATTTCACGTGCTCTGTTATGTAACACTTTAAAAAACAGCAAAAGGGTTATATGAATAAAAAAATATATTGAAACAAAAGTCAAAAAACTATTATGCATATATAAGTACATGGTTTAGTCCTTATTCAGTGTCTACTCGGCGCTTCTTGGCTTGTTTCTTGCATTCGTTCAATGGAGCATCTCTTGTCACCGTCCAGCAATAGTCTGCAAGCATTGATGGGCTCCATTTGCCCTGATAGCGTTTCGCCATTGTTGCAATGTCCCTGTGAAATCGCTCGCCGTGCTCGTCGTTCATTACTCCGCAGTTCGGTGGAAACAAATCTAAATAAGAGTACACAAAATGTATCTTTAGTGACATGTTGCAACCAAGGCTTTTGTATGCCTTGAGGAGGTTTTCCACCAACTCCCTGTAGTTGTCTGCCTTGTTGTTTCCGAGAAAATGTGTTGCCACTAACTGGAAGGCTTTCCATGCCGTCCTTTCCTAGCCACGCAGTGCACAGTGAAATGCACCATCTCGAAGAAGTTTACGAATCTGAGGACCAACAAAGACACCTTCCTTTATCTTAGCTTCACTTAACCTTGGAAATTGTCCACGGAGGTACTTGAAAGCTGCTTGTGTTTTGTCCATGGCCTTGACAAAGTTCTTCATCAGACCCAGCTTGATGTGCAAGGGTGGTAACAAAATCTTCCTCCATTCAACAAGTGGTGGATGCTGAACACTTTTCATCCCAGGCTCCAATGACTGTCGGAGTGGCCAATCTCTTTTGATGTAGTGGGAATCTAACGCACGACTATCCCATTCGCAGAGAAAACAGCAGTACTTTGTGTAGCCAGTCTGCAGACCAAGCAAGAGAGCAAGAACCTTGAAATCGCCACAAAGCTCCCACAGATGTTGGTCATAGTTTATGCACCTCAAAAGTTGTTCATGTTTTCATAGGTTTCCTTCATATGGACTGCATGACCAACTGGAATTGATGGCAAAACACTGCCATTATGCAGCAAAACAACTTTAAGACTCGTCTTCGATGAAACAATGAACAGTCTCCACTCATCTGGATCATGAACGATGTTGAGGGCTGCCATCACACCATCGATGTTGTTCCAGGCGACAAGATCACCTTCCAAGAAGAAGAATGGGACAAGATCCTTTTGACGGTCACGGAACATGGAAACCCTAATATCACCTGCCAGGAGATTCCACTGCTGTAGCCTGGAGCCCAGCAGCTCTGCCTTACTCTTTGGTAGTTCCAAATCCAGGACAAGGTCATTCAGTTCACCTTGTGTTATGAGGTGTGGTTCAGAGGAGGAGGATGGGAGAAAATATGGGTCATGTGACATTGATAGTTCAGGAGTAGAAGTTTCATCCTCTTCCTTTTCCTCGTCTGACTCAAGTGAGAATGATTCTGGTGCATCAGGAACCAGCAGTCCTTCTCCTTCGGGTACTGGGCGTATAGCTGACGGAATGTTTGGATAATGCACAGTCCACTGTTTCTTCTTTGACACACCTTTCCCAACTGGAGGCACCATGTAGAAGTAACAATTGCTGATATGATCTGTTGGCTCTCTCCAAATCATTGGCACTGCAAAAGGCATAGATTTCCTATTCCTGTTCAACCACCGGCGAAGATTTGTTGCACAAGTGTTGCAGCATATGTGTCGGGCCCACCTCTTGTCCTGATCTCCAATTTTGCAGCCAAAATAAAGGTGATAGACTTTCTTAACCATAGTGGTTATACTGCGCTTTTATGATGCAAAAATCACTTCACCACAAACATAGCAGAAGTTATCTGCATTGTTCACACAAGTACGAGGCATCTCTGCTCACTTTGGCTAAACAGAAATGTGTCCCTTTGGAAAATCAAAAACTGACAAATAAGAGAGCACGACACTGTATGATTTGTAGAGCTGATATAGGGCAATTTCTTCAGCAGAGTGATGTAAGCTTAGTTATGATTGCATCATCCATGACTTCTAGGAATAACATGATACAATTCATATCATGTATGACGCAATACCATCTTCAGATTGCATCATTCATTATTTTGCCTAAAAAGCAAGTACTGTCCAAACCCAGTCATGGATGTATTCATAGATCCAGTCAAAGATGTATTTTAGTCATTTCTGGTTTAAATTGAGATCCTTTCCCTTGATAACTCACTTATCCTCCGCCATTCTCAAGTCAAGGATCGTATATACTGACCCAGTATAATATCTTTAAAACTAGAGCCAATCAACAATTTTAAGAATCATTTTCGTTCTCAGTGACCCAGAATTAGTAAAGTTTGACAACATTAATTGCGGAAGCATTTTGGTTATAGACCAGTGTTACCTATTTTATTTCTTATAATCAAGGCATATACTGAAAGTAAATATGGGCATTGTATATTACAATCAATATTTAAAATGATTTCTTTTATAGGATTTTATCTCTTTAAATACATTTATATTTAGCATTTTAAAACCACCTTCCCCATAATCATGAATCATTACATTTCTTGTGATCTTGTTTTAGCTCCATTACAAACAAGCTTATATAAAAGTTATTTTAGGTCTTACAATTTTATTGAAGCAAGGCTGGGTAGTGATATTAAGAAAAGATTATTTATTGGTAATGCCAAATTTGTAAATTTTGAAAATTAATATATAAAATCTAATACCGATTTTTAAAACATGTATTAAAAATTCACCCAGAGTAAGTGAAGTGTCATCAGCATACTGTGATATTAGATATAACCTGTCATTTACATTTATTACCCTAATACAGTGGTTCCCAACCTGTGGGCCACAGACCCATGGGGGGCCGCGGGTTTATTCCCAGGTGTCTGTGAATTCACAAAGCTTGGCAGCAAGAATTTCTACTCGAGTCAGCTCGTGCTTTCCTCTATTATCCCCACCGCTGCTAGCAAGGCATGTTCGAATTTAGCGCGCTAGGCTGCTAAATGTTTATCCCCGCCACAGCCTAAAAGTACAATTATTAGCATGTGGGGTCCGTGCAATTGTTTGAGGTTAAAAGGGGTCCTGATACTCAAAAAGGTTGCGAACCACTGCCCTTTCCTCATCACGGGAACCAAAATCTCTGCACATAAAATAAATATATAAGGTGAGATGAGATTTTCCTGTCTGCAACCTCTTTTTTCATTAAACCATGATGAACATTGTCCCATCCACTTTCACACATGATTTGATATTGTTATAGAACAGGTAAATCTATTTTTTATAAATCGGAGTTAACCTTTAAAACTTTAATACTTTAGGTACAAAGATCATTCCAAAGAATCAAATGCTTTTTCAAAATCTAATCGGAATAAAAGACCACGTTTGTTACATATATTCAGCATAAAATATAGCGTCATACAGGTTACGGATCTTTTCAACTCAAGATCTAAAGTGGAATGGAGATAATTCGTATATTCAGGTCTTTTATACAACTTGCAAATGACAAATTTCACAACAGGAAACGTGTCATACTACGACCCAGAATGCAATACTAAATGCGTCTATTTCATGGAAAAATACTCCAGGTACAGTAAACAGCTCTGACTTGAACAAAAGGTCAGTAAACATGTTGTCATTTGATTAATAGTACAACTAAACCCAACTTAAATATGACTCACTATTTGACACAATTTTAAAGTAGAGTCATATGCCAAAAGCTTAGGTACATTATAGATTCCATATACATAATTCCGTAACAATCATCGCAATTTCAAACGAGTCTGGTAATGAGCGAAATCCATATATATTTTTATCTTGATCTTTCACCTGATTGACTAACATTGTTACCACTCTAAAGGCCATATTTCTTATCCTATGTTGATCTAACTTTGAATAAATGTTTATGTCATTAAGATCTTGGATGAGTTTGATAATGAGTCATTTCTACACGTACTAATGAGGTGATATGATTGGCTGAGCTTGTTACTAATCTGGAGGCAATATTTCTGATCCGAGTGTGATCTAACTTGAAATATATGCTTATATCATGAAGATCTTGGATTCATTTGATAATGAGTGAGATTTACGCATATTAATGACGTGATCTTGCATATGATTAATTGAGATTGTGTTTTTTATGATGTTTATATACTTTCCTTTTGTCTATGATTGTAAGTTGTATGGTTATTTGAAAATACATGCTTAACTTTTGTCCAGTTGTTTACATAGTATTTTCATAGACATTTCGCAATTAGACGTTTGTGACATATGTAACGTAGGCCAGTATTTTCCATTAGAAATACTCATCTGTATTAATATATAGATTCTGGTAAACAAAAAATTAATTCCAGTTCTGGAATTTCGGTTCTGAAAGATAAGTCTGTACGGAATCTATTTTAGTTGTGTTGTTGAAATCAGATACAATTTGAGAGGAATTATTTACTTACAATATTCACTGGAATATAAAAGTGCTTACTCACTTTTGGATTAAAACATGATTTGGGGATTTATGGGAACTCATTCAAATATATTCTGGATTACATCTTTGTGGCACATCAGGACATTCAAGGCTATTGTAATTCATTCGGAACATTTTATTATTTTGGACTTGTGATTAGGACAGTTAGGATTATTTTGGAATTAACTCATAAAGTTGTAAGTGTATTCTGAATTTTCACTTTATTAGTCTTGAAATAAATTGTTTGTTGATTTTGCTATTGTTGGTTTCACTTTATTTCTGTTACACATTTTAAGACCTAGAGTTGTAACAATTGTCACTACTCTGGAGGCAATATTCCTGACCCGATTTTGATCAAGCTTGGAATATCTGTTTATATCATCAAGATCTGGTACAAGTTTGTTAATGATTGAGATACATGCATATTAATGAATTGATGTTACATCTGAGTGGCTGAGCTTGCTACCATTCTGGAAGCCATATTTCTAATAGGAAATTTATCAAACTTGACATATTTGCATATATCAACATGATCTTGGATGGTTTTGATAGTGACCGAGATCTACACATATTACTAATCTAATCTTGCATCTGACTGGCTGAACTTGTTACCACTCTGGAAGACATATGTGTGGTCCGATCTCAATCAAACTTGGAATATATGCTTATATCATCAAGATCTTGGTCTGTTTCAATAATTATTTAGATCGATGGATATTAATGAGATGTTCTTGAATCTGACTGATTGGGTTTCTTTCCAGTCTTAAAGCCAGAGTTTTGCTCTGTTGGGTTTAGTTTTATCAAAATCTTGGAATGTGTCGATTATAAGTAAGAGACTGTGCATCTTAATTATGACATAATCGTTAGACATAATTTTTATATCATGATATAGCAAAATAAATGAAATCAACATGATATACAATTTAATAGATAGTTTACATAGAATTGTTAGTACACTACTACTGCAAAGTGTGAGAGTGGAAGAAAAGACGGAGGGAAGTGATATTTAGAATTGATCAAAAGATGCACTCCAAGATAGTCTCATTAGAAGCTGACATGGAAACAATAAGGAAATCACGAGAGGGCTTTAGTACTTTATAACCAGTGATATCAAATTAAAAAAAGATTAATTAATTAATTAATTAATAAAATACAAAAAAGATCAAGAAATTAAAAATTTCAGTTAATGATTTTGAAAGCTCTGTAGTAAAATTGGAAGAAAAGATAACTGTCGACACTAATGCATTATCGCATTCGTTAAATAAACATAATCACATAATAAAAATAAAGAATGCAATAGATGAAAACAACAACAAAATTAATGAAAGTATAATTACATCTATGTGAGTGACTTAAGATTTTTCCATAATTCACTTAAGCGATAACACAAAAAGCTCAAAGATTAGGATTGAATAACTCTAAACACTGAAATGTCTGCTGCAATATATAAAAGTGAACAAGTTCTAACAAATAGTAAAGTAGATACCGATCGAGAACTTATTAATAACATTACTGTTGTACATGGAAGTATTGACGATATAAATAAAATGAATTAAAAAGGTAAGAAAATATTTTAATGATATAGAACAAAAGTTAACAACAGAAACAGATACAATTAAACAAGTACCAGATAGAATTTAAAGGAAATAGATTCATGAAAACATCTTACAATTTGTACTAATATTAATAACTTAGAAACTGAAGTAGTTAAAAACACTTATCATTATATGTAACAATTGTTTTAGTTAAATCACAAAAGAAAGGAGGTATAGATATATTTAAAACTGAATGACACAGAAATAGGCATCAAGAATATAGCAATAATTACTTCAGTTAAAAAGATTAAAAATTTCTGGATTATCTAAATAACTGGTTAAATAATTGGACGGTGAACGAACTGGAAGTAAATTGCTTTTTTGTAATATATTAAAACTTGTTATTTTAGCTGGTACAAAAAATAAAACATATTGTTCCATATGATAATAGTACACGAATAGATTTATATGGTTTGTTGGATATATTTAATGCTCAGATTACACCACAAACAGTAGGTACTACATATGGATTTGATTATGCTCTCCATCACGTTCAGCTGAATGCAAATTACATGCAATAGTTACCATAAAGTATTATTATTATTATTCTAAGACAGAAAACAGGTTTATATTATATTTGTTTAAATGTAACCATTTAATCTAGAAGACATCTTTAAATTTATATTAGATTAGTGGCAAATAATAAATGCTTACGTGGCAAATGTGTATAAAGCACCTTTAGATATAGCTGAAAAGTTAAATTATCATACAATACATTAATCAAAAAAATAATATTAGAAGAAAACAATATTTTATTTTTGTCAATGAAAAAATTGTAAGTATTTATGCTGAATTTATAACATTAGGATTTGATATTGGAGACATTATAAACATGTATTGTCAATAAAAAACCTGAGAATGTAAACAGCAGCAATAATAATCGGAGGATAAATTGTTAACGACTTAGCATTTACAGGAAGTAATAATTTGTTAAAATGATTTGATTCTAATAGATTTGATGGAAAGAGAATAAGACCTCGTTGACAAAGGAGGAAATGCAGAGTAAAGCTAGTCAATTCCATGAAAACGAACGACGTCACTAAAATGTAAATTAACGATTTAGAGAACCAAATTTGGTTACTCAGTATTTACATAAATTGAATGATGCTTTTGTTTTCTATTATTCTACCAGTTCCGACACTGTTTTTGAAAAACCTAGACAATCTAAACTTACTGTTTTTTGTTTTTTTTAAATATTTGTACCAGTTCTTTGATAAACAAATAACTTATGAGTATTTATTTATTTGTAATAGGTGCTAGTTGCCTACAAATATATCTAAACCCTATAAACTTAAAAACATGTTCGGTTCTCTCTCACGCTTATCTCACAAACAAACTAAATGTTACATTCCTATGACCGACATAGTGTGACATAGTGACATCCATAATGGTAAATTCCGATAGACCCCATACTGTCCCAAATGTAACGTTAAATTGCCGTAGGCTTAATAGTGTCCTAAAATAATGTCACATTCCTGTAGACCCCATATCTTCTCTCATAACTATTAACGAATGCACATATGAATGAAAAATGAATGAATAAATATATAAATTTACACGACCGTTGACAAATAGGAATGTATCTAATATATGAATGCACAAGCTGATGCGAATATACAAGTAGATACAGAAATGAACATTACAAGAGTAAGAATATAAAATCAAATAGAAAAATTGTTCATTTTTATTCACTATACGACATTTCGTTTCGGATGTGGACATTTTAATAATAGTGAAAACAAAAATCAAAATATAGTCGTTAGGCGTAAATTGAAAGAAAAAAAATGGATGTTATTTTTGAAAGATGGATTAATTTGTTCTCATTAGACTGAGCAATAAACCGATTATTTTCTTGGCGGTTCACACTCGGTTGTACACAATATACTTTAAACCTAACAGACAAACCACTAATGTGGAGTTTGTGGAAGTTTGATTATTCGTCAAAAAAAAAAAATTCTCAATCACATGCGGATTAGTTGACAAGTTTGCAAACATGAGTAAAATCTTACTAGTTTTTCGCGGGTTCTATCGTTATTGGACATGCACACAATGTGAATAAGGTCTATTTCGTAGTACTAAACAGTTTTCAGATACAACCCGATATTAGAAGTAGGGTATTAACAGAGGACCATAATGTTCATAGACCTTTACTCATTAGCAATCGTCGCCCACAGAGCCCAGCCACTTAAGGTGGCTAGTCCTATACCGAGAACCATTGGTGAAAAGCAATAAACAGTTTAATACATATAAACACACATATTTTTGTCAAACAACGTACATTATTCAGAACACGTGTTAATGAAACTTTTGTTGTTGTTTTTTAAAATGAGTTTCCATCGTTTTATTTTCTTATTTCTCTCTATCTCTCTTTATATATATATATATATATATATATATATATATATATATATATATATATATATATATATATATATATATATATAAACTGAATAAAAATGATTAAAAATTGACAATTTTTTCCTCGTTTAGTTTGGTTGATAGCCGACTCATTCGTTCATATCGAGTCCAATTATTTACATTAAAAATCACTGTTTAAACATTAGAGAAAGTCTGTAACAAACACTATCATTCAAACATAGATTCGATTTCTTAAAAGTTTTTTGAACGTTACATCTCATAGAATTCCGTTAAATGAGAATTATATTTGCTCATACACGACACTACCTACTCAACTTATTGGATTATCTGTGCAATTAATGTGGATATCAAAGGAACGTGCAACAGGTGTGGATATGCGGCATTTGATGAAAGCATAATCTACTAGTTTTAATTGGTTATGCAATGGAAATTTGTCTTGTCTATTTTATAACGATAGCTATAAAATTATCGATGATATTTTAGCCGTTGGTCCTAAAATATAAATCAGTTAACCATTTTTGGTGAAAACTTAGAAAAATGAAAATTTAAAAAGTCTATTAAATGGAGACAGAAATAAACGAATAAATATAAATATATGAAGTTCCATGACTATACGACTATACCTCTTTTTTATTTGCTACCAGAGAATACTATATACCATTTGGTATATTAGTATCTAGCAGACGATCATAAGGCAAAAAAGTGCTCAAAAAGCTTAATGTCGCCAAATTGAAACAGGAGAATGTGAAACAGGCATTTGTCGAAGAACTGTGCAGCCAACTAATACAACTGATACAAACTCCGAGAATGTCGAGGAAAAATGGGCATCCTTCAGAGACTCTGTGTACCCATCTGCATCCAAAACCCTCAGTCCCACCACACGTAAACATTAAGATTGGTTTGATGAGAACGATGCTGCCATACAGAGACATCTGAATTAAGAAACATCTGCTACAGAAGGCCTATTTAGAAGACAGCATTTAATCATCTAAGAAGGCAGCCTTCAATAACATCAAGAGGATTGTCCAATGCAAACTCTAAGTTGCAAGACTTCTGACTGAGCAATAAGGGAGATGAGATTCAGTCCTGGAATACCATGAAGAACTGTGTGATGCTTTGAAGACAATCTACTGGCCAGGATCATCAGGAACATCTCCAATACTGAGTGCTGACAGCATCACGCTGCTCACTGACAAAAAAAAAAGATACTTCAAAGATAGGCAGAACACTTCAACCACATCCTCAATCAACAATCATCTATCAGTGAGGAGGCAATTAAGCGACTGCCCCAAGTGGAAATTAACATATCACATGCTGACCCTCCAACGCTGACCGAAACTGTGAAAGCAATCGACCTGCTGTCAAATGACAAAGCACCTGGAGCAGATGCTATACCAGCACAAGTTTACAAAGCCGGAGGCTCATACATGGCACAGAAACTAACTGAACTCTTCTAGTCAATGTGGCCTCAGGGAACTATAACCCCTTGAGTACAAGGATGCATCCATCGTCCACGTGTACAAGCGGAAAGGCAACAGACAATCCTGCGACAACCATCGCGGCATCTCCTTGCTGTCAATAGCCAGCAAAATCCTTGCCAGAATTCTCCTGAATCGTTTTGTGCATCACATCGATCAAGGGCTCCTGCCAGAGAGTCAGTCTGTCTTTAGGAAAGGACGAGGGACCACATACATGGTGTTTGCAGCTCGCAAACTCCAGAAAAAATGCCAGGAACAGAACTCTAACCTGCACACGACATTCATCGACCTGACAAAAGCTTTTGACACAGTCAGCTGTTTAGACATTTGGAAGATAATGTCAAAATTTGGTTGCCCAGAGAAATTCATTGTGATGATTCGGCAATTCCATGATGGCATGCTCGCTCGTGCTGTGGATGACGGTGAGTTATCTGAACCATTTCCAGTCACCAATGGAGTCAACTAAGGCTGTGTGTTGGCCACAACCCTCTTGAGTATGATGTTCTCTGTCATGCTTACTGATGCCTTCCGTGACTATAACACTAGGATCGACATCAGATACCGGACTGACGGCAAGCTGTTAAATCTGAGAAGACTACAGGTGAAGACGAAGTTTCAGTGAGTACTGTTCGTAATCTCCTGTTTCCTTACGACTGTTCCCTGAATGCCAAATCTGAGTCTGACATGCAACACTGTATGGACCATTTATCTTCAGCTTGTGACAATTTCGGTCTCACAAATAGTATTAAGAAGACAGGTGATGCACCAACCTGCACCTGGAAAGCCTTACTTAGAGCCTACCATCAAATTAAATGGCCAAACCCTCGTGGCAGTGGACAAGTTACAAGTTCACCTATCTCTGTAGCACACTGTCACGTGCAGTCCACATCGATGATGAAAATAATGCCAGAATTTCTAAAGCAAGTGTGGTCTTTGGCAAATGTGTGGGAGAGCAGAGGCATCAGTCTACAAACAGAACTGAAGGTCTACAAAGCCATTGTGTTGCCGATCCTGCTGTATGCTTCCGAAACCTGGACGGTGTACAGACGCCATGACCAGAAGCTAAACCATGTTCACATGCGCTGCCTGAGTACTCTGGTGATGATAATATGGCGGGACAGGGTCCCAGACACTGAGGTTCTCACAACTAACACATCTATAAATATTGTTTTTATGATTCCAGATTTGCATGAAATATTTATTTTTCTCTAATATAGTAATACTGTATACTTTTTCAGTTTTACATTTTCTATTTCATAGTTGTATTGTGCTGATATTTTTTGTGACATAATATCAAATTAGTTTCTTAAAAGGGTAAAACAATGATAAAAGCACAGACAAATGAAGATGTTTATGTAGCGGAATGGATGTTACAAAAACCTGAACAGCCAAAACAAATTGCTTGGGGCGTTGGATGGGCCTTATTCTTGCAGAAAACAACCATATCTACACGATCTGCAAGGATAAATCTGTACGAATTTTGTTTTTTAGTACATTAATTTAATAACCATATGTATCAAGAAAATTGTATACTGTATTGTAGCAGTAATGATAAAAACAAACAGAGTATAAATATCATTGCTACCTCTACCAGCTGTTCAAGGGAGAGAACTGATACGAATTTTCAGTTGAAAATTAGCAGGGGGGGGGGGTATTTCAGTTACGACTCTATGGTCTAAGAAAAATGTAACAGAAAGAAAGTGAAACCAACAAATCAAGTAAAAAATCAACAAGTAATTTATTACTAGATAATTAAAATGAAAAATCAAAAAGTCACTTACAGTAATGTGTTTTGAAATCCTAATAATCCAATAGAATGATTGTTCTAATCACAAGTCCTAAATATAGAATGTTCCGAATTCACGGCTGTGTCCTTGAATGTTATTATGTGCCAATGGTCTCCAAAGTCCTGATGTACTAGTAATCTTGATGTGCTGATGTCAAAATGAAGTATTCCAAAATCTCTGAATAAGTTCACATAAATTCCAAAATCATCAATTAAAAATCCAAAATCCAAAAGTTTATGAGCACTGTTATAATCCAATGAATATTTAAAATAATTCCTCTCTTAGAATTTGGAATGAATTTTCACAACTGTAATAGCTCTTTACAAGACTGATGGTAATGTCAAAACTGAAAAAATGTCCACCAAACATGGTATATATAAAGATTGGTCACATGACAGAATGTTCTAGAATGTGTGTCATCTTAATGGAATTTTACTTGTAAACAAAAATCAACCTTGACCTTTCAAATTGAGAAAACATTATATTAATCAAAACAACCTAATTCAAGGACACTAGTTAAACATGTTTAACCTGATAAACATAAAGATTTAAGCAAATATTAAAGTGAAGAAACATTTATAATTTCCTAAAATATTTATAATATTATATAAACATCATACATAACAATGTTAAAATACAGCTCTCATCCCAGGAAATGAAGAGAAGTCTTTAAAAAAATCTCGACACATTTCATATTTAGATACATACACAAAACTTCTCCTGAGTGAAACCAGCCCCGACGTACCCAGTTTCTGGAATTTTGAAGAAACGTTTCTCAGAGCCGTATGAGATTCTTACCACTAATGAACGGTTTATAAGAAAAGCTAATTGGTTTCCTTTGCGCATATGATGACGTAGAATGTTCCCGCTATCCATGAAATAATCCAATCAGAGATAAAAGAATGGGAAGCCCGTAAACAGGAGTACCCTCTCTGCACAAAAATAGTAAGATGTTGGCATTCTGCCGAGGGAAGCGTCGCCCTGGCTAAGTTGTTATCGCTAGATTACAACCACACTTTAATCTTTTCTAAAAAAAGTATACTGTATGTGATAAATATGGGTTAAATCAACATTAAAATCAACAAAATAAATACAAAACCAAATAATAAACACCTTCGTTCATATTGTATTCGTGTGAAAGTGAAAAAAAATGACTCCTTACCTTTCAAATAAATCAAAATGGAAAATGTAACAATAGACAATCCAGGTGTTTGTTCCTTTGGCTACCTGTTTGAGAAACGTTTTTAGACTAATTCATCTAAAAATATTGTTTTTATGATTTCAGATTTGCATCAAATATTTATTTTTCTCTAATATTTCTTGTGAAAATTTCAATTCAGTAATACTGTATATACTTTTTCAGTCTTACTTTTTTGTTTTATTTTGTTTTATTTTATAGTTGTATTGTGCTCTGATATTTTGTGACATAATAATATCAAATTATTTTTATTAAAGGGTAAAAAAATGATAAAAACACAGACAAATGAAGATGTTTATGTTGGGGGATTGATGTTACAACAGCCTGAACAGGTAAAAAAAATTGCAGATGATGTGGACACTTTATTCTAACAGAAAACAACCACATCTGCGTAATATACAAGTATAAATTTGTATTATTTTTTTTTACTACATTAATTTAATAACCAAATGTATCAAGAAAGTTTGATACTGTATTGTACCAGTAACGATAAAAACAAACTGGGTCATAAATATCGTTGCTACCCCTACCAGCTGTTCAAGGGAGAGAACTGATATACATTTCTGGTTGAAAATTAGTAAGGGGGGGATATGTTAAAATACAGCTCTATTGACACAAAAGGAAGAGAAATCATAGAAAATTCTCGACTCATTCCTTATTTACATAGATAAATAAAACATCTCAAGAAAGAAACCATCCCCGATCAACAGCGTTTCTTGATTATTCAAGAAACTTTTCTCAGAGCCATGTCAAATTCTTACCTATACTGTATTGTTTCAAAGGAAAGCTATATGATTTCTTTAGCGCAGATGCTGATGTTAAATGTTCCTGCCATCCATGGGATAATCCAATCAGAGTTAAACGAATGGGAGCCCCGTAAACAGGGATACCTTTTCTGTACAAAAATAGTAAGATGGTGGCATTCTGCAGACGGAAGAGCCACCTGGTAGCATGGTTATCGTTAATGTATTCATTCAGTACCAACTATTTCAGTAATGGGTGTCGTTTTTTATAATTTGATTACACATACATTTAAATGGCAATTATTCACTTTATTTGGATCCTCATACATCCATATTCCTTTAGAAGGTCATTATTTACATGCCCGGAGAAACACATATGGTAAAACACTGTTAAAGTACGTGGACATTTTTGGACAAGGTCAACCTAAAGGTGTGATCCAGTAAAAGCCAGATTGAATGTTGCATGATGTGATGTCACAATGAAAGCTACCCATGTTGGAAATAAAATTCAGACTATCCTATATTGTGACGATTAGACTCGATGTGATCTTTTCTTTACCCAGTTTAGTGCCTGGCCACCATTGTAAAAGCCCGTAGGAATCAATAATTTTCGTCTGGAAGATTCTTGATGACAATTAAGATGCCGAGCATTCAATAATCAGGATTGAATAGACTTTGGTTAAACTGTATTACTATTAAATTATAGAACCACAATTAATATTTCATTTAAGATGAGTAAAAATGCGCCTACTTGACCACACTGACATACACTTTAGTTGATCCTACATGAAAATAGAGGCGCTCTGACATCCAGTATGACCGCCACGTTGGCCATCTTGAAAGTCTTGTAATTGCTTCTCCTCCTGAATGGATGCTCATATCAACATCGGGTTTTCACTGAAAGACTTCTTATGAAGTCACACTGCAAGGCTCTCCAGCAAATCCAAGCCTACGGAGAGTTTCAAGGGATAAAAATGGCATAAGACCCTGCATTTGTTAGGAGTATCAAAACACAAGTCCAAAGGCGATTTTCTGACGATGACATGCAGGTCTTAAAAAGCTCTAATTCGCATACTTGACCCCAGCCATTTGCCAGCAGCACAAGATGCAATCAGGCAGTATGGCTGTGGTGCCTTGGAAATATGCTAGATATGACCAAATTGATGCTCCAGCTGCTTGGCAATCCTTTCGTCAGTTCAAAGCCATGCTATCAGATCACCAAGACAAGTCTTTGCAAGACATGAGCCAGCACATCATCAACAGATACAGAAACCTGTTTCCAGAGTTTTGCACTCTTGCTGAAAGCTTGACCACAATTCCGCTCTCCATTTTCTTCAGAGAATACAGTTCACACATCACTCAGGAGATCCCTCAAAGTACACTCTGTTGAAAACAAAATGTTCATTAAGTCTGAAAGCAGGTGCCCTGACATTGAAAAAGATAAAGTTATCACAGATGATTGCAAGCATGATGATTAAAGAGTTCATGAGTGCCTATTACGTTGCTGCCTGGTTTGCTTTTATATGATCTGAAGTAAACCAGTGTACTCTAATGTGTGATGTAAATGTGTTTGATTCTCTTTCTCTCTCTCTCTCTCTCTCTCTCTCTCTCTCTCTCTCTCTCTCTCTCTCTCGCTCTGCCACACACACATACACACACAACTTCCTGTAGGAACTTGGAAGTGAGACACTTTAACATCTTGTAAGGACCGTATAAACTTCAAATATGTAAGTCCTCAGGACTCCATAAAATATCACACTAATGAAAGCCCTGACTGTAATAATGGATGCAACTTCATTGGCATTCCACAAGGTTCTTGTATCTTGGCAGAATATACCTTTACTCAATGACACCTGTGACAAACTATATGATTTAAGAGATGCAGACAAGTAATAATGTGAGAGTTTTCATTCCATTTATTGATAATTATGCATCTGCCAGACATTTGGGATGGGTTATACTGGCTTTTACTCCATCTCTGAGACGTTTCCTGGTAAGAGACCATAACAGGTCAGTAGGAACAATATTAGGTCAGTGTGATCTGATGTCACAGATGACAATATTTGATCACTTATTCGCTCAGCTTAACATTGTCTCATGTACAAGATATTTTTAAAAATTGTCAAAAAGTTACTTCAGGTCCTTGGAAGGGTAAATTCTTTGCATGGTTTGTTGCGACCCAGTACAGAATGATATAGTGTCAATTATGTATTATTCCATACTGGGTTATTAGTAAACAATTGGGGTGAAAAGATATACCTGTGCCGCGTATCTATACGATTCACGATACACAACCTACGATACGATACAATATCGATATACATATCAACTTAATGGTCTTTTCATCTTTAAAAGGTCTGTAGGCAGTGCCCTTTTATGTGTGTTGACATATTAGTTGTACGTCCAGTATGCAGATTACTGATAGACATAGACTTAGCATCTATTTTATATGCCATTCTCATCCATGACAAGATAACAACAATACTTCCCAACAGACTACCTGTTAGTTGTCGGTGATTTTAATGAAATCGTTTAGACCTTTTCAGGCTGCTCCATTTGATCAGATGCAGGACTCATCTTGGCCATCACGCCTTTGTTTTGCACTGCATGAATGCTTTAAAAACATTTTATTATCATTTCGTGTCTTCATTTAAACTTGGAAGACATTAAGGTGTTATCTTCAAAACGGAAGAAATAGTGCAATTTCCTCGTGCAAGGAAAATCTCATCTAAAGTATATGTCAATGTAGGCGCATTTCCTCATCTTAAATTAAATATTAATTGTTGTTCTAAAATTTAATATTAATATAGTTTAACCAAAGTCTATTCAAGCCTGATTATTAAATGCTCTGCACTGTAACTGTCATTAGGAAACTTCCAGAAAATAATTATTGATCACTATGGACTTTTACAATTGTGGCCAGGTACTAAACTGGGTCAAGAAAAGAGCACGTCAGGTCTAATTGTCATAATATAGGGTAGTATGAATTTTTTGTTTAACATGCGTAGCTTTAATTGTGACATCACAGCATGCGACATTCAATCCGGATTGTACTGGATCACACCTTTAGGTTGACCTCGTCCAAAAATGTCCACATATTTTAACACTGAGTTTTGCCGTACGTGTTTCTCGGGGCTTGTAAATAATGACTTTATAAAGGATTAGGGATTTATGAGGATCCAAATAAAGTAACTACTCGCTATTTAAAGGTATGCGTAATCAAATTCTAAAAATGACACCCATTACTGAAATAGTCGGTACTGAACGCGTACATGACCTCTATGATTTTTACTTATCGAACAAGTTTCGGGTGTGGGAGTGGGGATGAATACCAACAAAATCTATCACATTTTACTTCCTGCAGGTGGAAAACAATTGCCGCGACCACAGTCACTTGTTTTTCGTTAGTGATAAAATAAAACTATTGATAACACCCATTCCCCTTTTATTAAAAATTACAAATGTACACAAGGCAATACCGTAGGCACGTTCGGTCACTGGTTACATATAACATCATGAAAAGAAACATTCCGAACTTGTTCCACATGTATGATTTAAATACTTTACAGACCATTTAATAACCACTTTTGCGTTAAGTTTCTCTGTTGCTTTATGTCTACTTGGATTTGTATCTCCTTGGATTTGTATCTACTTGGATGAGTTTGGATGCCAATACTGCATGTGTGTCACGCAGTGAATAAGCTACATTAAATTCTGATTGGTGGTTATTGTATACATGAATGAAACATATTTCACTGCGTGAGTCACAGGAAATGAAGACTTCAAATTCGACCCAAGTAGACATGATAGACATAGACAAATTTTATTTAAAGTCGGAGTCAGAGAAACTTCGCGTAAAAGTGGTTATTTAATCATCAGTAAAGTTCTTCATTATACACGGGGAATACATTTGGACTGTATCCTTTATGTTGAACATACTGACGAGATAAAATAATTAGCATGGAATCGGCGAGGAGGAGGGGTGCAGATTACGAATTACGTCACCTTGTGTTAAATTGTAGAAGGCGAATGTGTGTTGTTAGTATTTTTTCTGACAAAAATAAGTGTGCCTGCGGCAGCTATCTCAGATGAATTCTCAATATAAAGAATAAAAGGGCAAAAAGCTAATAATTATTCATTACTGCTGAAAATTAAAGTAACTTGTATAGAGTAAGTATCGTTTTGTATCGATTATTCACCTCTTGTATCGATATGTGTATCGATGTGGCAAAAGCAGTGCTGGATTACCCAATAGGCAGTAACAGATATTTTACATATACTAGTCTGATTTGGAGAGTGATGATTCATGACTGAGTGATAGCATGTTCTGTGCCCTCCCACCCACCCCTTCATTTTATCACGAAAATATGTGCTAATATATTACTGTTCTTTTATTTGACAGAGCAAAGGAGCGTACACTTTTTTCAAGGACACTGAAATCTTGCCTTCTTGACTTATCATCTAGGGGAATAAGTTCCAAGCAGAAAGGGAAAGTACTACAGACTCTTCAGGAAGAAAACCAAAGTGCTGAATTATTTGCATTCGTAAAAGTTATAATCAAAAACCGGTTAAAAGAAACACCGAAATACACTGAAGAACCCAAATACACATGTATTTACATGTTCTCGGTGTATATATCGGTGTAAACACAGGAATTATGAATTTTTTGTTTGAATATTAATATAAAGCACAAGAAAATATGATTTATGCGTTTTTGATATGAATTAATAACTTTTTTCCTATTTTATAGCACAATTCATGTAATGGCGTCACTCGGTCGTACTTGATTTAACAGATAGTGATAAATAGCGAATTGTAGTAATACATACACAGAATGAAAATGAAAAGTATCAAAAGAATTCATCGACATTATATTATATATTTACTTTAACTTTTAATGATATAGTTTTTGACAAATAAATAGCATTTAATTTAATTTTTGTTTAAAAGGTTTCCAGATATTCGGCAATAGTGAAACATGTACTTATATACTGCTTTGATGATACGACAGTTGATTGTAAGGGTGTTAAGAAAGCCTTCTTCTTGGAAATATTTGAACGGGGAATATTCATAAAGGATTCGGAATTGACAAAGAGTTCATTTATTGGCTAAAGAAATACAAATAAGTAAACTGGTTTCGAGGTTGAATGTTGGATTCATTAGACCGAATGTTAGATTCCCAAAAGACTATGATGCAGACAAGGTGCATTTTAATGAGAAAGGACAAAACAAGTTTTTTTGCTTTTGTTAGAGGAAGGTGTTGACTTCTTTTCGAAAATAATAAGTGCTTGTATGAAAAATAATAAGCCGACAGATTGTTGTTCACCCTTTGTGCTTAATTGATATATTCCAATAAATCCAACCGAAAACAATCATGTGTCTGATTCACAATTATGTCACCACAGCCTGTTTATGACGAAATCTCTAGGGAAGTATATTTCAATGTTCAGGAGGTAAGGATCTTTTAGCAGTATTCATCACAGTTCGTACATTTATTTTTCGTTTAGTTTCTATTTGTTTGAATAATAATAAAAAGCAAAATAAACTTTGATTTAAATTTATACGATTATTTACTCTTTACTTGATTGGACAGGTATGATAAACGGCGAATCGAAATACATACACAGAATGAAAGTGAAAAGTATCAAAGTACCAAAAGTATATAAGACAAGAGTGAAATTAAGACCGCGATTGTAACAAGCCAGGATAGGTGATGATAAACAAAGACAACTCAGGACGGCATTTAAAAAAAAAACACAATAACATGTATTATGCATTCTTTCGCAGAATTTAATATTTACATTTAGTTACATACATCAGATATCAGATTTCAATGAATGAATAATTTGAGCACGCAGATGAGTTAATTAATCCAATAGTATTCAAGATTCTGTTCCTCTTGAAAATCCAACTTTAAGTTATGTTACACAAGATAAAACAAACCGAACCGAAAACAATAAAATATAGTTTGTGTGTTGTTGCTTTGTCATTTTTATGCAGTCTGTTTTTGTCGACTGAAATTGTTTATGACTGTCGGCAAGCCTCAATTCTCCAGTGCATACTAGAGCACTCCTCAGACTTCTAAATTGTCCGGTTACTAATTCATGTGTCAGTTGTACAAATTCCGTGAGCGTTTTCGTCTTCCAGTCAACTTGTCTGTTTAAGAACGTGGTTCATCGACTTACAATTGACTTTAAGTTTGATATTTGTCTTTAGTTTTTTTCCAAAAGTAATTAAGAAATTTTTCGGAAATTCCAGCACAATGATTTTCGAAAGCTTCACATTTATCGACAAAGCAAATACTGTCATGAACGTCAACTAGTCCGTTTTCCCCAAAACTTTCAAGATATTGTTGCGGTTAGTCACGGTAACTGCGTCGTCTGTCGATATATGCCTAACGTTCTCTTGTAAATGGCGTGTGCACAGAACATGTGTTGCTTCGGGCAGAACTGTCGTAATGCCTTTAAAAGCCAGTAAAGGGTGTGCAGTCAGTTCGAAAATGAATTAAGCGACTTAAAAGATGAATTAAACGGACTTTCACTGTCCGTTCCGAATTAGGCGACTTAAAAAAAGATTGTTTTCTTAACTTGAATAAGAAATGGGATCAAAGGGAGGGCAATAAAGGTTTGTACAGTAAATTAGAACATGAATTAAGCGACTTAAAACAAGATGTATTAAATCGACTTGCACCGTCCGTTCTGGAGATTACCTCCGTTCCGGAACGATCAGTCGTTGATCATGCCACCTCCGTTCCGGAACGATCGGCCGTTTATGATACTTGTCCAATAAAGTAAGACCGAGTGACGAGTGGAATAACTAGGAAAAAAGTAAATAATTCGTATCGAAATCGCGCCAATCATATTTTATTTTGCTTTATATTACTATTCAAACACAAACAGTATTCTAAAATCCAGATTCACTCAATTGATTTCAATGAAGAAAAATCATTACATACATGTATTTAAATATCCATGAGTGTCATTTGTCTTCACTCACATGTCAAGATGTCAGAACGACCAGTTAAACATCATAGGATTAAACTATACTTACAGGATAAAATTAGTCTGATCAATAAGTATGAATCAGTGCCAAAACCAACTTTCACGAAACTAGGGGGAAAATTCGGCATAGGAACATCTATTATTTCAGATATTCTAAACAAAATGAAATTCTACCAGAATTAATTTGAAAGTGATGCAAACAAATGTTGTTTCAACAATGCATTCAAATCTAACAAATTGAATGATCTTTTGTGGCAATGGTTTAACCAAGCTAGGACCAAAAACATTCCAAGCTCAGGCCCTGTAATATATAATCTCTCTCTCTCTCTCTCGTCACATAAGCGCTTAGAAAAAGACATTTTTGTTCACATTTACTAAAACCCCAGTAAACCGAAAACCTCTCAAAACTGAATAAAATTTAATCCCAAGGGTTTTCACTAAATATATATGTATATATATATATACTCAGCCCCATAGTGTATGGCAATGCCTGCTCTCCATGTTTACAGCCTTAACAGGGATCCGATATTTTTCATAGACACATCATTCTGAGCGGATAGTTTGCATTCCAGAACTCATACAGGTATATGTATTTATAGGAAATTTTGTTCATTTTATGCTGCTGGTACTTTTTATGCTATCCCTTCTATTATGAAGAGGGGCTGTTATAGTGTTAACTTTGTCAGTACATTGCAAACTACCCGATGTTATCAGACAATTTTGAGGGGAATTATTATATTTTTCTTCAAGCTTTTGGATGTTAAAAAAGATGATTATTTTCTTGTCATCTGAAAACATAGGGTAAAGACAGTAATCTAATTTTAGTGTCCATTCAATATCTGGAGCTTTCTTAATTTAAGGATTTTTTTTCTGTATTTACAGCATGTGGTCCAAATTACGAGTTGAAGACATATCCATAATGTGGTAAATTAAATTCCCAAGTGTAGGAGCAGTACAACTCAAGATTGCAGAGGTTAAAGGAATCCCTGTCTTACATGACACACAATAATTTCACCAAATACTATAAATGTTACTTGTGCAGTCAAAGTCAAGATTCTTACCAAACACAGTTAATGCAGCACATGATCTAAATCTAGCAGACAATTAAACTATTGTGCAACAGTTGGCCACATTACAAACATATGCGGCTGCATTGACACAATCTTCGGAATTGTTTGCCATGTTACCAAGACTATCAAACTTCGTCTGAGGAAGACCAATAAGCCAAGACAAGTTAGGATCAGGTTCGACCTTGAAAAACTTAAACATCCAAGCGTGGCACCAGCATTTGAAGCATCAATAGGCGGCAAATTTGCACCACTAACAATTCTGGGACTGAAGAAATAAATCTAGACTTCTTGATCATCACCTTCAACAAGGCAGTAATAGACACAGCCAGAGATATCCTTGGCAAGCATCGTAGAATAAAGAAGCCTTGGGTCACAGCAGATATCCTCGACCTCTGCGATGTGAGGAGAAAACTGAGGAGTAAGCCAAGAGACCATGAAGGAGCGAAAAAATACAATGAGATTAACAACAGGATTAAGAAGAGCATGAAGAAAGCAAAATAAAGCTGGTTAGATGACCAATCCAAGGAAGTCGAGAAAAGCCTGAACCAGAATGACAGTAAAAGGGCATACCTTTGGTGAACGACCTGACAACAGAGAAACAGAGGAGATCTAATACGATTCAGGACAAGGCTGGTAAGAGTCTGACAGAAAACCAAAAAAACCAAGACATTCTTAACAGATGGATGGAATACTGTTCGGAGCTTTACAACCAGGAGACTTATAGAGACCAAGCTGTACTAAACGTACCACTGACCACAACAGAGGTTGACCACCCGATCCTCAGGGGCGAAGTAGAGGCTGCAGTAAAGGCACTAAGGAAGGGGAAGTCAGCTGGGGTAGACAATATACCAGCAGAACTTGTTCAAGCAGGAGGAACTTCCATGATAGATGTTCTCACAACAATCTGCAACCAAATCTGGCAAACTTTAGAATGGCCCACCCCATGGACCCAGTCTATAATCGTGATTCTTCTTAAAAAAGGGAATCTACAACTGTGCCAGAACTACCAAACAATCAGTCTCATCAGTCACCCAAGCAAGGCTATGCTTAAGATCATCCTCAACAGACTGAAACCCATAGCAGAGCACATCATTGCGGAAGAACAGGCAGGTTTCAGAGCAGGACGTAGCACTACAGAACAGATCTTCAATCTTAGAATCCTCTGTGAAAAATATCTCCAACATAAACATAACCTCTGTCATGTCTTCATTGACTTCAAGAAGGCTTTCAACAAGGTATGGCATGCAGCCTTGTGGGCCACCATGCGGATGTACAACATAAACGCAAAACTAATACGCACTGTAGAAACCCTGTATGACAAGGCGACTAGTACAGTTCTCATCAATGGCAACATAGGAGACTGGTTCAGAACCACAGTCGGAGTCAGACCGGAGTGTCTTCTCTCACCCGCTCTCTTCAAAATCTACCTAAAAAGGATTATGTCCGACGCCTTGGAAGACCATGAGGGCAGTGCCAGTGTTGGAGGCAGAACAATTACCAACCTGCGCTTATCTGATGATATCGATGGCTTAGCAGGAGATGAAGAAGAAATGGAAACCTTAGTGAACCGTCTCAATCAAGCATCACTAAGATATGGGATGGAGATCAACGCTGAAAAGACAAACCTAATGACAAACAACCTGAATGGCATCCAAAAGGAAATAAGAGTGAATGGTCAGAAGCTGGGCACAGTAACAAGCTTCAAGTACCTAGGTGCTATCGCCTCTGATGAAGGTTCAAAACCTGAGGTTCTTTCCAGGATTGCGCAGACAACAGCTGCTCGGGCTAGGCTGAAGCCTATTTGGAAAGACAGCAACATCACGCTTGGGTCCAAGATCAAGCTTATGCGCTCCCTCGTCATGTCCATATTCCTATATGCATGTGAGACATGGACCCTAACATCAGAATTAGAGAGAAGAATCCATGCCTTAGAGATCACGTCTCTAATGCGGAGGTGCGCACTAAAATCCAAGGTGCAATTAGACCTTATGCAGATCTGCTCACCACAGTAAAGAAACGCAAACTAAGATGGTATGGTCACGTCTCACGCTCAACTTGCCTGTCAAAGACAATCCTACGGGGCACAGTGAGAGGAAAGAGAAAACGAGGCAGACAGAAGAAGAGATGGGAAGACAATATAAAAGAGTGGATAGGCATGGACTTTGCAAAGTCCCAAAGAGTAGTGGAGAACAAGGCAAAATGGAGAGAGATTTTCGCAAAGTCAGCAGTGGCGCCCCAACGATAAGCAAGTTTACGGGAGAAATGAAATGAAAAATGAAATCTCATTTAGAGTCCTTAATTTTGTAAGCCCATGGTTATTAAAGCTTCAACGTTATATTGTAAGATTTTATCAATTTAAGGCGTTGTATCATGCCGAAATTTCCCACAACTACTCCAGCTTCAAACTGGCATACATGTCAATTACCCTTGTTGATTACCTGATGCAACATGCTTAAACAAGTATTGTTCTCAATCAGCCCTCATGTTCAGCAGTCATGTTTGAAGTTTTGAGTATTCGTGTACAATGCAAAATCTTATATTGACAGTATCATAGCTGGAATGATTGTGTTTCTATGACCACAAGAATTGTATCAGAAACTTTAATGAAATGTTTATGTAAAACAATGGTGGGTGTAATTTTGATACAAATATGATGAATTACATTATATACTTAATAATTTCACACACAACAGAGTGAACTTGCAGACATGATTTTGCAACATTTAAAAGATGGGACTAAGGATTCAGGAGATTCAATACACTGTTTGCTAATTTGTTTAATTTAATTATATGTAGTTGCATTTAAAGCCTTATTTATTATCAACAGATTATCTAGAATCAATCAATTAGCTCATTAAAAAAACTTTTTCGGACATTAACCCCATAAAAAGAACAAAGCAGACGCACATGCACATTCCAAGTAACCAACCTACTGGACTCCCTTCTCTTTTCCAGGGGGCATTTTACATCCACAGTACCTACATTAGTCTTTAATAGTGTTGTCTAAGAGAAATAAAGAAAAATAAAAAGTCACATTTTTCCACCTCTATGTTGTTTGTGATGAAACTCACAAATATAAAAGTAACCATTTAACAAATGAGGCAAAAGTATTAGTTGCTTCAACTGTAGTAAATAAAACATCTTTCATGGTTGTCTGTTAGGAAGCAGTTAAATACTGTTAATTCATTACTATTTAATGAGGTACCAATTTCCAGGGATTTTGTAAATGCCACAAACTATAAATTTAAAGAGCCAAGGCTCAATGATTTATCCAAGAAAACTACAGAATCCCCTCACCAAACCATGAATTTATAGTTTTGACAAAAATGTGACTTGTAAAAAAAATAAAAATTATTCCCCCAAAAATAAATGGATTCTCAGTAGAGTAATAAAGAATTCTAAGTAGAGAAATAAAGAAAAAGAAAAACTTAACATCAAGTACAATGTGCAAGTAAATCACATATAGGTAAGAAGCCTTCCTTTTCAGATATAAGTAGGTTTCATGCAGCTGTATGACTAATCCACAAACAAGTCTTACATGAATAGGACTTCAAATTGGCAGGTCTCAGGTCTCTGTCTGCTTATCACGGTATGCAGGGGAAAATAATTTCAAAATAGAAGAAGGTAGTCATGACCTCAATGTCAATCTGAAGTCCTAAAATGGTGAGTTAAATAGTATTAAACTAAAAGCAAATAACAATTTTTTTACATTTAGGTGAATCTAGCAAGTGGATGGACACACAGAGTCACATACAGATGCCACAAGAATTGATATGTCATGCTTCCAACAATGATGGGCGTGACAAATAGCATGTTCCACTCTTAACTAATGATTTTGGAGGGGGGGGGGGCACAAGAGAAAGAGAGGGGGAGAACTATAAATAATAAATGTAATAATGCGCATACCCTGATTCCTAGCTTCGATCATTGTGTGCTGAAAAATAAAGCAACCATGATATATCACACTGGTAGGTGGCCTCTAAAAATACTACTACTACTACTGCTATGAAAGAGGTGGGAGGATTGTTGCTCTTGAGAACAAGGCTCACTTAAGTGACAATATGGTATTTATCAGTACCATTTAAAGTGTTCATTTGTTTGGTAGTAGGAGTTTCAATGCAACATCTATTGCAATAGCTAGAGGAATCTATATAAATAACAATTGTTATATGTTTGTTCAGTTATTAAATACACTGGAATGGAACAACATACTCTTAAGTGGACAAAACACCTGTGACTCATCCACTTCCCCCATGGGATCGAGGATAGACATCTTCTGACACTTGCAGAGATAATCAGAAAGACTAATATTGGTAGCACATACAAAATGCAAACAAGGTGTAAGTCACAAAAATCAGTTGATTCTACAAATAATTGCTACAATGACATGAAAATCTACTTGTGCATTCACACATGCATATTAAATTTCATTTCTCTACCTCAATAGGTTTTTGCTTCATTGTGCTAACAATGTATTGTTGAAAAAGTCCAAGAATAAATATTTTTAAAATGCGTAAAAAACTGAAACACATCTATAATGGCCTGAAAATCTAATCTTATTTACATATGCATCAAAATATGCAAGCCAAACTACATTTCTCTATGCCAAGTGGATTTTGTGCATTCTTGCTAAGAAACTTCTCAGGATGGACAGAAGTACAGAAAGAACCAAATCAAGATGCCCATACCGCAAGCAGTAGGGGTATAAAAATAAAAAACATTTCATGAAGACTTTCCTACCAAGACACTGGATATTGGTGTAACTGTATTATGAACATGTTATAAGAACAAACCTTTTCACAACTGCAACAGGGTTTTAACATTTACAATTTATATAAATTGTGTGATATCTCGCGAGCTATATCTAATTTGTTCCGAATCACATGCAAATTGATTTATCTGCTACCTCTTGCTATTGACAGTATCTCACAATTCAGCGAATAGCTACTATAATGATCTATTCAAGTCTAAAGTGAAAATAACAAAGTTGTTTTATGGATAATAAATAAAGTATTATGGAAATTTATTAAGGAATTTAAGGTATAAACTCTGACAAAAATAGAAATGTGTTAATGGAACAGGGATGTTCCACCACAGTTCCTGAAATGACCATGTGTGATGTAAGGACAAACAGATAAGGGGTATCACTATATGTCTCTACCACTGTCACACAAATTAAAATGAAAAACAATTCTAAATAGGCACTGCATGTTTCTACATTTCTACACAATCTTTTAACAAATGGAATTGTATATTCTGGATTCCAAAGGTGTACAATATGCTTACCTCTGCTACTTTACATTGATGTTTTCTATTCAGCATCATTGACATTACAGAACATGGTATGTACTGATAGTTGCTCTGTAAGAGAAAATTTACATATTAATGGAAAATGAACTTTTATGTTATATGTACCTCGAATGAATATACTCAGTGACTAGAAATAAATAATCAAAATTTAACAAATCTAATGAATAGTTTTTAAAAATATGGCCAATTAATTTGAAAACATTTGTGTTGATAGTCTAGTTTGTAATGGCACTAAGTCGCATCCAGTCTACTGCCAGTTTGTCGGTCTACTGATTCACTGATCCTATAAAGTTAATTTTGGAACAGTTGAAATAACTCTGCAGACCCCCGATGTACTCAAGCTGCGTGTAAAATTCTGATGTTCAAGTACAGCTGACTTTACAAAAGCACATATCAAACAAGCTAGAACTGTCCCGATCATGTTAAATAGTTCAGTTGATATTTGCAAGAATAGAAAATATTTTGTAATGTTGGGAGTAAATGCTGATATATGTCAACGTTATCAATTTTATTCTCCTCCAACATTATAGTCATCCGTCTTTGCAAAGTTTCTGCTTTCACTGGATTTCCTGAAGGTGTGAGAATGTTTTTTTTTCTGCCATTGTGGAAGACAATTCTTCGTAAGAAGTTTCACTTTGTTTGAATTTTGTTTCAGTTTTTGTTGCTTTATCAGCTTGTGCACTAGAGTCATGATATCTGCGGTAATTTTGTATCGCTATCACGATATGAATTTGATACTGGGGTAAAAAAGCAGTTTTCTGTTGTTCCATATCTATTTATTAGCAAAAATTAACTTAGTTTACAAATGATAAATGGAGCTATATATCATAACCATGTGTGACTGGAAGCACATGCTTACGATAATTGCCAAGACTACACATTTTGCATTTAGTAACAAATGTTAATAAAACAAAAGTGGATGTTTCTTCAATATGTTACTTGAATTAGTTTCATATTTTTCCGTGGATACTATTGCAATTCGGTCACATGCCAATCTTATTTTTAACCTCTCAACCAAGAAATATTATGGGATATGTATTCAGTATATGACTATTTCCAGACAATCCCAAGATTTGCCATATATGGGATTAGGAGAATGGTGGAAAATGGACAGTTTAGCAAAATGACCAGTGTAATCATACATGCCATAACACGACGAGTCGCGCGAAAAGCACGATTTTGGACTCCCAAATCCCCCGACACGGTCGTGCGTCGAAAAACACGATTTTCACCAATCTTAGCAAGAAAAAAAATTCCCACAAGAAAAAAAGTACATTTCTTGATCACAATGATATATACCCGTAATCTGTGGTATGTTTAAACAGTAAATAGACTTGCTCAGAGCTCATGTAAAACTATCATCTGGGCAGTTTATACAGATGTTTTAGAGACAAGTAAAAGGTAAGGCGGTCAGCGATAAACAGACACCTTTCAGAGATTTCACAATGGCTATGGTGATGTGTCGTGTCAAATCCTTTGAGTACTGCTGAGGGAGAGCCCATTAGGCTAATTTGCATAGGTAAAGTACACTAAGTGGAACAACCCATTTTGTCTGCAGTTAAGTACATCAAACAGATGCGTGTTGAAAAACAAATGTTATTACATACACATCAATGACTGCATTGAATGAGAATGTTGAAGCCATCTTTATTAAAGTTTGTGATCAGCGGCAACGTTTCTTTGAAGTCGGATTTAGTACCATATTTAAAATTCAAAACATGATTATTTTGGTAGATTGAACAACAGCACCATTCTCTAATGTAGTGTTGCGCCTAAGATCCAAAGGTCAGGGGACACTGTGTCTTTCACTCTCCAGAATTGGGGGACACACATTTTTTTAAAATTGTGTATTTGCATAAATTGATACCTTTTTTCATTAATTCTGCCTGAGAATAAATCAAATCTTCACTGCCGTAAGCGTGATTTTAACCTCGAAAATACATTACAATAGGGGCGGTCAAAGACTTTAGCAACTCGGCCGACTACCACAAACCTTATATGTTTTCATTGCTAGATTCATTGTTTTGAAATGGATATTCATTGTCATCTTACAGGTTTTATCACTTTTAGCGACTTTGGCCATTGCTTGCGCCAACATAGATGTGGATGCACATTCGCGAAGGAAAAGTGTAGGCATATTTGTGAACACAAATGACACTTGCATTACCGTCAGACCAATTACTGAAAGCAGCAAAGACTACATGTAATTTAAACTACGTTCCACTGTCCAATGGATTTTAAAGACAGTAACTTGGTGTGTTTCTGTGAGGTTGTGACCATATTTGTGGTGATGTTATTTGACAATTCTAAGTCGACCTTATTTTTTTCTTTTTTTGTTGTTTTTTGTAAGTATATTAAATGCTTCAGAGAAAAGAGATGGTATTTTCTTTTATTCAGGTTTGAATTTCCAGTCATTTGCTATAGACTGATTTGAAAAGATAACTTATTCTCATTTGGATGACTTCGCTTTTGGGGGATCACGCGCACTGACCCCCATTGGGACCTCAAAACACACTTTTTGAGTCTCAAAAAAACCACAGCACTGTCTGGGAATATGGCAAGTATGTGTAATCTGAAAAGATATCATCATGTATTTTGTTTATTTGCATGAAAAGAAAAACTGAGCAATTTGGACATTTAATGGTTCCTTGGTGCATCTGTATCTGATTAAAGGTAAAGAAACATGCCTTCGTTCTTTTTTTTGTGCCACTTTTGACACATTTAAATGTATTTCTTTGCGGGATTTGGCGTCTGCTTTAGGCAAATCCTGCAAGGGCATGTTCTGGTTGAAACACTGACTCATGAGTGGTTCAAGTACTTCCCCTAAGATACACATGTATGTCTAAGAAGTACTTTCTTGAATGAAAATATTTACAATAATGAAATTTTGGACAAATTTGGCCCTATTATGGGGATTACTGGAACTACATGTCAAATATATATAATAAAATCAACTTTCCATTCCACTCAATCTTCACGTAAAACCATAATTACAAAGTAGGTGGCTGTTCATATCCTTTGTACCATGCATCAGCTTAGGTCATTTAAAAATGAAAACTATTAGATGTCGTAAAAGCATTTCTTGTTTCTTTTCACTATTACCATTCATCTGCTGAAATACTAACAATGAATTACGTAAATTGATCTTCAAAAGTTTTCAAAATGTTCTTGAATCTTAATTGATCTAAAAATGATTCCTTGCTACATATCAATGCCGATCTAAAATGTTTTATGCTAGACTTTGATTTTAATGTATTCAAATTTTGTGTGTTAACAATCATTTCTCATGCATATTTGACTTGAGATCGCAAGTTATTGAGAGCACTGGCATTTTGATAAAATGCTGAAATCATCAAAAAAGAATATTTAATATGATTATTAATATCATTATTATGTATACAATTTCAGAGTAGCTTTACCATGGTTAATACAGATATTTTCAACAGAACATTCAAGACCTTTTCATGGACAAAAAATTAATTTTCAAGGACTATAAATAACAACATATAAATTTAAGAAGAATGCATTATGTGATAATTGAATCCACAAAATGCCATAATTAAGTACTTCAGTATATTTTGTTAAACTAGGCCTAGCTCTAAGGGTTTTGGGGTATGGGGGTAGAGGTGTGTTCCAATTACACGGATAATAAGATTGTAACATTTACAGACAGTAAACTAAACTAAGCTGTTTACACGTGTAACTGTTGCAGTTTTACTAAATAAGGCCAAGACACTAGAATTTATAGGAAGTAAAATAGTTTATGTAGCAGCTTAAACTCTGATTAGAAAAATAGTGATAGATGTCATATTAAAGTAAAGGTTTGAATGAAGCTCCCTTCCTATATATATATATATATATATATATATATATATATATATATATATATATATATATATATATATATATATATATATATATGCCAGTTAGCATTACAAACTTATTTTCTTTACGTCTTTTAGAATCTACGTCTGAAGAAAGCAAGGTGACAGTACAATTCTACAAATGTACAGAGTGCATTTAATGCTACCCTTGCAGGCATGTTGGTGTATCATGCAGCTAGGCAGTTTGGTGTGCCAGAGTCCACCCTTAGAGACAGTACTAGAGGAAATGTATTCCTCTATGCCAAACCAGGTGCAGAGAGAATTTTCAGTGACAATGAAGAGCATAAATTGGTAAATAATCTAAAATACATGGCTGAGATTGGTTATGGATACACCAAGGTAAATGTGCAGCACCTTGCAGCAGACTTTGTAGTTTCTTGTGGAAGAAAGATCAGAGTGACAGACCTTTGAGCGATTGCTGGTTTAATGGGTTTTTGTGTAAGTTGCCAGATTTATTGTTTACCAAGCTCCAGAAACTGTCTATGCTGCAAGCAAAATGTGCTTCAAGGGAAGTATTAAACAGCTATTTTAAGTCCTTACCGTCAACAATATAAGAGAAAGGCCAGAGAGAATATTTAACATTGATGAAACTAAAATCAACGCTGAGCATTCCCCTCCAAGATTTGTATGTGGCAAAGATACTCAGGCACAAGTAGTGGCATCATCAAGATCACAGAATGTAAATACTGTATCATTGGGTGTGGCAGTGTTATTGGAATCCACATCCCACTATACTTTGTATTCCATGGAAAGAAGTGGAATGATCATCTGTTAGAAGGTGCTTCTCTTGGATCTCTTGGTGAGATGTCAGATAGTGGTTGGTCCAACTTAACCATATTTCAGAATTACATCACCAACACTTAGTGGAATAGCTGATAGAAATAACTCACAGCCCACCCTCATATTGTATGATGGATATAAGTCACATATATCTTTAACATATGTTGACTGGGCAAAGAAAAAATAATGTAATTATTTTTGTCTTGCCACCCCATTAGAATCCCTTCTTCAACTCAACCAGGTCCCTCGGCATATTGTGTAGATGAGTCTGATGAGAATCATTTTGAGGACAGTCAAGACAGTTTACCTGTATCTGAGGATGAATCTTCAAACTGCTGTGTATATCATAAGCATCAGCCACCTGCACTTAGGGGTTATGTTAGTCTTGTGAGTGTTAAATGGGCACAATGTGATAATTCCCAACACAGGACACACCCTTCATTTTGTTGTGAGACGAAATAGCTCATTTCTTTGTCCACATTGTATTTAAATTCAGACAAAGTTAAATAATCTTTTAAAAGAGTTTTTGATGTTTGCTATTCATGGCTTTCAACGTAACTGACATTGTTAAGTTCGGTTGAATCATTGGATCCTTTTTTTTTTTTTTTTTGAAATGTTCAGCCAGTGCAAGTATGGATATTCCTTCTTATCGGTAAGTTTTAATTTATTTATTATGACATGTGCATGCTACCATACCTACGCTAGGCAAATACCGTGATAATATAGAAAGTTAGGCAAATACCATGATAATATAGAGTTGTTCTCCCATGGTACGGTAATCTGGTAGGCATAGTACATGAAAAATGAAGTACCGCTTTTTGAAACTACACCAAGCTATTTTTCAATGAAGATGCATCCAAGAATGATAAAAATGAAGTCTGAACTGTTTATGTGATGCTACTTAGCATGATTTCTGGACATGAAAGTAGTGGCGGGGGGGGGGGGGTGCAATTCCCCAATTTTTTTTCTTCAATTTTCAGTAAAACGTGATCCCACTTAATTTCATGAAAATAAATAGAGTATGTAACTCTTGATAGTGCTACACACATGTTTATAGCTCCAGTTTTAATTAGAACAAAGAATGAATGGTATATTAAGTCACATTTGTCAGCAGCCATCTGAGGTGTACATGTACCCTTTTCCCTACCCCATATGTATTTTCATGAAATCTAACACAACTATTGGACTTTAATTACAAGTGTTTCATGTGTGTTTATAAACTTATTTTAACAGAATATATCTATGCTTAAGTAATACTAAACTCGAGAAATGAAAAAAATATTTGTACAGGGACCATAATAAGGGGGAGATAACTCAGTGGGCCTTTCCTATTACCGACAATGCAGTAAACTATTGTCAATATATATTGAGAAAAAAAACTTCCTAGCAGGTGGCACATCCAAATTCTGACCACTTCAGTGCCCATTCTGTGTGTGTGTATGTGGTGTACTGTGTAATATATATATATATATATATATATATATATATATATATATATATATATATATATATAATTTTCTTTCACATTGGATAGAAATATTATGTCATAATATGCTACTGTGCAACATTTCTGATTTTTTAGACTTTAAAACAGAGTCTCTAATCAAGTTCAACACTGAAGCTTAGGTAAAGCTTAATATCAAAGAAACCTGCATTGAAAAAGATAAAAGAAACTTGTATGTCAGTATCGCTATGGGTCTAATAGGTCTTATTTGAATTGACTTGAATATAATCCTTACTTTAGTATTAATTGCTTTTAATTCATAATGACTGAACAATTGAGTTTGATGACCAGTTTGAGTGCTCAGTAACAGACATTATTTTTTGTCATTGCTACAGAATATCATAAAATTAATGTCCTGCACAACATTAGCATCTTTTTTTCAATTAACAAATGAAGCACAGAATGTAAACAGGTTGTAAAAAATACTTACATTTTTAAAAAAAAATAGTTTCTCAAAAACTGACTTTTTCAGGTGTTACTTCTGCTCTACTCAAGATTACAACTTGTATACAGGTTCAAGTTGTTACCTTGAATATAAAAATAAACACTGCATTGATAGTTTGTGTTTATTTTTGTTAACATTCGATTCTATAAGGAAGGCTTCTGGTAGAGAAGAATTTGATATATGTGAAACAAACCAAAATTATCGTTTATTTCATTCTTTGTCATTTATATGTATTATTTTGAATAGAGCTTTCTTAAAGGACAAAATTCATACGGTACAATTTTGTCATGACACCGTTCATACATTGAATACATACATTTCCACACAGGGGCTCGTATTGCTGCTTACAACTTACCTATCGGTCAGCATGACTTCTGAGACATTTTTGGGTGGCTCCATTTCAATGATCGCGCGCGTTTTTTCTGGATCGGGCCTAATTCCCGTAGAATCGATAATGCGTAGATTCATTAAGCGTAATTCCTGCCTTTTCAATTACACCCAAAACAATTTTCAAGCGTTCATCATGCTCCGATTGATCGCGCCCAAATACTAGAACGTCATCCATTTGACATACAGCCCCCGAAATTCCCTCAAGAGTTTGGGACATTTGTTAATGGAAAAATTCAGGTGCGGACGAAATTCCAAAAGATAGTCTGTTAAAGCAAAAACGACCAAGGGCGTAATGAAAGTGGTTAAATCACGAGACTCGGGTTAAAGCATAATATGCCAAAACCCGGAGTTGGCATCTAGCTTGCTGAAAACTTTTGCACCAGCTAACTGAGCCAAAGTTTGATCTACACTCGGTATTGGGTGATTTTCGCGCGTTACCGATTCGTTTAGTTTGGTGAGATCTACGCAAATACGAACATTGCCATTACCTATTGGCACCACGACCATACCTGCGCACCACTCCGTTGGGTGATCCACACGAGAAATGACGGCTAACCTCTCCGTTCTTTGTAATTCCGATTTCACTTATTCCATTAACGGAATAGGAACCTTCTTAAGTACACTGAGTGCAAACGGAACTGCAACAGGTTTAAGTCTTATCTTGTACTCCCATTCAGTTTTCCCCAATCCACTGAATACTTTAGGGAACATTCTTTTGTATTTATAGTCTGTAATGGGGATCTCATCAACCCTATTGACGATTCCTAGCTCCTCTATTGCTGGTCTTCCCAACAGCGATTGCTTGAAACCTTTGATTACATATACGTCCTGTACTGTACTTCTGTTGCTCACTTTTAAGTGACACCTTAATTTTCCAAGGACATTGAACCTTTTCAATCCTGGTCCAAACAAGATTTTGTCAGCTTTGATGAGTTTAACTCTCTGCAGTTTTTTCTGTATAAATCCTCTGAAATTACAGTAACATCTGCACCTGTGTCAATTGTCATAGCACATTCCTGTCCCTGAACTATGACATTTGCTATCCAGGGTTTCGCTCCAGAATCAATTCCGCCAAGAAATCCATAAGATTCAGGATTATCGGTGTTCTCTACCTCCGAAACATTTTTCCTAGTTTTGCACATCAATGCGAAGTGTCCCATCTTTGAACATTTATTGCATGTTGCTTTTCTTGGAGGACACTTGTCTCTGCTATGAGGATTTTTCCCACATCTGTCACATCTCCACATGCTTTCAGCACTGTAGCTCAATTTGCTATTTCTCCATAGTTGACTGAAACAGTGTTTATTTGAAGCAACATTGTTCCTCTTTTGTGGATTGGAACTGACTTGGTATGGTACCTTCTTTGTTGACTTTATTCCCTCAGCATTCAAATGGGAATTTACGTGTATCCCTCCCTGGATTAGAGGTTGGTGTTTCTTCACAGCCTCACTCTGTCTGGATAAACTGATTGCTTTTTCTACGGTAAGTTTGCTATCAAGTTGGAGTTTTTCTGCCAAATGCGTGTCTCTCAGTCCAACAACAATTCTGTCTCGAATCAATTCATCTTTAAGAACTCCAAAATTGCAGTATTGTGCTTGACAATGTAATGACGTAACAAATGTATCGACGGATTCACCTTCCTCTTGTCGTTTCTGGTTAAATTTAGCTCTTTCGAAAAAAACATTTTTTTTCGTGATGAAATACCCTTCGAATTTCTCTCTGACAATTTCATATTTCGTTTTGTCTTCATCATTTAAGCCAAACGAAGAAAATATGTCGCCTCATAGTATAGATCAGTATTCACTTGCGTGTCTTCCTCATTGTCATTTAATCCAGAAGCAAGTCTAAACCGCTCAAATCTCTGATTCCACTTTGATCAAGACTCTGGGTTAGAAAACGGAAATTTTATTGACTTGGAACTTGGAATGTCGCCATTGCTGGAAACTGTTTTGTAAATTAAATCTGAACTGGAACGTTCCTTTTGTGAAAATGATTCTCAGTTCGATTATATCCAACTAGTGCTGATAACCCACTGTGTCCTAGGCATATCCCACTTCTAACACCATATTGTGTGGGTATGTAGGAACAAACACAAGATATTCTCTACACTACTTTTATTATATACAGACAAAGCGATTAACTAAAGGAAGGTCCAACACCAAGTGAACATAAAGGTGGGAGAGTATAAAATAAATGATGTACATCACAAGCATTCTGTTGCTAATTGGACTCTAATTAGAACGACCCTAGGTCTTACTAGCTTTAAAGCTGTCAACCTTTATCTGTGTCTCAAACTATAATTACACATGGCTGTGCCTCATTAGCTGATACTACACTGTGTCTCTTTATCCGTGGAGGAATGGTACATTTCAATCAACCATGTCTTTCCTGATTTTTATGAAGCCTCTTAATGAACCAGAGAGCCGTGTTATCTTAGTTGTTAGAGAGTCTGACTCGTAATTCAAGGGTAGCTAATTCTATATAGCAGACCAGCACGGGTCGATTACCTCAATGTGTCATTGTGAAAGGCATTTAGCTCCCATTTCCTCAACATGAAATGGCTATTGCTGTTTTTAAAGTGCCGTTAAAACACACAAGAATAAAAGAAATCACAATGCTGACGGAGAGAACCATGAAATACACAAAGCACGCAGACAGTTTCCATATTAGCAATTTATCTATCAAAACTGCTGAATATATCAGGCTGAGTTACTGACAAACGTGGGGTAATACGTGCTCCTAAAGTAGACTACTGCTACTACGAATACTATGTCTACGAAAAAGACAATGATTAATTATGACAAGAAAGAAATTTGCTACTACTACTATTACTACGACAGCAACAACAACACCAATAATAATAATAATAATAATAATAATAATAATAAATACATGAATATTTCCTGTCGCATTTGTGGTGGGGGTATTATATATGCACCATATATGTACCTGCAATAAATAATTGTCTTTTCGGCCGACAGCCTCTTCTCTTTGATGTGATGGAAAAAACCCACTTCAGTTCTTCTTCACAGTCTGCAGATGCTTCAGCATATCTAGGAAAATGTTAGACCTGAAAATTATTATTATTATTAGTAGTAGTAGTACAAAATAATTATATTACTAATTGTCGTAATAAATAATGATTACAAAAGACCTGAAAAGTTTCTCATGACCACTAGATGTTGCTCATGTTTCAAGTTTGAATTTTCGTGTAACAAGTTTATCAAAGATCGTACGTTTTATCCAGCTCCACTCAGATCACAAGATAAATGAGATTATAATCGATGTCAAATGTAGCAAGGATATTATCATTTAGTTATTTTAATTTTTGTTTTTTCTTTTCACTTATCTTTGGTGGCGTGGGGGGGGGGGGGGGTGAAGGCAGCGTCAGTCAATGATGCCCAAAACAATCCAGTACGACTTACTTAATTTGGATTATACTCGTGTGCGGCAATTCGGCCATGTACGAGTGGTCGAGTATTGAAAAGGACATATAAGTACGACCGACCACTAAGACGGAAGTTCGATCTTTCCTGGGACTATCAGGATATTATCGTCGATACGTTGCTAACTTCAGCGCTATTGCTATCCCATTGACTGACTTGACTCGGAAAAAGGCTCCGACGAAAGTTATATGGACAGACGCATGTGAACGAGCATTTCATACGTTGAAGGACAGGCTGACGTCAGACGCAGTAGTGAAATTGCTTGATGTGACAAAAGACTTTGTCTTACGCACTGACGCTTGTAATAGAAGTTTAGGGGCAGTTCTATTGCAAGAACATGATGGAAACTTATTCCCAGTTGCATACAGTAGCAGGAAATTGTAGACTGCAGAACGCAATTATTCGGTCTCTGAGAAAGAATGCTTGGCAATTATTTTTGGGATATCTAAATTCCAACGTTACTTGTATGGACGAAAATTTATTTTGGAAACTGACCAAGTTGAAAGCTAAGTTGACAAATGAACGGTTAATGAGATGGTCATTATTTCTACAGCAGTACCAACTTCAGGTACGGTATATTAAGGGCAGCGAGAATGTAGGGGCTGACTGTTTAAGTAGACTAGGGACGTTTGAGGTGAAGGGTTCACCTGAGGACGTGTAAATGACTCAGATTACATCTCCAAAATTTGGAGAGTAAAAATCCCTGATTTTACTCTTCAAGGGGGGGGGGGGGTCTGCGTAAGGGTCCAAATATCTGTCGATTTCCGTAGAGCACATTAGTTTTGGCAGATGACAATTAATTAGATTTATGAGGAAAGGTACCGTATTAAATCGCTAGACTGCGATGGTTTTAATGTCCCTGTTTGGGGGCGAGATTGATTTTTAATTAAGCATTCGTTTATTTAACGGTCAGACAGATTGGAAGGGGAAGGCTATTTGGAGGTCTAAATATCAAAAATGTCAAAGTGAGAAAATGCAGAAACTAGTAGAAGTAGGAGTATTTTTTGAAATTCTCCAGAATCGGTTATTTAAAAATCTAGAGGGTTACGCTAACCGCGTTTGGCGTGTATTTATAAAGGCGATAGATACGTATAATCCTGATTGGCTACGCTAAATAAGGGGTGTGTTCCCACACGAAAATTTCATGTTTTAAATTTCCACATGGCAAAATTTAATCAGTCTAACTTTTCCTGCAAGAGGAAGAGATCTTGACTCCGAGCAAAATAAAAGACGAAATTCTCTCGTATAAACAATTGTTCAAGAGACCAGTGTCTAGAAGTTGAGGGACACAATTCTGGCAGTAGAAGCGAGAGAGTCTCGAAAGCACAAGGTATTTGCATCAATCTCATGTAATTCGTTGATACCAATATAATTATTTGCTTGAATTTATTTGTTTAAATTCGTATATCAATTTTCTTGATATGATTATAACTATTTGTTTGAGTTCATTTATCTGAATTAGTACAATAATCTTCTTTATATGAGTTTGACGAATTGTTTGAATTTGTCGTCTTGATTGTTATAGAAATCATGTATTCTAAGAATTTCATGCATTACTTTATTTGATATGAGTTGCGATAATCATTGGGAATTTACAGATCTTAGATGATTTCATGTATTATGAAGACTTGAGTGAGTATTCACTGAAATTAATGTAGTTAATCCATGAAGTGAATTTCATTGATTCATTTGTATAATTAGGACGTGAACTGAAACCGTTATGTCTCGTTTGATGTTAATGTGAGTCAGTGATGAAATAGCCGTTAGAAGTACATTAATCTTCTGAAACTAGGTTTGTTTATGGGCTGTCAAGTTTGGCCTGACCAGATAGCCTTTGGTATCTGTTTGAATCCCGATAGGACGATATCTGACGTAACGAGAGTGGCTTAATGCTCTACTCCCAGAAGGATATTTGACAGAAGATTTAGGTTGCTTCTCTGTTTATTTTGAAAGAGGAAATAGCTCCATCCACCCATCCACCTATCCACCTACCTACCCACACAAAGTTGAGGGCCGAAGGAGTCGAGATAAAAGAGTGTGAGAAGGAAAAGATAAAAAAAAAAACAATGGGAGAACAGCAACATTGAAGTTGGAGTGACCAGCGATAAGCAGGTTATGCAGGCATGCAGGGCAATGACTTCGATTGTTCACTCGATTCTATGATAAACTAATTCTATCGTTTAAAACAGATCGGCTATTTACATAAGTATATTTGTGTTTGAAATTCGGTAAATGATTTATTTCAAAAAGAAGTGTATCTTCCTAATGTTATGTATTATCTCAATTTGTTCTATATGATTGATTAAACTGTTATAATTCATGTACGGGAGGCTCGTGTTATTCTGTTCTATATATCTGCTATTCCATCTATAAATTTAATAATTTATTTTATTATTTACTCGATCCAGGCAATAACACCGAGGTCAATCATCCTCTAGATAACAATAACCAACCAAATCGGACACCTTGTAAGAGGGTAGTCCGCCACACAAACAAAATGTCTTCATGCCCACTATGCCATAGAGCAAATTTCACAAAATCACAATAAATACTACAATATAAAGAAACAAAACAAGATAGAAACTATTTGATAGGTAAAATAACTAATTTAAATGAAGTGTATAATGATGACAATCTTTTATATATTAATAATACTAATGATAGGAAACTCTATGATGAAATTATAAACTATATTACTGATGCAATGATAAGATGTGGAAAAGAAACTTTAAATTCAAGTAGCTAATATAGTAAATATACAGTACGGGACAGTATATATAATATATAAATTATTAACTTAGACACATGAACACCCTCTAGAAAATATAAAATAGAGGACACGCAACTCTTTAGAATAATGCAAAATCAATAATAAACAAATATATGCTTATATTTATTTCTGAAGTAAGACTATTTATAATAAATATACAATATACCACAAAACCACAAGCACTAGAGGGAGAAGAACCAGTAAATCTCTCCACTAGGGGGGAGGTATGCTGTGCGAGCTGGGACGACTCACTCTAGTGTTTGGGAAAACACAAATAATACTTTTCGATCAGAAAACACTACTTTTAGTACTTTCATTTCGAAGTCTTACTGCAGAAATTAGACTTAGAATACGGCACAATTTTTAAACATAGATAAACCAGTAATAAACAATTAAAGTTTACATTGACTATTTAAAAATACATAAAATACTAACTGAGCAGTACTGCCTGCCTGGAACGGAGGAGGAGGGTAGTGGAGGGGAAGGGAAGGTTAACTCTTTCCACTACAGAGACCCGACTGGCCACTCCCCAGAACCTTCATACCTCCCACTCCAATAAGAGAGAGACAGGACTGATCAAAAATAATAAGTTTATATTTGCAATCAAAACAGGAGATGGGGAAGGGAGTCGGGTGTATATGGTCTGATACCAGCAGTGCGTGGGGAATTTCATATGAAAAGGATCGTTATTATTATTATTATTATTATTTCAGAACATAAAGTGCTGTTTTTAATGTTTGGTCCTGGTTAGTTGAAGAAATGGGAGACCAAGTATACACAGGCGAAAAATCTGGAAAGACACGGTTGATTGAAATGTACCATTCCTCAGCGGATAAAGAGACACAGGACAGAATTATCAAGGAATTTCGAAGACCCGAAAGCATAATTCGCTGTCTCGTTGCTACGGTTGCATTCGGAATGGGGATTCAAATCAACGATGTAGATATCGTTATTCACCGTGGATGCCCAAAGAGATTTCTGAGCTATTGGCAAGAGATTGGGAGATGTGCCAGAGATGGGAGAAAAGGTTATGCTTCTCTCCTACCTTACAGGACAAGCATGATGAAGACGACAACAGACGAAAACATGATCGAAGGTGCCAAAGATCGGCAAGTCTGTATAAGAAGAAAAATTCTTGAGGCATTGTGGATCCCAGAAATGGATAAACTTCCAGATGACCTAAAGCAATATTCCGCGGGAAGTTGCAATATATGCTCTTGCGACAAATGTAATTGTTGTGCAGATTGTTGTAATACTTGTCAATGCAGTGGGGACAAGGGAAGAAGAAATTATTGTCTTTGATTAAAATGTAACATTGTACACATGTTATAAGTTATGGTGTAAAGTTATAACAGACGTATGTATGTATGTATGTATGTATGTATGTATGTATGTATGTATGTATGTATGTATGTATGTATGTATGTATGTATGTATGTATGTATGTATTATCTTGTATTCATAAATACCGTTGTAAATGTTATTAATAATGTTCATCATAATAATCATGTTCTTCTTATAAGTAATGGAAAGTATTAACATTTAGGTATTTATGTATGTCTACTTTCCATTTATACCATTGTAAATGTTATTAAATATGATTGAAAATACTACCACTAGTAATAATAATAATAATAATAATAATAATAATTATTATTATTATTATTATTATTATTATTATTATTATTATTATTATTGTGTAGCATATTTTCACATCTGAATACAGTTTGTGGTATTTTTAAAATTTATTTATCATTCACTCTATCTCACATTTCTGACATGACGTCTCTCTCTCTCTCTCTCTCTTCTAAATTTTCTGCCGTAACGGGAATTAGTCAGTTCCCAGTGATATATGCCTCTCTAGACGCAATGTATCATTAGAAGAGGGATTATACTTACCATCTGGATACAAAGGTTAGCCTAAAAAAAATTATTAATAGCGAGCGGTCCGATAATCCGACTTATACACAAGCTAACGCTCCAGCACAATTAGTGCCATGCATTGTTGTTCTCCGCCACCAGTGAAAAAACAAAAAGAAAACAAAAACAAAAAAAAAAAAGATGGAGAAGAACTTGTTGGTCTACGTGCCCAGCCAGTAAAAAAAAAAAAAAAAAAAAAAGTGGAGAACAGCATGACGATGGTCACGTAGACTGTCGTCAGTGAGCCAATACGTTGCGTGGTGAAGAATATAAGAAGGAAGGTAGCGGTAGGCCGCTCACGCCCTCTCACATGACCAGATTGGTCGCACGCGAGTATAATCTAATTTCATCATCAGGCCGCACACGAACTAAATCCAAAGAAAGAATGAACGAGGACAGATAGAAGAGGAATACTAGAAAGAGTAGAAGTAAGTAAAAGAGTGTCAGTTTGCTCCAAGTCCTTATCGTGCGTGGAAAGAAGCTGAACTTGAAACAGTTTGTTGGAATGCTGATTCGGCCCAAATTCCAGGCTGATTCGGACCATGTGAAATATTATTAAGTTTCGTCTTGGATTTAACAGTGATATTTATATTTCTTTAAAATATGATATTTTTCATTATTTCCCAGGTATGTTCAGCGGTTCAAATCTGCATTTAATTAAACAAACCCCGATTTTACGCGAGATAATGGCGTTGTTATAATGAAATGAAATAATGTAAGACTGTCTATCTCATGCACCTTTGTGCAAAATTTAAATAGCTTACTTTATTGTATTGAGAAATAATAAAATTAATAACACCGAAAAACAATCGTGAAGACAGTGGCCATATAGTTAATTTGTTTTCGTCTACTTATATTGGTCCCAGTATGCTAATGTTTTGATTAGTTTTTTTCGTCTCTGTATACTGGTCTAAGTATGTTAATGCCTTTTATAAAAGTAGATTTATGTAGAATTTATCTTTATACTAAATAAACCTTATATACTAAAACAACGAGCACCGTAAGTTATTTTTATTAGCTGAATTTAAAATGTATTTTTTAGTTGTATGCACATTATTATTGAAAGTGAATTGGAAAAACCGGTTTGCTCAATGTCGCTATAATTAAAGCACTGTTGATGTCATTTGCCAATTTACTGAATTTAATACAATTCTAGAACACAAAATATAATGCTGACTTAAAATAACTTTGTGATCTTTGGCTACATGGAGGTGTTATTATATTATATATATTTAATATAATAAAAGATCTATTCGAATATTTAATGGACTAAATATGTGCTTTAAATGAAATATTTTCAAATGTTTCAAAGGTTTAAATTAAAATAAATTGGATTAATGGTTCAAGATTTTACTCAAAAGATAAAAATTCAACGATAATTGTTAAGTACTTTATAGTATTGTGTCACTCATCAACGACTCTTCACACAACATTTTTGGGAGTAAATATAATGCGGAGAAAGCACGATTTGCATAAAAAATCAATAAAACCCATGGTAAATTTACATTACATTCTGTTACTATGTTTGCGAAAACAGTAATAACTACTAAAATAAATCAGATATATACACACATATATATATATATATATATATATATATATATATATATATATATATATATATATATATATATGTGTGTGTGTGTGTGTGTGTGTGTGTGTGTGTGTGTGTGTGTTACTGCATGGGCCATGTTTTCACAATCTTTTGCAGTTAATAATTTGCATACAATTAAATCATTCATTATGAATTCACAGAAAACAAATAACATACTGTGCTATAAACAAAGATTTGTAAAATATATTTCATCTTTTGACAGATATAACACTTCCATTTATTATTTTCTTTATTTTAATTATTAGGAGGTCAACAAGATTAGCAGAATATAGACGTATAATATTGATGTATGATCCTGTATTGTATCAAATCATAAATTTGACAGAACCAGTTTAATGTTTAGTATAATATAAATAAACGAAAATTTCGTAAAAAAAATTATTATAGCAACGCCATTATCTCGCGTAAAATCGGGGTTTTGTTTAATTAAATGCAGATTTGAACTGCTGAACGTACCTAGGAAATAACGAAAAATATTATATTTTAAACAAATGTAAATCACTTTTAAATCCAAGACGAAACTTAGTAATATTTCACATGGTCCGAATCAACCTGGCATTTGGTCCGAATCAGCCTGTAATTTGATCCGAATCAGCCCGTGATTTGGGCCGAATAAGCCTGGTCCGAATCAGCCATGGTCCGAATCAGTCTGTTCCCACTGGAATCTATCTATTGTTACATAAAGAAATTCTTTGTTCATATTGACCGCTTATGCTGACATCTGGCCTGAGTACTGTATGCGGTGATACACTCCTATAGTCATGCTACCGGACTAGCTACAATCGACCAAACGACCGCTAATGGTTTTTTTTTTTTTGTTTGGAAAAATGTACCAGAAAAAAAGTTTTGCTGAAACTTCAAAGAAAACTGATTACCTTTGAAGCCCCCCAATCGTTCGAAGCAAATGAAAAATAAAATTCAGTCTTAATCAGAACTATATACTGTCATGTGTAAACGTAAGTTAGACTTTTCGTGTTCATCATCTCATCCTAAGAGTAAGTTAACAAAATTAACAGCATTTGGATTTAGTGCAAGTGCATCAAACAACCCAGTCACTGAAACAGATGTTATACCTGACAGTCCAATATCATCTACTTGTAGTGCAGATTGTAGTAATGTTTTAAGCACAACACCAAATCATGATGAACGGACCCCGAAATCCGGAAAATTTCTTGACAGTTGGAAATTTGGGCGTCCGTGGCTGAGATATGATACAAAATTAAAACTGATGTTATGTGATATGTGTATCAAGGCGCAAGTCGTCAATTCATTCACAACTGGTTGTGATATTTTGAAGAAGGAATGTGTCACCAAACATGAATTCAGGCGATGTAAGTAATAGAGTTACATCTGTTAATTTTGCTCATTTATATTTTACTTTTGCAATCGATCCTGATGATGTTTCTTTTTTTTTTTAAAATGTGTGCATATTTCCACAATTTACCTTTAGATGTCTTGATTTTGTTTTCACATAATTATGTGCATAATATTTTCGCCGAGATCTAGATTCTAAATTACCTTCAAGGGATGTTATGATATCGCGACTGAAAATTTCAGAAGTTTTCTCAACTGTGTCTAGGGATCTTCCCTAATTTACAATTATGTACTGTTTTTGAGGGAAAGGTGGTCGAAACATTTGTTACATTTGGAATTGCTACTATTACAGGAATAATTGCAAAACGGGAGCTGGATTTTGTGTGTGTGTGTGTGTGAAGGGGGGGGGGGTTTCATACTTTCAAGAATTTTACATTCAAACAATTAGGTCCATCCCGATTAAGTGTTTCCAAGGTTACCGTTTATTCTCATACATAAATTGATTTTACTCAAATGTATACATGTATAAGGCGTTCTTGCCCCTTTAACAGGTCAACTATTTTCAATAAATCGTATACACATCAGAACATATGTACTTAATAAGGCTTTGAGGCACACGACATGATGTATTAATCACACCCCTCTGACCCTATGACACTGAAATATACACGGTTCTCGTCTAGCTAAGACAGGCACCTTAACATTCTACTGTTCAGTCGACACAAGAAATTTACAAATACTGAGTCTGTAATAAACTGGATACAGTGTATCATTTAATACGATAAAAAGTCAGTCAGTTTATACAACTGTTTAAAGACAATTAAAATATAAGGCGGTCAAAGATAAACAGTCACCTTTCAGAGATTTACTGAATTGGCTCACAATATCAAGGTTGATGTGTCTTGTCAAACCCTTTAAGCACTGCTAATTTGCATAGGCAAAGTACACTAAGCAGAACAGCCCAAATTGTCTGAAGTGAAGTACACCAAAGAGAAAGGATCTAATGAGAATCGGCACGTACGAATGTGAATGAGACTTCGACTTTGAAACTGCATTCAGCAAGTGGGCAGCCGTAAAATCACAATGCATACTCATGTGACATTCGATTTTATTATTTTTATGAAACAACATTTTAATAGTGCAAAACATTATAAATAAGCATACAAAATAGTCATGCAATGATTTATTCTGTAATATTGTGGTATTGTATTGTTTGCTGTCAATAAAGTAATAAATACTCCATCTTTTACAATTTTCATTGCTTACTACATTAATAGACATGGAAAAATACTTACTCCTTGCTTGGCGACACTTTTTGAAAATTGGCGACAAAATATTTAGATTGGCGATTTTTTTGGTGACAACTTTTTTAAAGCCAGCACCATTCCCGATTATACAAAAATAAAAACGGGTTTTGTCAAAGCAATTCAGTAGTGAAATATTTTCAAAGCAGCTCATTCACCTTTGTGCAATTTTTTTTCTCCTCCAAATTCTCGTTTATTTATATTATATAAAAAAAAAAACTGGTTCTGTCAAAGCAATTTAATATTGAAATATTTTAAAAGCAGCTCATTCATCTTTGTGCCATTTTTTTTTTAAAATTTGTGTTGTCGAAATTTTCGTTTATTTATATTATACTAAAAAAATAATAAACGGGTTATGTCAAAACAATTTAATAGTGAAATATTTCAAAAGCATCTCTCTCAAAAAAAAAAAATAATTTGCAAAAAGGCGAATGAGATGCTTTTGAAATATTTCACTATTATATTGCTTTGACATAACCCGTTTTTTGTTTTTCGGCAACAAAAATATAAAAATGATTGTAAAAAATTGCACAAAGGTGAATGAGCTGCTTTGAAAATATTTCACTATTAAATTACCGATGCAAGATAAACAGTTTTACACCATTATAACAAAACCATTATCTCGTGTAAAATCGGGGTTTTCTTTCATTAAATGCAGATTTGAACTGCTGAATGTTCCTGAGAAATAATATTTTATATCATATTTTAAACAAATGTAAATATCACTGTTAAATCCAAGACGAAACTTATTAATATTTCACATGATCCGAATCAGCCTGGCATCTGGTATGATATCAGCCCGTAATTTGGGCCGAATCAGCCTGTTCCTATTTGTTGCAGCTGACTTAAGTAGGAATTCTTCGTGTGATTTGCGCAAGTTTGGCAATATGATAGGGTCAAATATCTGTCCGTGGGTACGTCCACTAGGTTGTTCACTATCTTGAATAACATGGTCAGCTGGGCCTTGGTTCGCCTGGATTCAAGTGATTCCCACTGGAGATGATCCAGCATGATACTGACTCTGCTATATAGTATTTCTGTATCTGTGTGTGGTGTATCTAGCGGCTCTCCTCTGAACCATCTCTATCTTATTTATCTGATCTTTGTTCTGTGGGTACCACATGGTTGAGTAGGGATAACAGACCAAATTTAAAATTTCATATCAGGCTCATAAATATGGTATTTTTTTAATGTCAAATTAGAAATTGCAAATCAGCAAATACAGTTTAATCCTTTTAATGGTTTTTGCTCATAGCAAGTGCAAAAAAAGTTATTTTATCGCCTGCACACATTTTTTTATTTTCAAAATGTGAGCATTTTTTGTACAGTGTATATAATGAATGCAAATCAGATAATGGAAAGTTTTTTGGGGTTAATTCTTCAAGTAGTTGCTACTGAATATAACCAGACTGTTCTTGAGGCATAATTTACACATTTATGTGGTATATAAGAGCTTTTGTATGGTTTAGGAGATCATATTGAAGTGTAAGGATTACAAACCCACTTTCATCTTTTCTAAAAACGAAAGTAGACTTCATGTGATAAATATGGGTAAAGCCAACATTCAAATAAACAAAATAACTAAAAAACCAAATAATAAACACCTATATTCATTTAAAAGTGAAAAACAAATGGCATTCGTAACATCTGTCTAATTACTTTTCAAATAACTCAGAATGAAAAATGAAACAATATACAGTCCAGGTATTTGTTCCTAATAAATGCCTACCTGTTAAAGAAACTTTTCAAGACTAACACATCTAAAAATAGTTTTTAAGATTCCAGATTTGCATGAAATATGTATTTATCTCTAATATTCCTTGTGAAAAGTTCAATATAGTAATACTGTATATACTTTTTCAATTTTACTGTTTTTATTTCATAGTTGTTAGGCAAAAAAAAAATGTGTGTTTCCTGTTGCACTGGTTTGAAAATTAGGGTAGGGACGTATTTTTTTTTTAAACATATAAATCAAATAATAATTAAAGTGCTTCACTGGTCAAAACCGGCTCAATTAGATGCACAAATTAGTTTCAGCAAAGTGATTTTTTTTTACAATGGGGGGGGGGGGGGTTGCTAGCGGGTTGGCAATGAGAAACAGGGACGGTCGGCCGACTAGAAACACATATTTTCTTTTTTGGTGGGTGGGGGCCTTATATGCTGATATTTTTGTGACATAACAGTATCAAGTTAGTTTTTAAAAAGGGTACAATAAATGATAAAAGCACACACAAATGAAGATGTTAATGTATGGCGAAGGATGTTACAAAAGCCTGAACAGGCACAACAAATTGCTTGGAGTGGGGGGGTGGGGGGTGGAGGTCATCTTATTCTTGCTGAAGACCACATCTGCACAAGATGCAAGTATACATGTGTATGAATTTACTACGTTCATGTAATAACCATATGTATAAAGCAAGTTTGATATTGTATTGTAGTAGTAATGATAAAAACAAACTGAGTATAAATATCGTTGCCACCTCTACCAACAGTTCAAGGGAGAGAACTGATACACATTTCGGTTGAAACTTGGCAGGGGGTGGGGGTATGTTAAAATACAGCTCTGTTCCCAAAAAATGAAGAGAAGTCATAAAAAATCTCGACACATTCTATATTTAGATACATAAATAAAACCTATCCTGAGTGAAACCAGCCCGATCCACACAGTTTCTAGATTTTTTGCAGAAACTTTTATCAGAGCTGTATCAAATTCTTACCAATACTGAATGGTTTAAAAGGAAAGCTAATTGGTTTGTCTTTGCGCAGATGATGACGTAAAATGTCCCCGACATCCATAAAATAATTCAATGAGATAAAAGAATGGGAAGGCCGTAAACAGGGGAACCCTCTCTGTACAAAAATAGTAAGATGTTGGCATTCTGCCAATAGAAGTGGCCCCTGGCTACATTGTTATTGCTAGGTTGAGCAGTACTCAATGCCAGGTCACAGGCTTCGTACGGTAAATAGAGGATACACAGAAATATGAAACATACATGGATAAATTCAAAAGGGTTGGCAGCTTAAGACCTACGGAGTTTATAATTATTACCTCCTCTTAAAATGTTGAAATAAAAATTCAGAAATTTGCAATGTTTCTTAAAAAAAACACCTCATTTTTCAATCCAGAGGCCGCTTAGTGTCATAAACATATGTCTGGATGTTTATTATGGCAGGTTCCAACGTTTTGCATGAAAAAAATGTCCAGATTTGTATAAAAAAATATACCGTAAAAGCATACCACTGTTCTGGAACCTAAGCGGCTTGAGAAATCGGGAAGCCAGAAACAGTTATGTTCACTGACAGTCCTATACCTAAATCGGGGTCAACCACCATTTGCAGTTTTATTTACATTTAGTGATTTACGCGTTTCGATTGACAGAGATTTGTTTTGTATGAATAGTGTTACGGAATTATGTATCATTTTGTTTTTAAATAATGGTATAGTTTTATGATCTCTTCATAATAGCCTAACAGCTGTCGTATTGCAGAAAGTACATATACGGTACATGTGACCCAATACATTGGCCACTGGGAAAATCAACATTTCGCTTGAAGCATCAGTAATGTCACATGATCCAGCGCGTGAGGGTTTCTACTCTTGAACTTCTGACCTGGATTTCGTAATCCAAAGAATGATTCATTTTTGTTGACCAGAAATCAGAGTTTAAGATCACAATTCTGATGTGTTTGTTTGAGACTTAGAATAATTGGGTTTTTAGTTTGATTTGCGCAGTCAGAGACTATAAATAAGATATAATCGCAGCGTTCGTTATTCTAGCATAGTTCGTCAGCCTGAGAGGTCATACGAGATTGGTTCATTTTGTGTGTGGTATTCTGCTTCAGTGATATTATTATGCAGTACATTTGGATTTAGTACTGCCACTTAAACTTTAAGAATTATTCAGCTCCGTTGGAATTATCGGAAACATTTCTGGAACTTGTGTGATGTTCCATATTCACAAGGATTACTTGGAATTAATAATATTTGGATGTAACTGATTCTTGTTGGTACATCAGCACTTCAGTGGTGTTTTTATTCGGAATATTCTTCATTCGGAATATTTGGATTAACTTCCGGATCTGTGAACTTGAGAACAATTTAGGACTTTTAAGGACATTCTATACTGTAAGTTATTTTGAATTATTTCACTTTGATTGTTTGTTGAAATATTTTAATACTTTAGGAAATTAAATATTTGTATTTTAAATCTTGAAAGCTTGTTTCAGTCTTTTCTTTTGTTACAAGAGAAATTGGGGGCTTGTCGTCTCGGGATTAGAAATTTGAAAAATGTCGGGATCCGAATTTTGAATATTTCGGGATTTAAATTTAATTAAATATTTTCGAGGTTTTAATATTTCAGAGATTTTGATACTTCGGAAAATTGTTTCTTTTTTGAGATTTGAATATCATTGTTTGAAATTTTAGTAGTCTTTGACATTTTGATTTCCTGATTAAGAAATAAATAGAGAAACGAACAGGCTTTCAGCACGACATCCAGAGTAGAGAGTTTCATAGCTGATCCTACCCAGGAGAAATTTGAGACCTTGAAGAAGGACGAGTTACTTCAAATTGCCAAACATTAGAGTCTGACTGAAGTAAAGGCTTCCTTGTTGAAACAAGAGATTAGGAGTATTTTAATACACTATTCGGTAGAAACAGGTTTTTTTGAAGAGGGTGTTTCGAGTGTAAAGAAGAAATCTCCGTCTAGTTTAGGACAGAAATTACAGATAGCTAAGAACATAGAGTTAGAAAAGCTTAAACTTCAATGGGAACGAATGATAATGTAGATTAAGACATTGCATATCATGAAAACATTCATCAAGACCACTAAGCTATTGAGATGATTTCATCTTGACCAAAACATGTGTCAGTTTCGTTAATCGAGTTTGAGCTACCTTTCTTCTGCTTAACTTGTCAGAATAATTGCTTAAAGCAATTAAGATGATACAGTATGATACTATTTTATTTTGCATAACTCAGTTTTTGACTGAATACATTTCATTGCAGATAATGTAATTATTAATGAAAATGTATCTTTATTAGTCTGGATGCCAGGTGTTGCATGTATAAGGTGCGAGGACAGTGACTCTTTTTAAATTCAGCATTAAAAGACAAACTTTCAACTTTAGGTTTATTAAAAACAATTACACTTAACATCTTGCAGTTTCAATACAGTGCTTAAATTGATCAACTCTAGCTCTTCACATCAGAAATGAAGTTTCTGATAATATTGCTCAGGTGTCAGTTCTGTTGACATGAATATGGAAGTACATGAAAATACTGTACAGATCAAATATTTCATTTCAAGCTCTCCTGTTTGAAATCGATTTAAGCTCATGGTTTGACCTGGTCTGGAAATCATGTGACTTATGAGATTGAGTTTTTATGTAAGCCAATCACAAAATACTTTACTTTTGTAATGTCACTTTGATTGGCTCAACAACAAAAAAAAAAAACTTGGGCTGAAACTCCACACAGAGTTATACAATCTCAGGCACATGTATCAGTTCTTCATCCCTCAATATCTACTACAAGTGTGCATGGTTGATTTTTTAAAATTCAAGTTTTATAAGGCTATTTCTTATGACATTCAGTCAGCACACAAAGCTATACATATGTGTTGCATTCCAAGTCAGCAGAAAGAATGAGTTTGCAAATAATGACACTTCATTGATCCTAAATTTTATATCAGAAGGACATCTTGTATTTCCACATAAAAAGTACATTTCCTTTTGTCTTTAAATTCATGTTTAATATCAGTAATTGCTTACTCTGTTGCTATTGCTGAGCTAATCTATTTCCGTGACGGGAAATACCCGACCATATGATGAGAATTCATACTCCCATAGGGTTGACTAGAACGTTCTAGTGAATAGAACTCCCTGTGTAAACCCCACAGTCTTCTACACGTGTCACCCACAATTCATCATTCTTTTTCCGGTCGTCATCTTGAAATTATAACTTGAGAAATTGCCTAAGCTAGACGAGTCCACGTAGCGAATTACGCTCTTTCATTACGTTTTTCATAAACTACAGGTGGTATTTACCCTTCACCAGTATTTTCCTTGGCTGGAAATATTCAGCTCTCTTGTGAGTTTTGGCAATTTGATACCAATAAACATCCTGTTCTTAATCTTGGTTAGTCAGTTATTTCCCATTCATGTATTGTTTGTTGGGGGATTAATTATTGCCTTTTGAGAATTTTGTTTCGTTTTCTTAAGCTGGGGTAGGTAAATTATCCTTTTTCCCTATCCCTGTCGCCGGCCAGTTGATTGTCTTTTGTTTGTTTTTGAAAAACTCACGAAAGCATCGGAGATTAATTCCCCTTCAATCTGATTGGTTGGCTATTTTTAAATCTCAGGAAAGCAGGTCGCACACCAGTCTTTTCTTGCAGTTTCATGTAATCTGATATATAGAAGACAAAAATTGTACAGCAGTTTTGTGTAATCTGACCAACTGTAAACAATAAAATAATGGTTAACATTACCAATCATACATACATACATGCATAAATTCATACATACATACTTACCACTGATAATTTAATTATGTCACTAGCTATTAAAAATCTTGTTTCTATGCTTCACTATTATTTGTTTAAAATACTGATTGTGTCTAGTATTTTCTTTTTAATTTGGGTACCTAACAATAATATTAGCCACCCCCAGTTTTATTTACAGTGTAATTCTTTTATATAGTATACCTATGTTCTTTTGGGACATAATCAGGCATACATGTACATGTATGTCTTGTCTGATCTCAATTACAAATTTATGTTCATGACATTAAACATATTTTGTAAATTGTTCATCAGTTTAGTAACTAAGTCATATATGATATATACATTCAAACTTACCAATAACAGTCACCCATGGGAAAAGGCTAAACTGGCCTTTATACACAGGTTACCTCTGTAGACAAGTTCACGTTTCAAAATTGGTTTTTGAACAAATACCATGCATAGAATATCATTATCATTTGTTGCTATTATTATTGTTGTTATTATTATTATTATTATTATTATTATTATTATTATTATTATTATTATTATTATTATTACATTATCAAGATTGTTCCAAATTTATGTTCCACACAAGATAACTGAATCCTGCTCACTTTAATCCATCCTATAAATTAAATCGTCACAGACTTAAAATAATCACTGATTCTAGTTTGTTTTGTGCACCATGACTAAACACTAATTTCACTACTGATTGACAGTTTACATATACATATGACTGTAAAACAGATGGACTGACTCGTTGGTCGGCCAACTTGTATTTATTAAGCTTGGAAACAGCTATTCATGCTTAAAAACTAATATCTGGATTAGCCAATTGCTCAACTCACTGAGATCAAATGACAGCTTATGTGAGAGACCTGTGATGAATAGGGTATCAAAAGAAGCTGTATATGGCTATTCCCTGTGACCCATGAACCGAACCTTTGCCTGCTTTTACAGGCCCTTTTTAAATATTGAATGACCTCTGGTGCTAATGAAAAGGGATGTAACTCATAGCTCTTCTCAAAGATGAACATTTTTGATCAGAGATAGATTTAATTCACAGGCAAATAGATGAAGATATGGAACTATACCTGTCACATTGGCACGAAAAGCGACTTCCATTTCTGCTGAGATAGCACAACTACTGTTCCCACCATCCAGCAAACGAATTGCTTTGATCCTCTACTCTAATGTTACAAACTGCCTAGCTTTTGAATTGGACATATTGACACCATTGAGTTGCATTGACAATGTGACTGGAGTACGGTGATTACAAGCAAGATAAGAAATGTTTGCAATGTTCCTTTATCTAAACAATGCCTTCCTCATGAAGCAAAAAATTTGTTTGCACAGACTGAGCGGTCACTGTATATATGCTGCAGTGACCGCTTAAGGCAGGGAGAAACCATGGTTTGGCTAGGAAACACCTGGCTGCTGACTACAGAAAGCAAGTGACCGTTGCACACATGATATAGTAGATTTGCCAGGGGGAGATTAGAATGGCTATTGTGACCAGGTGACTGTTTTTACAGTTTTGACTATATATATCATATTTGATGTAAAAGTCACACTGTACACAAATAAAATTATTATTTAGATAAATTTAATGATGTTCAATGACCAAAATAAGAATAGTGATGATGTTGAAAATTATGTTCCAATCACATGTATGTATACCTACTAGAACAGTTATCTCTCACTGGTTATGTTGTGAGCTTTTCACTTTGGAATTACATTCTCTCTCTCTTCCAACATGGTTGTGCTGAATAATGCACAGGTACCTACGTTAAAAGTAAGCTCTCTTTGGTTGTGTTGAGAGCTCTTCACTTTGGAATTGCACTCTGTCCCTCTCTCTCTCTCTCTCTCCCAGTATGGTCATTCTGAATAAAACTCGTGATTGGTTTAACCCTCAAAATTATTATGTAAGGAGACACAAGGCATGCATGGTAGTAAGTTCCAAGAAAATTACAATGTTCTGGGCAAGTTTTAGCAGTTGCGTCGCTTCAGCTTGGCATGCCAGGATTGCTACACAGACAGTCATAGGTTTTTTATTAGAATTTTTTTTTCGTAAAGGAGTGTTTGTGTGTGTGTGTGTGTGCTTATTAGGCAGGTGCAGGTATTATGTCAAATATAGTAATCATACTCTATAATTTTGGAACTGGCGTTTATACATGAATGCTAGATGCAGAATCACCATGTATTAATACTACATATAATAATTTTTTTTTCTTTTTCAGAGCAATGATGATGCAGTTGGTTTGTTTTTTCGCTGTAGTAGTGCTCACCTGTAAGTATATTTTGTTTCTAGCTCTCCTCTTTGAAGACACTTTGTTTTGACCTACTCTGGAAATCATACAACTAATGAGATTGAGATTTTATGTAAGTCAATCACAAAAGACTTTACTTATAATCAATTAGTAGCATTCAAATGGTAATGCAAAATAAATACATTTAAAATGCATTTTTAGGGTACTTAAATGTTTTAGGGTCTGTACTATGAATGATAGTTTTTGAATGCAACACTAGACCCACAGCTTTCAATGAATTGCCGTGAAACTAAGTATGGTATATAATATTAACATGAGGCAATCAAGTGCATATCATTCTATCATCACACTTTTGTACATTTGTCCATAGTTATGACACTTTTTGTGTTCTATAGAGCTGTTTACTGTTTTCATTGACCAACATGTCTTTTAGAAAATGTCAAATATACAGGTTATGGGTTCAAGGTATCTATTTTACATGCACAATCTTTTTATTGTGCCTGAGAATGCTCAGTTGTAATAATTCAAGCATTTCCCAGATTGGAGGTGAGACCATTTACCAAATTGAATGTGAACACACTTTGGCCTTTCTGTCAGTGATCAGAAGAAAAACACCGTAGAGAATATATTACATCGGCTGCCATGCCATACAAATGTAGATTAAGACATTGCATATCATGAAAACATTCATCAAGACCACTAAGCTATTGAGATGATTTCATCTTTACCAAGACATGTATCAGTTTCTTTAATCGAGTTTGAGCTACCTTTCTTCTGCTTAACTTGTCAGAATAATTGCTTGAATAAGAATAAATGTGCTACTTCAGTCTGTTATACATATTACTAGCCAATAAGTTTGAGCATAAACCAAAAAGAAAATTTGCAAATATATCCGTTATTCGTTCAATACAGGCAAATATCCTCTATATCTTTAAGCTGTATACCTTTTATTTTATATACATCGCCTATTCTCATCTTTGATGGTAAACTGTGAAACACTCTGAATTATTTCCAAAGTTCTGGGGCAAGGGAACGACCCAAAGTGTATATATTATCTTTAAAGTATTTAATGATAAATAAATAATTTCTTAAGTTTGAGGACGATTTTAGACTTGTCATACTCTCGATAGTTTCACATGTAACCTTATGTAACCTTTGCCCTGCGATTCGCATACAGTTTTGCTCGCTGTTACAAAATTGCACCATAATCACAAGCCTAACTTTGAATTTTAATACTATCATTCGTATACTGCTCGCAGCCATTTCAGGAATCCTGCACACACAAAATTTTGCAATGATATAAAAACTGCAAAACTGCAAGGAAATACTAGAAAGGCATACAGAAGTTTGTTTCTTTCTTCCTTTTATTATCGTTGTTGTCATAACTGCTGAGATCTTAAACACCTCACAGTTTATTGACAAACCACGAAATGCTCAAATTAAGATAATTTTAAATACATCTCAGTTCATTATTTAGCTATAAGGGGTGCCGTGTTTATCAAAACATTGGTGATTGATAAGTCCGTGACTGGGAAGAGAGTCATCGAAAATTGTATTTATTCTGTCACTAAAGAATACTGCTGACACTAATTTGTCCTTTTGTTCATTTTAATAAATCACAGACCTCTCTACAAGTACTGCATATATACTATAGGAATTTAAAACACTGGTCTTGGACTCCCACATGTTCTTGAACTGTGCATAATGAGGACTACTCATTAACTGACCATCAGTTTTCTGACTCCGTGAATCATGGTTGTACGCACCTGTGCTACCTCAGAGAGGTAAATAGAAAAATGTCCTAATTTGTCAGAAAAAACGTTAAATACTAGGTTAGAATATGTTCAGATGATAACTTGAAAATGATACAGAAACTGGAATGATAATTATAGTCCATAAGAGTTATATTCGCTCTTCCGGTTTTCACTGTAGTTTTCTGCAGATATTTTTGGACCCAGCCTCTTCTCATACCCGACCACAGTTAGGAATCCACTTTCTGGAGACTAAATGTCCAGGCCTTGAATTTCAAACTTTTACAAATTAAATAGTCGTAAATCAGATTCAAATATGTAAACGCTGTACAATTTTCATACATACTTTAGAGGAGCAAACTGCCAAAACCTGACCTTAAATTATTAAACCTTTTCAAGTAAACATTTTAGACCTTTATTCAAAATCCAGTCTGTAGAAATCACAGTTCCACCCTAGAAAACAATTTCCAGATTTACAGAGCTGTTTTAATGGAAGCACCAAAAGTTGAAATTGTTCTCCCGTTATCATAAATAGCATGCGGGAAATCTGATCTCAATGTTTCGAATAATTTCTCATTCTAAGACCTGAAAGTTTTATGAATTCGGGGCCAGAACATCTCATCTAAATAGTCATCAATGCAATTCATGTTATTTTTTATTGTTAAACTTAAATGCTGTGTAAATTCAAAACCAGGACTCACAGTGTCACGAGCTTATATAGAGCTCTAAAAACAAACTGTTGTGTTGTGTATAGAACATGTGCACATTATTTTAAAGTAAAAGTTATCAACACTTTATATGTGATGTATATAATTTGTATACAGATATGAATGAAAAACATAAGTTAAATGAATAGGCATAATCACTTTTCAGTAACAGTGACCTTGATCCCTAGAGCTTAATTCTCATATCATTATATTTCATTTCTGGTAAATAACTCCAGTTATAGTGAATGCATTTCAATGCAACTTTGTTTCCCTGGGCTTGGGAAAAAACCCTACCAATCTTGATGTAAGTTGCTACGAGGCAAGGTCACTGTTCATAAAATAAATTTTGCCTTTTGAAAATGTTTGCGGGTAATAACTTAATTACTACACATCTAATGTTTACGAAAATATGAGCATACATTTTCTTTCGCATGAAAAACTAACAATTTCGCATGAGATGCTTCAAGATCAAGGTTACTGGTAGTGAAATGCTATTTTTTATTTGCATAAACAATTTTAAAACTGATTTCAACAACGCTTGTTACATAATCAGAGAGAGAGAGAGAAAAAAGAGAGATTTTGAGTCAGAGCCATAAAGTTTGGCGGTCAGCATTCATATGAACTATGCCATCTATGGTACCTGTGTTTTAATATGAAAGCTGGTCCAAACCATTTGTAAAGAAAGAAGTTAGTTTTACTGAACACACCATTTTATAAGCTCGTTCAAACAAAATATTCAAGAACAAAGAGAGACGTTTACTTCCATTGGCAATATTACTCATATGCACAAAACAAATTTTTTTTTTAATTATACTGAATTTCTTAGAATGCGGTGTTTGCGTGTTATTATGGTTATAACGGTTGAATTAACCGATATACGCTTTAAGACATGGAAACATGTCAATCAGTTTTAATTAAAACTATGCCGATTCGACTTTCCCTTCAGAAGAAGTAAAGATAGAAAGATTATAAAGTTCACAGCTTAGGCGGCCATGCAGGAGATCAGATCTTACACTTTCGTTGACTGTATTTTGTGAGAATAATTTAGCCAAACAACCATGAAAATATGACTCTCCATTTTGACAAGAGTAGCAATAACAAGAACAACAATTTGGCCATACATATGTAATATATCCAATCTTTAATGATACTAATAATGTCAGTTTCATATGCATGCATAAAAAGTGAATTTATTCAGTTTTTGTATTCTTGGAGAAGTGCATACAGGGTCACTCGCCTATATCCATATTGCCTCATAGCGATTGCCTTAACGGATGAAACCATTGGGTTATGCCAAAAAGTACACCCACCACAGCCATATGTCTACAGTGAAACAATTTGTGGGTTTTTTTGTGTTTTTTTGTGTGCAACTGCTGTGTATATTTGTATACATGCAACTATGATGTCTCTGTAACTATTTTTGTTATATTCCTTTATGAAAAATCTCCTAAAAGAGGAAATACAGATTAATGAGCAAAAGAACAATCCATACATAAATATTGTTAATGTCAGCTGTGTTAGAAAGAAACAAGTCGATGCGACCATCATTTCAGCATGGGTAGAGACAACATAGTTTCCAAAATGTCTTCCCTAGTAACCATATCTTATATCCAATGGCTATTATTTCCGTCTAGAATTACCTAGATATCAAGGCAAACTTTGCATAAAATTTCATTACTTTATATCCAGGTATCTTATTGCGGCCGGAACAAATTGATCCTGGTGGACTAGTGATTTTCGTCTGTTTTGTATGGGTTGGGTGTGGTGGGATGTGGATTGGGCACAAGAAGGTGTGGAGTTTAGATAAACACGCATTCAAACCCACCAACCTCTATCTGAGTTTGAACTGAAAGTCCTTCCAGATGAAAGTCCTTCCAGATGAAAGTCCTTCCAGTGATGAAAGTCCTTCCAGATTACTTAACCTATATTGGATTAACGACGTGTGCGGCTATTCTATCATGTACGTAGGGGTCCTTCCAGATAATCCATAACTAATAATAAACCAGTCCTTCTGGATTGTTTTATAGCAGCACTTTAGAGCAGGGTCCAAGAACGGCTTTCATAGCACACATACCCCGCCCACTCACTCCCACCACCAGTATATTTTGGTCATATTTTTAACGTTGGAGTAGTGTATAAGAGAAGAAACATATGTTGACCGAGTGTGTTAATTAGCAACATGCGTAACTGCAGAATGGTTGGTTATTAGAAATTACAGACAATGAGGTTATTTCCACTGATTTCTTGTAAACCCTGCTGATAACCCTGCATACCATTTCTATATTTCTTCCAAGTTACAAATCGGAGATCAGGTCTGAGTGGTATGGTACTTTGACTTAACATAAGTTTCTCTCGTACATAGTGTAGTAAGTCAATTAATACAGGAAACCCGAGCATTAACGCATATTAACACATGCGTGTGTGTGAGTGTGTGTGTGTGTTGTTTTCTTGTTTATCTGATTCAACGCGTTGGTGGACATAGCCGTGGAGATGTTTTCTTAAATTCAAAATGCATGATGATTTCTTACGCAAAAAAATCCATTTACAATGTTGTGTGATTATGATCAAGGCAAGTAAAGTTTAATTATCTCTTAATCAAATTTGCGACTATACAAGGATAACATATGAAACACCCTGAAAGCCCAGTTCGCATAGGTAGGCTTGCAAAGGACGTATCAAATGGCATCTGGATCTAACGTGAAATTCGATCTATTTGTTCGAAGAATCAGTGTTCAACACCCCAAGAAAAAGTGAATTTTATGCTCCCTATAAATCTAGAGGACACAAGTGCAGATATACCACCAAAGTTGAATGGTATGTCGCAAATCCGACCTTCCCCTTATATTCCAATCACTATCTCAAATGGAAAACAAATTCATGGAGAAAAAGGAATGAGGGCTCAGTGATGGGTCTCACTCCATTTCATACCAGAATGTCAAGTTCAAGCCGTAGATAGGATAAGAGAAAAAACAATCTGTAAATTCAATTTGACTTTTTCACACCCCTGTACTTATTTAACTTTAGTTCGTCGACTATCTTGCAGCTTTTAAACATTAAACCCTACTCCGAACATAGTTGTTATCTCGGGGTCTTAAGTTTGATACCAGCACAGCGAATTTCGAACCCTGTTTCCATTCTGCAGTAGTCGCGTTTTTTTTTTTTTTTTTTTTTTTTTTTTTGGGGGGGGGGGGGGGGCTTTTTTCCCCACAGAATTCTAAATTTGTTCACTCTCATTGAAATCCATGGATACTTTTTGACGTCATTTGCTCGCTTTTATTACAGCACCACAAAAATCCAACATGAAGCATACATTTTCATAATTGATCTATCTATCAAAATACAGCCTAGATAAAACACACACTTAAATATATTTAAACATTTTTTTTTCTTTATAGTATGCTGCACATTTTACATATTTTAATGTAAGTGTGTCTGAGTGTCAGGGAGAAATGGATTGATAAAGGGAGGGAGAGATTGAGATGGATGGATGAATGTATGATAAAATATGATTAACTTACATATAGGTCAACAGTGATTATACCTCAGATTTTTTGTTTAAACCAGGCTTTTCTAATTTGCAAACCCCTTCAAGAAAAAAGGGAGCTGCGATAGCTCAATTAGTAAAGAGTTGGACTCGTAATCCAGGGGTTGCAGATTCAGTACCCATCCAATCAAGCCTAGGTCGGCTGTATCAGAGTGTTCTTGGAAAGGGCACTTAGCTCACATTTCCTCGTTTTAAATAGCAAATGGTGTGTTCAAAGTGATGTTAAAGCCCAAAAAACGAAACAAAACTTTGATAATAAAAATAGGGGATTGCGCTTCCAGGCTGTGATGACAGGGATTCTTGGAAACTGCTGTCGTTACAGTCTGTAAGCCCATAAACCACTGTCTTAGCGGCTAAATGAGAGAAAAATAAATAAATAAAAAATCGGCTTTACCAGAAGACAACAATGGGTACAAAAAGAGACCATGAAATAGAACCCTATCTTAATATATCAAGATTCCCAAAAGATCAATAATTAAACTATCGAGAAAAGTGAAAAAAGCAATAAATTAAAACAAAAGTGCAAATTGATTAAGCAACCATGTTCATAATGGATAAAAACTGCGGAGGGGGGAGGGGACTGTTTAAGGAAGGTTAAAATGTAAATAAAATGAACAGAATGTAAAATTAGACTCATGCTGGATATCATAGCTTTTTCGGAAGTGGGGGTACTGGGGTGCGATATGTGAGGTTGCACCATAGAAAACAAAATGCAAAATATCTTCTTAAAAGAAAACTACCGGTAACTGCTTGTTACAAACTATTGTATTAAATGTAAAGTATGTAGAAAAAAAGGCATTTACCAAAGTTTTCTTTAAAGCAATTTTGTTAGGGACAATTTCTCAGTTTGTTTCCGCAATCGACAACTTTCACAATGCACAGAATGTCGCCATGCTCTGAAAGTAGTAATTCCCCGCACCAGTAACAATGTTTACGACTCGCGGTACCAATTCAACTCTCATAGTAAACCTATGGAAGCACCATATTAAAATATCGATAACTTTAATTTCTAAATGCTCATGATCAAACCTATATTTCTCAGTATAGACCCATTATAAATGCAAGCTTCTGCCTGGAGAAAACGATATGACCAGCAGCATTTCTTTTATTTTTTATTATCTACATGTGCATGAAATGTGTTATCCATTCTGTATCTAACGAGTCCAGTGCTATGTTAATTATCGAGTGTCCCTAAGTCAAGTCTATACAGATACTAAAATTTCATCAATAGAATCTTGTCTCTATTTTTTTCACTAAAATTTAACTTTTCATCATTAGTCAATTATGAGTGATCAAAAATATATATACTCTATTTTGTGGTCACCATTTCTAGACTGGTTCACAGTTGTGCCATATAATTAGTACCACGATTCCTATAGTCTAAATCGGCTAGTCGACAAAACGTCAGTCGGTTGAAAGTGAGTTTAAGTTTTGATTTTGATTGTTGTAAAGTTTAGATTCAATTTGGATATAATTGGATTTTATATTGAACAAGAAAATGTGTTAGTAGTATCTCGGAGCAGCTTGGTGATTTTTTTTACTTTTACGTAACCAATCATTTAATGTTCTCTTGGAGTGAAAGGTGATAGAGTCACATAGTAGGATGCACAAATCTGACAGTCTTATAAGCTCGTTCCTCGTGTATCTTGATTAGTTCGGTGCTACATCATAATGACATGTTTTGCACCGCACAGCGTCAACCTTTACAAAAAGAACTTATTTTACAAAAAGCGCGTTTTCAATTTGGTTTTCAGAGGTTTCGGCAGTTGTGATTAATTTTTGTTTTGGTGAGAAAGATGAATTTATAACTATCAGTTTGTGCGTATGGTATCATATAAGTATATTCGTATTAATTTATACTGGTCCATTTCGGTTTGATTAAATTGTGGCAGGGTATTTTTGCTTTGTTTTCAGACCTTTGTACAAAAAAATATTAATCTGTTTTCCAGTCTACGTCTTTTTAATGGTTTCCAAGACAACGTATTCAATATTGAGGCCATACTTCGTGAGGTATAGTCATAATTGGATGTAACAAACCTGGCTGCTGGCCTTTGGATTTTTTCAATTTCATTTTGTAAAACCTTGGAATGGGGGTCCCAAACTGTACAAGTGTATTCTAAAATAGATCTAGCTAAAGCCTTGAAAGCTAGTTCTTTCGCATTTTGTGGGCAAGATGACAAGTTACGCCATAATGGGCCTAAAGTACGATTTGGTTCCATTTCAGATCACTAATAATTGTGACTCCTAAATATTGTATTTGCTTGAAGTTTTATGGCATTTCTTTCTTGTCGTTTGCATTGTGTTGCATTTGTTAGGTTGGAATCGCATGCCCCATTTTCGGGCCCACTATCCTAGTTATTTTTAGTATATACAGTCATCTGCGAAGAGTCGAATTTCTTACTTAATTTCAATCATGATGTCATTGATGTGCGAAGAGAAGAGCACTGGTCCAAGTACTGTGCCTTGAGGTACTCCACAAGGTACTTTGGACCAGCCAGATTTGGAACAATTTACCACCACACACTATCTTTGGAAACCAAACAAAAAAATAAAGCATCTATCCATCGTTTTAGTTTTGCCTGCAATTCCAAAATGAAACAGTTTACTCTTTAACAATTAAAAAAATGTCTACAAAGTTGTGCTTCGCAGCTGTGTAATCTCCGGAAAGCATGTTGTTTATCAGATATGATAGAAAAGTTATCAAAGTGCTTCCTGATGTTAAAACAAACAATATGCTCAAGCGCTTTGCAAAGAACACTGGTGAGTGGGATTGGGCGGTAATTACTGAAACGTATGCACATATTTACTAGAGACCAATTCTTTGGGATGTTGCAAATGTCCAATGATTGTTAAAATAGGTGTGTAAGCACTTGTACCAGCTCAGATGATAGTGACTCAAATACTTTTGGATTTTGTCATCCAGTCTACTGACTTTTGATAGGTTTAAGCCATGTAGCAACTTTTGAACTCTTATTAGTGCTATATTACTCATTTTTGGCACTTTTGGGAATACACATGGTGAAGCCATGTCACTGAAATAGCTAAACACACTGTAGAATTGGTGTTCAGGGTTTTAGCCTTCTCTGTATTGGTTTCTACTAATCTGCTATCTGTCTTTAGTGAAGGAATGTCATGTGTGTGTGTGTTTGTGTGCTGTTGATGTATTTCCCGCCTGACTTTGAATCTGAGGTTAGGTTTCCAATCATGTTGTTGATCTAATTACGTCAATTTTTTACATTTTGTTTAATTTCAGCTCTTAGTTGTTTCCATTTTGTTCTAATTTGTCACTGCCGGTATGAGTAGTTATATGGGCCACCCTTGATCCAAACGGGAATTAACATTACGCCGTAGGTTTACATTAAGAAGCGCTCTAAAGCCAAACAGGGATTTAACATTGTGGGGTATTCTAAAGCTAAAGGGGAATTTAATATTGTGGGTTTTTGGAGCCAAACGGGGATGGTAATATTAAATTTGTGTTATTACAATTCATTGCATCACCTACAAAATTCAACAACCGGCTTTTTGATTACAATCCAACCCCCCAACCCCCTACAATCCAACAACCGCTTTTGATTACTATCCAAACACACACCTACTATCAAGCAACCGCTTTTTGATTACCATCCAACCACCCCCCACCCACCCACACTACTATCCAACAAAAAGTGTAGGAATGTTTCTATACACGCGCTACACTTATATACATACGAACATACCATCTCACACACAAGGGTAGGAGTGTATATGCACACAATGTGTACTTATATACACACAAATATACTATCACACACAATTGGTAGGAAGTATTTATAGACACACTACTATACCCCCGCACACATACATACACATGAGAGAAGAGGTAAAAGGGGTTTTCAGTTTTAGTTTTTTGTGGGGAAGGCATACACATACACAAAACATACAAGAATTGGCATTTGATTGGTATCTCTTTTTTCTAGTGATCTGGGTGGCCCTGAAAAAGGGCCGTTATGTTTTACCACAGTGCCCATTCTCCGTTAGTGGTTGCACCTCTCGTGTCAGGCTTATGCAGGCCGCACATCTTTGCCCCCAGTTCTTTCCATTTTGCTTCCACGATGTCTCGTTGGAGACCACGAACCTAAGGCTTGTTAGCCTCCTCCGCAGGCGTCCATTCTGCGAAATATTTCGCGGATTTTCATCCTGTTCTTATTGAAACCGTTGAATTCCCTCTTTCTTCTCCTTTTCTCCTCTCCCTCTTCTCATGCTTCGTGACCCTTCTCTCCTCAGCCCACACTGCTTTGATATGTAAAACTTCCTCATCCATCAACTCTCTGACGAACTGTTAAGCAATTCTCAGAGAGGTGTAGCACTCCATCTCCTCCACCCTACCCAGGAGGTGATGAACTTGTTCCATCAAACTGATCGCCTTCATCAACTTGCCCACCTCGCAATGTTCTGCCATTCTTCCTTCTCGACTGGTCGACGATGAATAGCATGACTGGTGAATGCTCTGCTTTATGTGCTTGAAGCACAGATGTGAAGGAAAACAACACTCGCACATAAGAACAATTAAACAGAAATCGCGCGGATCTAAAAGAAAACCATTTTTCAGATTTTTTTACATTGGTTTACACAAGGGTAAGGAAGTGTTAATAGACACACTCTATATCCACACAAACACACTATACCCAACAAACACACATTTTATAAGGGAAGAGGTTTTAAGTTCTTTGGGAAAGACAAAGAAATACAGAAACACAAACATACAAACACAAATTATTTTGGCAAAATGATTAGTATATCTCTTTTCTTGAGATGTGGGTGGCCCTGAAAAATGCCGTTTTGGTTTGGTGGCTGGTTCTGGATTTTAGCACCTGGCAAGATTGCCACATCTCACCGTTGGCTTCACCGCAGCACAGGGACCCTTTTTAGTGAAGGAAAAAGAGAAGTGCTCTGTGTCCATTCTGCACGTCACCTCTTCTCGACCCTCATGCTGATGTTGCTGCTGTTGTTGCCATCTAAGATATTCCTGATATGTAAGATGCTCTCCCTGTCCTTTTTCTTCCCCATTCTTCTTTCTCCCTGATAATTTCCTCTTGAATCACGTCTTCTAAGAGTTCTTGTGGCATTTTCAAGAACATGGGGGTCTTTTTGTCCGTCTTTTTCTGAACGAAATGGTGTCTGACCCTGTGCATGTGCACCCGGGCTTCACTGAGTTTTGCCACTCAATTTGTGTTTGGTTGACAAATCAACAATGGGTGACAAGACTGGTGAACACAATGCTTTAAATGGGAAAAGCACATGCATGAAGACCCCGCCTACCCACCCCCAAATTCGGTAAAGACGGACGTGAAAGAAAACATGACCAATGACCAATATAGATAGAGAGAAATGTGAAAGAGAATGTCAATACAATTTGTTTTCAATAAATAAAAAACAAAACACCAATTTTTTTCTTCAAAAATCAACATATTTAATAATAATAAGAAGAATCTTCTCTAACTCAAAACAGGAACACAGTCGGGAAAAGTTTTAAACCTGAATGTATTTACAAGGTTGATAAGTCTGGTTGAAATTGGTGTATCAGCTGAAAATAACAATTACTGCCGGACACCTGATGATGCACGCCGGACGAAAGGCAATACCAAAAGCATGGACAAAGGGCATTAACAGCAAAAGCTCACTTGGCCTTACAGCAGGTGAGCTAAAATAGGGATTCCTCCAAGCAAATGATGCTCCACTGGCTGAATTTAATTTCCAGGAACCAAAGCCTGTTTCTTTTTCTTAACTGCTGGGTGTGGAAACTATCTTTGATATTTGGAGGAAAAACATGATTTTCAAAATGGACACAGTGGCAACCATATTGGATGCAAGATTGCACCATTTTTATATTAGGTCTTTTGATGAAAACCCTATGTCGATGTGACCATTCATTCAGGAGGAGTAGAGATGAAATGTTTTTCAAGATGGTCATTGTAGCAACCATATTGGCTGTAAGATTGGCATCATTTTGGACTAACCAGACATCATACAAAGTCTTTTGGCGAAAACCCCATGCTGATAAGACCATCCATTCAGAAGTAGTAGTGACTACAAGACTTTTAAGATGGCCACCATGGTGGACATATTGTATGTCATATCAGCATCGTTTTCACTTTGGAACAACTAGACACCACAAGAAAGTCTACTAGTGAAAACCCCATGTTGATATGACTTTCCGTTTAGGAGAAGAAGCAATAACAAGATTTTATTATGGCTGCCATGGTGGCCATTGTGGATGTCAGCTCTGCAACATTTTCATTTATCATCACTAAAAGCCTTTTGGTGAAAACCAAATGTCAATATGACCATCCATTCAGGAGAAAAATGACAAAGTTTTCAAAATGGCTACAATGGCAGTCAAGTTGAAAGTAAGATCGGCACCATTTTCATTAGTACCAGCTAGTCTTGATAAAAGCCATCTGGTGCAAACCCCATGTCGATATGGTTTTCCTTTTATGAGATGGCAGTAACAAGATTTCCAAGATGGCTGCCATGACAGTCACATTTGATGTCAGATCAGCACCATTTTCATTTAGGATAAAGTAGTCCAAATAAATAGTCTTTTGGTCAAAAACTACATGCTAATACGACCATCCATACAGTAGTAGTAACAATAAGATTTTCAAGATGGCAGCCATATTGGATTTAATTTAGGACGAACTAGATATCATAAACATCTTCTGGTGAGAACCTCAAGTCACTAGGCCTTTCTGTTTACGAGGAGCAGCAATAACAATTAATGAATAAATCACCAAGAAAATGCATTGTAGGGACAACAAGTCCAACTAGTCAGGGCTGTGCAAGCAAAAGATTAAGATACATGGAGTTAACGACTCACGGTGCCAATTCAACTTTTGTCAATGATGTGACATGCTCCTTGAAGATGAATGCTTCTATCAAGTTTTATAACTGCATACAACAGTTTAAGTGATTAAAAGATTGAGCTCAACGAGTTTTTGATAAATGGAACATAATAGGTCAATGTGACCTACTTTTACCAGTTATGAAAGTACATAATGATGAGTCATGACTTTTACACAATAGTGTCAAGAAAAGAAACCCTTGCGATGAATATTCCCATTAAGTTTCATGACTGTATATTCAACATTGTGAGGAATAATTAGCTACAGACAAACAAATGTATGTAATCATGGGAGCATGAGACCAGGTCTTTGTGACTAACTTTTGCCAGTTTGATTACTGTTAGGATGACTGTACAACAAGAGTTGCAGATTAAGCAGAGTCATATGTGAAGAACAAAAAAAAAACAATGTTCATGTCTTTGCTGGTGCCACTGGCAAAGTGATGCCTATGCCTTGTTTTGGGCTTCACAGGCAATATAAAATAAAATAAGTTTCATCATACTTCAGGTTCAGCTGCAATGTAAACACCCATACAAGACAAACAGATATGATCTTTATCAGTTGATTTTCTAGACAAAATGTATGTTTGAAATCAATATTTACATGAAACGACATCAAACTGATGATATTATGTTTATGTTGTTGACGCAAGTTTACATTTTGAAAATAAATGTGGCCTGTCATGTTGAGCAATATCTGCCTGTACATGCCCATAGTGTTTGCTCAAAACAATGCAGTTTAAAGACAGTACAACTGACCATGCATTTAGAATAAGAGCAATACAAACATATTCATGGTAGAATTGTATGATAGAGCCCCATGCATTCCATCTCCACCTTTAAAAAAATCTTCATTTTAGCTAATGGTACAAAAATTCAGTGTACACTTGCTTACAGTTATAATTTCTATAAAACTTATTAAATGTAAACACTATATTTAAGCTGAAAACATAGTTAACAATGTTAAAGAATCATACATAATGCCTCAAGATTAATAAAATGATAACATTTTTGTTTATTAAGTTCAGGTTGGCACAACAATGAATCTATTCAACTGGTTTTAAATATTTTGTGTGAAAAGAAGTAAAATATAATGTTCCTTTTGTCACGTTATAAAACATTATTTTTTTATTACTTGCACACAATAATTATGCCATGGATGACTATACTTCAGTTAGAACAGTTTGATGTATATTTTAGGTTGAATCCATCTGGATCAAGGTGACATTCAATCCAAAACTTTGCATCATCCCTTGGTGCATGTTTTTTTCTGAAATAAAATACACAGATAATAATTTCTCTTTCTGATTATATAAAACTTTGCAATTAGATCCTAAAAAGCATGCACATACTGTCTAACTGTTAAATGTGGTAAAGTACAGGCCCAAAATTAAGCATATACATGTATAAAACATAAGCACACATGGGAATTCTATATTGACACAAGCCAAGTGATATGACAAAGTTAAAATTTTTGTCTTGTCTTTTTCTGAGAAAATCTGAAACAGTGCTCACTGTCACGAGACATCATTATCATCAACTCTATGTTGAAGTTTTTGTGCAATACCAAATCACTAAAACTAGTAATACAAACTTCATGAAACTTGCTATCGGCTAAAACACGGTATTGGTGCTGATAAAGGAATTTTCATGTTATATGCATGAAATAGAAAAATTAAACAAGATATGAACCAATTTTAAAGATTGGTAAGCCTGGCATATACCTCTCTTACTTTCCTGAAAATTTCAAGAGGTTAGTGTAACCCATTGTTGAGATATGCATGGAAACAAGCTCTAAAAATGGCCATTTTTGAGCGTTATGTAGTCTCACTCGAAAAAAGCTTGAATATAAAATAGAGAATTCTCTAAATATCATACTGAAATTATGCATTTATTGGTCTGGTTTTATGCGGAATTCTATCCTGCAAATATTGCTTCTTGAATTAAAGAAATCGGTAAAATATTATGGATTTTATAAGCAAAATACCGTCAGTAGAAGTTTTGTTTCAACACTGAAATTCAAACACTAATCTGTTGTTATATGCCAACATTTTGTACAAAATAACATTCATTATAACTTTTATTGACATCTAGAACTCGACTTTATATTATAATAAGTAGTAAAACCATTTAAATCACATGGCTAGCCAAGATATTCGATTGAGAGCTTGTTCTTTGTCAAACTTTCCAGTTCTAAATTTTGTAGTGTCTGTAACCCTTACAAGTTTATATGGCAATAATTTTGTTGTTTCATTATGGAAAAGTATAAATCCTACAAAGGCTCATGTGTATCCATGTGATGTCTAAGTTGGCCAAAATTGGTGGTGCTGTATTGTACCATTAAAAAACAGCAACTCAATAAAAAAAGTTACAGACACTACACAAACAGGTATAAAAATGAAAGATAAAAGTATTGTTCTACTTGTCATTAAAACATTGTTTTTCTCAATAGAAAGTTCCATCTTATGTGATGTAATGTTGCATCATCTATTTACCTCTGCAGCCAAGAGCAAAAAAGTGATGCAATAACTCTCTTGATTGAATATTGCATCATTCTTGCAGCACTGTCTGTTTGAGTAATTTACTACAAGACAATGTAACCTGAATTTCTTATCCTAGAAGAAGCTGCCTAATTACTTTTTCTGTTCTTTACCATGGTACATCCCTAAGACATGGGAAGACGACAAAAGCAAACCTCTGGGAACAACTCTGGTAAGTTTGTATTGAATGGTAAACCACACTCTTAAATTGTAGTGTCTGTAACCAATATCCCCTTTTTATACTGTCTATGACTTTATCCCTGTTTTTTTAAAAAAAAATGAAGCCAAATTATGTTTCCTATTACAGTATTGATGTGTAAGGCTAAATTTTGACATATTGTCTGTCTGCAATTTGTAATATTTTGGTATATTTATAGTTTCTTTCATCTAGATTTCTGATAACAGGCAACATTTTCAGTGATTTCTTACAATATGCAATTGAAACTGAGTATTTTTGCATTCCATATCATTAGACTAGTAAATTCAAACAGAAATATTATGAGAATTCAATGAGCTCAGACTTAGTATTGGATACATTGCTGATATTGTCAAATGGTTACAGACACTACTAGACATGTGAATTGACCCGACTGTTGTTTACATTATTAAGGAAAGTGTGCAATCATTGTAAATGCTAGAACATTGAATAATCATCAGGTTTTATGCTATTTCTTTTTCAATCAGATACTTTTCTTTAAGAATCTACAGGTTATTCCAGTTTGCTTATGTATGAAAGCATATTGCGTACTCATTACAAGTATGTTTTGTAAAGTCTAAATTTCATCCGTATACATAGAGGAACAAAAATGAGAATGAAGTTGTTTGCTTTTAGGAAGCAAAGATAAGCCAGAAGAAGATGAACAGAAGATTAAAGCTAGAAGGGAGAAGACGAGGCTAAAGGTACAAGCCTGGAGAAAAAAACAGAGGGAAAATAAGGCGAAACATGAGGAGCTAAAAAGGGTTGATAGAGAAAGAAGAAAAGATGCAAGACTACTAAAAAAACAGCAATCACTTTCCGATTCAAATCTTCAACAAGAATTAAGAAGGAAAAAACGTGAAGAAATGAAAAGGTATCGCCAGAAAAAGAAAGAAAAAGCAGCCCTGGCAATATCGGTTAATAAGAGTGTTGATTTAAGAAGTCCGAAAACTGCTGAATTAAGTAGAAAGAAGAAAGAAGCTGTGAAAAGAACCCAAGCATGGAGAATGCGTATCAAACTGAATGAAAGTATACAGCAAGAGTGTATTCAGACTGATTGTGAAATAGGAAATACTGGGTCAGCCAGAGATTCACCAATGAATAAAGTGTTACCTAAAGCAACTCTGTACAGACAATTAAAAAAGGTAAAGGAAGTATTACCAAATACCCCAAAGAGAAAAGCAGTCATCATAAGTAAATTAATTGAACACTGCAAGGTACAAGAAAATTACATGCTGTAAAGTCAGGAAGCAATGATTATGAACTGAGCATAAGAAATCTGAGCTGTTATTGTGAGCAATGCATGAAGGTTGACGGGAGATGCAACTTCAGCGAAAATGTTAATGCCTGGGAAATGAGAAAGTTAGTACTCAATAAAGATAATTTAAGTCAGAAAGGAAAACAACTTAAAGACAAGAATCCATCAACAATAGAAAATAATGACAAGAAAAGAAAACAAGGAAGTAACCAGAAAGATCATAACTCAGCAACAAGCGAAAAGCCTAATAAGAAACGGAAGTCAACAGAAAGACAAAACATTGTGACAAAGAAGATCAAAGTTGACAAAAAAGCACCAACCAACACAGAGAAACCAATAGAGAAATACCACCCTGGAGAATTTGTTGCTGTAGGACTTGAGCCAAAGAAGGGACCTCTAGATGTATACTTAGCAGAAGTAATTGACATTCTTCATAACGAAGTTAGACTTAAATACATGAGAAAGTCTGGCAACATGTATGTTTGGCCTGAAAAAGATGATTATTCACAAGAGGCTCTAGATGCTATCTTGTACAGGGTAAAAGCTCCACAAATAGTCAATGAAAGGGGTCATTTCAAGTTTAATGCAGCTGAATTATCTAAGCTCAAGTCAAATCTGGAAAAAAATCATAAGCACTTCTATTTGAAATGACAATATAAAGTCAAGGTTTAATGTGTAGTGTCTGTAACCTTAAGATCAATCACATATGGGTCTGTGTTTGAGTCAGCACCTTGGGTTGAACAATACTTTAGTGACTATGATTTATTGAACATTCATTATACTTCAATATTTTACTCTTACAAACACTATTTAGTATTAAACTTTCAAGTGCTATTTACCAGTTCATAATTTTAACACAAGTATTGGACATATACCTGTTACAATGTGGTTTTATCATTTTATTAACTAATCAACATTCATTTAATGAATAATTCTAGTCAATGTGTTCATGTTGAATTATTTTTGAAGTGAATTTTATGGAGATATGTATGGTTCTGCAGCTTTATTGAAATGCTATAGTTTTGTAGTGTCTGTAACCAATTTTATGGACAATGTACTTCTGACTCTTATGGAAGTTTGCAATACTTTTGGCCAGTATTAATGATTTTGTTTGTTTAAATATTCTTCTTGGTGTTAGATAAATGCCTAAATAAGATTATTCTATGTCTTTTATGTTTGTTATGCAAAAGTTTCATGGTTAGGTTTTTTTTCTTAGTGATACCTTTGTCATAGATGTTTTGATTTTGTTATTAAGTTGTTTACCACTTCCAGTTATGTTGTTTACTTTAAATGTTGATATCCTGTTACTGATGTTACTGTGAAAAAAAATAAAGTTTTAAAGTTTTCATGCTGTTTTTCTTGCATGTTATACACCAAGTGTAGTGTCTGTAACTGTTGTTATACCAATGAATTGAAATAATGGTTAAACAAAATCGCATGCATGTTCAAGCTAAATCTAACTTGATCTGACTAGGGGACACCCTAGGGTATATAATGAGCTTCATTGAAATGTTCTATCAAACATTTCAATTTTTTAAGTGAGTGAGACTACTCTCAGCACCAATACCGTGTTTTAGCCGTATATTTAACGTTTAGTGAGTAACAAATACTTTCCCTTTATCGGCATGAATCCCCATTTGTGGTGGTGCGGCGATAGCGGTAGGGGTGATTAAAATTATATACACATTACAATGTAATTTAACTCAGCTTTGAAGTTTTCGTGCAGGTCCACAACTCATAAACTTTGTATACTCAAATATTTAAGTAGTGTCATTTGTTTATCACTGTTCAGTCACCTCCTCATTTCTATTTATTTTGTTACAGTTCATGTTAATTTTACATTGTGATAAAGTACAGCCCAATGGGCAAATGTTGACTGAACGTGTCTTTCAAGTATACAAATTTATAAATTCCTTGTCATGAGCAAGGAATGCTCCATTTTACATAAAGAGGGATCATGTATAATATATTTCAAGAATGCTCCATCAAAGCTGTAGGAGGTGACAATATGATGAACTGGTGGATGGATGAAGGTGATCACAATATCGCCAATATTGTTTTAAACCAGAGTGTAATCAACGAGTACACAGTTCACCTCTGCTGTAAACATTAATTATCATGCAGAAAATAAATTCAGATTAAAGTGATCTTTACGACAATATGCTGGCCCCTTTTGTAACTAAAGTGTCTTTTTTGCTTTTATCATAATATTTTCAGAATTAAACTTTTCATCAAAACCATATAGCGAGTACTGCAGACCTGCCAACACTAACAAGACCTTCCTTCTCATTAAGGCAGTCAATATTTGTCCTAAGTTAGACCAATTTTCAATAAGGTGTAACAAAATATCATGTTCTGCTATCTTCAAATTAGAAAACATACATTTGAAAAGTTCAGAAGTGTGCTCTGATGCAATAAAGGCAACATCATTTTCAACTAAAGAGTTGGCAAAATACACTTAGACCTTAGTTACACCTGGTTTAGTTTCACAAACTGCAGTTCAAAAACCAGTGGAGGTCAATGGCTTCTTTGTTTGATCCCTCAAGTTCATGTAATATTTATTGGTTTCTTTCTGAACTTTCACATGATGGTGGAAGTCACATCTCCTGCAATGAGCAATACTCAAATCGACATATGATGTCCAATAAATGTACCTGGATAATTGCTGCCTTTCCTGCTTTTTTCACAATAAATCTGAATATTCCTTTTGATATTTATGTGCTTATTGTTTTAACTTTTGAAGAAACTGTTCAGGACTTACGCTACTAATTATATGGAACAATGGGAACCAGTATAGAAATGGGTGAACATACAGTAGATATGGGTTTAGATAGCCATGATTAGTTGATAATGCGTAGGATGGGGTCCTCTCCAAACCCCCGTTACTTTAAAGTCTTTACCTGTTACATGTATTTCCTATTTTATGGAATGCCTGGTCTTTCCCCATCTCAATTGCAACCCACCACAATTTTTGGTCAAGGTAAGAATTTTTTTTTTGCAGAACCCATTTTTCTTCATAGAGTAACTGCGACCATTTGACTCTGATATCAAAATAGATTTTTTCATAGCATCAAATGCAAGCCATCCATAAATTCTGATCACAGTATATGATGCAGATCTTAAGTTCAAGTTTGTAAACAAGTTTTATTCTTGGAGTCATTGCGACCTTGGACTTTGAACTTTAACCCCCAAAAATTAATAGGTGTATTTCTTGTCTGAAATGTGAGTCATCCACAAAGTTTGGTCAAGGTACACATGTAGGTGGTACAGAACATATGGTATTTTGTTTAATCTGTTTTCCTTCTTTGAGCCCTTGTGACCCCGGCCTTTGTTTTCTTTGCCCCAAAATTCAACAGGTGTATTGATCCTCAAATGCAAGACACCCACAAACTTTAGTTAAAGCAGATGATGAAGAACTCAAGATATTGTCAGGAAACCATTTTTCCTTAAGAAGTCTGTGACCTTAACCAGTGACCACAAAATCAATTATTGTTTTTCTCATCTCAGATGCAAGCCAATTACAAGGTTTGGTCAAGGCACTGGGTATAAATTGAAGTTAATGTATAAAAACCATCTACGGTCTTTCAGTCCTGGTATCCCTGACTTTTGCTGCCTAAAATTAATCAGATTCTTCCCAAAGGCAAGCTAATAAAAAACTTTGTTAACCAGATGGTGGAGAGCTCAACTTGTTGTGTAGAAACAAAACAAAGAACAGGTAAGGCAGACTGACTGGTGGACACATAATAAAATTGTATGTTTGGCCTTATGTTTGTAGTACAAAAACTATAACAAGAAACAGTACGGTTGCCCCACATTGCTAGAGGGTGCAGCTTACATGTATATAGTCTGTTAGAATATGAGTAAAATCCATCATAACGCAAACTACTAAATTTATAACGGAGAATAGAAAATTGGAATTTTGTTCAAAGATCCGAATATTTCGCATACACATCAACTGTTCTTTTGTCTTCCTGTGGCATCGTGAGCTGAAGCAATTATTACATTAATTGTAATTGATAAAGAAAAATATACAAAGGTTATGTAAATGTATACACGTTCCTTATGGTATTTCTGGCTCAATGTCATGCTTATACAATAGAATTACGATATACCAGGGTACCTTGAATAATATGTTAAAATGATTAAATTAGCCCCCCCCCCACCCCGAATCCTGTCCTATTTCCAAAACACAATTACATTTACTTTTACCAAACTTTCCACAAAATAAATATCGGTGAATCATACAATTTGTAAAATGTGACGAAAAATGGGCCCCTAGATTTAAAATATGAAAAGAAAAGAGGACCTTTTAATTTAGGAAGGGGATGAGCCTACAGTGGCTTAATCCATGTCACCATAAATTAACATTGTGACCTAAATGTATAAAATATTTGACTTAAGTAGCTCTTCGAGTGTCAACTTTACCTTCCCAACAACCAAGTAAAAGCACATTTTTGATACTTTGTTTTATTCACTATTCACAGAAGCATAAATAAGTACATAATTTTGTTGATGGTTTTTTTATCGGATGTACGATTTCAATTGAAGGTGAACAAAGCCTCCATACCAGTCAAACCAAACAACCAAATCCCACTCAAAAATCAGCACAGTCACAGGTCATAGTCAAATTAAGTATTATTTTAATAAGACAAGAACGCAGAAGGCCTTAATGGTGATTAATTTTGGTAAATTAAGTGCATCATAATGCTTTGTAAAAAGTCATCATTTCACTGTAATAAGATTTGTACAGATTTTATTTATTTTTTCATTATTTTTCTTCACATAATTCTAATTTTAAAAGCAGGTTATAGACATGCAGATCATTATATCTGAAAACAAAAGTTATATCCTCGCATGATGCATTAATCTATAATCTTAATATTTATAGTTTAAATGAACTTATACCATTGTACATGTATGAGAGATCTAGCCCAAGCTTTTAAAATGTGTGGGAAGACTGCTCATATTACGACAGTGTCAAGTGATAAATCCTCTCCAGTGTTGCACCATGAGCAGGGTTTCCCGCAATATTTTGTCTTAAGTCCCTCAAATCTTTACCGTATGCGTACTACTGAGCGTGCTTTTTGTCAGGAAAAAAATAAAACAAATATGCCTACACTTTTCCTTCTTGGATGTGCATCCACATCTATGTTGGCGCTAGCAATGGCCAAAGTCGCTAAAAGTGATAAAACCTGTAAGAGGGCCATGAATATCCATTTCAAAACAATGAATCTGGCAATGTAAACATTCAAGTTTTGTGGTAGTCGGCCGAGTTGCTCAAGTCTTTGACCGCCGCTATTGTTGAGTATTTTCGAGTTAAAGTCACACCTAAGGCAGTGAAGATTTAATTTATTTTCAGGCTGAATTAATCAAAAAAGGGTACTAATTCACGCAAATACTCAAACTGTCATTTGATTAATGATTTAATACTTTTAAAAGAAAACTAATAAGAAAACAGGGGTATTTATAATAATAAATGCTAGTAGATAATGAGTGAACACTAAAATTAACTGAGAGCAAGATCCGGAACGGAAAGTTCCATGGTGCAGTTCATTTCAGGTTTACCAGATATTCAAACTTGTTAATGTTTTCATGAGTTACTTGATCACATGATAAAACGTTTACTGTAATAATGTAAATGTCCAAGGAAAATATGAGAAAGTTAAGGTGGCAAAACTATTGAACCAAATAAGACTCTCATTTTGCTATCAAAATCTGGAGAGTGAGGGACACAGTGCCTCTCATAATATATTATCAGATCAAATTAAAAAGAAAAACGTTGATATTAAATTTTACAGTGTCTGCCAATTATATGAAAATGTCCCCAAAATTTATGAACTGGGGCCGTTCAGAGTCCCTACAGGTCACTGGAATAAAAATTCCCTGACAAAACGTTTCTGTCAAATGGAATACACACTAGTGATCTCCCCAGAAATGAATGATAGCATTGAGGTAAGCACATGGTAGTATCATAAAATGTTTTCAAAAACACAAGTTATCATCATAAAAGTGAAAATATTAAGATCAATTAAATATAAAATTACATATATTTAAATAGCATCCTTCCTTTTCTAAAGTTATAACATGATTTAAAGTAAAAACTTATTAGTCTTTGATTTTAAATAAACGATGAAACTATCCGAGTTATATTTATTCCAAATGTCAGACATAACGTGGTTTTAAGTTCATCTGTGGCAATTATGAATTGTAGAAATAGCTCACTGGGTGAGGTTTTCATGCTTTTATCTGTGATTCTAACAAATGAAAAGATGATGCCTATTAATGCAGCAATATACAGACTAAAAAATATCACCACTTAATTTATCACGTAAAATATTCCAATTGCTAACTAGTTGTTTATTGTTGGAGAAATATTTCAAATATAAATTAAGGAATAATGTAACACGTTTTATTTAAATTTTTTAAAAAAATTGAAAGATACAAATTGCTCCTTTTCTTACTTGGATAGACAGAAAAGAGAAATTCATAGCTCAGCAAACATTTAAGTTATGGTTTACTGATCAAATTATTTTTTCTTGCTGAGAGTATACTATGTAAATATAAGAGCAACTCATGAGTAACATACAATTTTTATTCACGAAGATCCTTGTCACATGTTAAAGAAATTGTAAGAACAACAATCATCTCAACTACAACAACTACTACCACTAATACTATAAAAATAATAAGAAGAGTCCCTCAAAGAGACTGAGGCTTTACTGGGCAAAAAGAATATCCAGGAATTCAAGACAAGACCCTTTCTTCCTTTAACTGCCATCTGTTGAAGCCATCCCTGATATTCTTCAACAATAACAAGATTTTCAAATTAGCTGCAGTGGTGGACATACTGTATGTCAGATTGGTACCATTTTCATTTAGGACTAAGTAGACATCATTAGAAGTCTTTTGGTAAAAACCCCATGTCAATATGACCATCCATTCAGGAGGAGTCGCGATACAAAAAATTTCAAGACAGCAACTGTAGCAGCCATACTGGATGTATGATTGGCACCATTGTCATTTAAAACAAACTAGGTATCATAAGAAGTCTATTGGTGAAAACCCTATGTTGATATAGCCATCCATTTAGGAGGAGTGGAGATAACAATATTTTCAATATGGCCAGCATGGTGGCCATACTGAGGGTCAGTTTACATCTTTTTCAATTAGGGCCAACAAGACACCAGAAGAACTCTTACGATGAATACTCCATGTCAAAATGACTTTCCATTGAAGAGTAGCGATAAAAAGAGGTTGCAGATGACTATTGTGGTGATCATATTGGTAGTCAGATTGGCACCATTGGCATTCATTACCAACCAGACATCATAAGAAGTCTTTCAGTAAAATCTCCATGCTGATATGACCATTCATTCTGCAGAATTAGTGGCAAGATTTTCAACATGGCCACTGTGGTGGCCTGAGTGGAACTATATTCATGAAGACCAACTAGACATATAAGAAGTTTTTAGTAAAATTCACATGTTAACAAGCCCATCTATCTAGAAGGAGTAAGATTCTCATAATGGTTGCTGTAAAGCCATACTGGATTTGCGACCAGCACAATTTTCATTTATGACCAAATATGAAGTCTTCTGGTGAAAAACACAATGTTAAAATGACTTTTCGTTCCTCTGGAGTAGTCATAACAAGTTTTTAATATGGCTGCTGTGGTGGCCATATTGGACCTCGTATCAGCACGATTTTTGTTTAGGACCAACTAGATATCATGACAAGTCTTTTAGTGAAAAATCCATGTTGATATGACCATCCATTCACGAGGAGTAGCTATAACAAGATTTTCAAGATGACCACTGTGGCGGTCATACTGGATGTCCGAGCAGCACATTTTGGTAAAAATCCCATGTCAAAATACTCTGGGTCTAGATTATACAGGTTTCACTTTAATATGAACTTTAGGATGTCAATTGTTATCAGTAATAACAAGATTTTCACATACTGGATGTCAGTTTCACAGCATTTTCATTAAAGACAAAGTAGACATCAATAGAAATCTCGATGTCATAATGATCATCCATTCAAGGGAGTAGTGACTAGAAGATTTTCAAGACAGTCATCATGGCAGCCATATTGGATGAATGACTGGCACCATTTTTGTTTAGGACCTGGTGAGACTCCATGTCATAATGATCATCCATTCATCAGAAGTAGTGAAAACAAGATTTTTTAAGACATTCATCATGGCAGCCATATTGGATGTATATGTATAACTGGCACTATTTTCATTTAGGACCAACTAGGTATCATAAAAAGTGTCCTGCTGAAAACAACATGTTCATATAGCCATCCATTTGGAGAGGAGTAGATGATATTTTCAAGACCAGACTTTCCACTCAGGAATAGCAATAACAAGATTTTCAAGATGGCTGCTGTGGTGGCCATATTGGACATCAGATAGGCACCATTTTCATTTAAGACCAACTGGACATCATAAAAAGTCTTATGGCGAAAACCTCATGTCGATATGACTTTTTGTTCAAGTAGAGATGTGATAAGATTTTTAAGATGGCTGCCATGGCAGCTATATTGGATACCAGATCGGCACCATTTTTATTTAGTTACCAGCGAGACACCATAAAAAGTCTTTTAGTGAAAACCCCATGCTGATCATCCATGTAGGAGGAGTAGCAATAACAAGATTTTGAAGATAGCCACAGTGGTGGCCATACTGAACTTCAGATCCATAACATTTTCATTTAGGACCAACTAAACTTCATAAGAAGTCTTTCAGCAAATACCCCATGTTCATATGACCATCCATTCAGGAGTAGTGATAACAAGATTTTCAAGATGTCTGTCATGGTGGCCATATTGGATGTCAGATCAGCACCATTTTTATTTTTATAAAAAATCTCTTAGTGAAAACCCCATCCTAATATGACCATCCATTCAAGCAAAGTAGTGATAACAAGATTTCCAAGATGGCTGCAATGGAAGCCATATTTTAAGTCAGAGCTGCACCATTTTTATTCAGGACCAACTAGATATCATAAGAAGTCTTTTAATGAAAACCTCATGTTGATATGACCATCCATTCAGGAGAAGTAGCAATAACAAGATTTTCAAGATGGCCACTGTGATTGCCATATTGGAGGCACCATTTTCATTTAGGACCAACATGATAAGAAGTCTTTTACTGAAAAGCCCATGATGATATGACCATCCATTCAGGAGGAGTAGCGATAACAACTCCACAACAGCCAAACCATATCATCTTTTAAGTAACCTAATTTTAACAAACTGAAATTGTGCAAAAATTACATGATTGAACATGACAAAAGATGGGTAAGTAAGAATAAAACTACAAAGATCTACACAAATTATTAGGCCAATGATTCTGTCAAGTTACAAAGTGATGACGGTATTAGTTATAGAAATCCTCATTGTCTGTTTAAACATACATGATATTTTCTATTCCTACGTTTATACCAGATATATTTCATTGCGTGGTACAAAAAAATGTGTTATTTTAAAGAGTAGCATAGTCACAAGATAAAATGTCCTTTTTTATTTAGTAGTTGATGAAATATATCTCTTATTTACAAATGCAAAGAAAATTTTCTTGTTATTATATTCTTTCAATCCACATGACAAATACTGCAAAACTGTTCCAGAATGTCAAGCGAATATTTTTTATCAGTTTAGTTACTAATTTGTTACATTTTGACCTAATTATCCTTTTTTTAAGAAGTTGACATGAATACAAATAAAACATGTTGCTGCCAAAGAACATGGACTAAATGTGCATTTATACAGGGTTTAGCAGCCAACAATGTGAAATTACTGAAATTATGTCCATAATCGCCCAAAGGGCACTGAATCTTTGGCAACCAAAATGAAGTTTCAAGTCACATGACAAACTTTGAACTAGTTGATTTAAAAGCAGTAATAATTAAAGGCTAACTGCCTGATGATATACACGTACACAGCATAGAAAAAAGGGTGGGGCCAGTGTGTAGATGGGTGAAAACAACAAAACAAATTTTAATATGGCAATACCAGTTAATTTCTTCTGGACATCTATCATATCATCATCATCCTTTTTTTTGAAAAATCAAACAAAATGCCTACTGTTATGCAAACTTAGTTGTGAAATGGGTATCTGTGATATATATGGCTGTATTTACTGTATAATAAATAGCCTTCAGGTGTGCATGATGGTTTGGTTTTAGCTTTATCTAAGTGGGATTTCTTTTTGTTCACACCACACACCCCCATGTTTTACTTGACTGTATTGTATTAGGCGTAAGCTGAACACATCATATCTCTCAATAATGCCTTGTATATTGCCTGAAATTGCTAAGCCACGTATTTGCCAAGGCTATACAATTTATTTCTAATTGCATTGATTGCTATTAATATGTGGCATCATATTTTTAATGGCTTTCAACAGGTATCCCTGGCAGCAATTTCTTAACCATAAACAGGTATCCCTGGCAGCAATTCCTTAACTATTCCAAACTCGAGGTGGAAGAGGTTTTGGCTTCGAAGGTGCAGATGGGGAAAAACAATTTTTTTTAAATATTGCAATACCAGTTAATTTATCCTGGAAATACATCATATCATCATCATCCATTTTTTGGTTGTTGAAAAAATCAAATGAAATTCCTACTACTGTATCATGCAAACTTAGTTGTGAAATGGGTATCGGTGATATCTATGGTTTTATTTACTGTATAATAAATAGCCTTCAGTTTTATTTCTAAATTTTGTCAGCAGACAAATACCAAAATGAGGATAACTGCAGCACATTTAAAAAATGCATACTCTCTAATCATCAATGCCTGTTTCCCAGTTAGTGATAACAGCTACAGGTAACGTTGATAATGCTGTGGTACATAATCTCTCTCATTTTTGCATATAACGCATTTTATAACAAAGATGCATTTTTTTACAAAAAAAGAAAGCCTGTAGTGTAATATAGCTTTTGTAAATATCTCATAGCTTTGTTGTGCTGTGATAGATTTATATTATATGCGCTGCATTGAAAAATTAATGGGAAGAATAACAATTTTTATATGGTTTGTTTTATATACTTCTAGAAACCAATTTTATGCGAAAATGTATGTATCACAACTTAACCACATTGCATTTCTCAGTCCACATTACAAGTCCAAAATTTGTTTTTCCCCGAACAACAAAAAACATTTTCATTCAGAGTAAATGTTTCTTTTGAAACATCAGTGCTAAGAAATAACATCAAGCTCAACACCTTCCTGACTTGCCATCGCTAAGAAGCTTAGCAGCTGACTTCAAAGTAAAAATGTCACTCTTCAGTAGGTGGTTGATGATAGATTCACAAAAAAAGTGACGAAGAAAGTAACCTTTTTCATAAATATTGATTTATTTATAGCATGAATAACTACTGATAGAGAGCAGCCTTCAAAACCATGTAGACGAATTTAGCGCATTTAAAAATCAGCAGTCTAAGTCTACGGATAAAGGTATTTGTATACTGCTTTCAATCATTTCTTTAAAGGAGGGTTTGGAAATGTAATGGATATTAAAGGGAAACTATAAAAATTAATAACCAGCACATGAATCACTTTTATGAAATGTCAGTCATTGAGAAAGAACATTGAAATTACCGTTTGATGCAGAACAGTATGTAATTTCCGCATCTGTATATGCTAACAGGCACATGTACATGTAATCAATCAACAGGGATGTATGTTGTAGCTAGGCAATTTTTATAATGTACGCTGTCATGGACACAGGTGGGAAGATATCCAAGAAATTTTAAACCTGTTTTTTTCTACATTACACGTGTTCCACTATGTATCCCTAGCTATGCCACTGATAAATACCACAAGAAATGTTACCACTGTATAGTTTGTACAGGTAAAGATATGAAATTGACACCTGCCATGATTGGTTTTTTTGGCATTGGGATTTCTCCCTAATGTTTGTGTGTCAATTTGCAGAGTGAATACAACAGAATCAGCGAGGGGTGCCATAAAACCCACCACGGATGCAATAAAATATGTGATGGACTTCCACTAGACTTGAGTGGACATCAACTACTCGTAGTGGACACTTAATCCCTTGCCTCCCTATCCACATCCACCAGATTGAGTGGGCAATCAGTAATCCACAATGCATGTACTTTAGCAATGGCGGAAATAACTAGCATAATCCACATGGCAGTCACATATTTTATATGATGATCATTCAGTTTTTATATATTTGAATTGAAATTGTCAGAAAATCATGCGTTTAGTCTTTTCTTCCATAGAAAACGTATTCATTTTCACTCTGAGCACCTTTTTTGGTAGTCATTGTAGTTAAAACTGGTACAATGTTATACTTCTTCATTTCACAGGCACTCATTATCAATGCAGTTAAGAATATTGGTAAGTGGATAGTGGGATTGGTAGGGGTCCAAACCTGTAACAATGTTATTACAGGCTTGTACACTCCCCACCCACATTTGATTATCTATTAACCAGTACTCTTAATTTCATTTGTAATGCAGCCATGTGTTTACTGGATGATTTAATGCAAGATCATTCAGAGTCACAGCACCCATGTGAAGTCTTTGTAAAATCCAGTTATTGGCCACCGTACAAATAGACACTTTCTTCTATTTATTGCTCAAACTCACAAAAAGCTAGCTTTTTCGTGCTGCAAGTATAACGTCTATAGCCACAAATTATGAAGCATTGCATGGCATGATGGGAAATACTGTATTTTCACACGTAAAAATAGATGAAGATATATTTTTCACATGTGAAAATATAGGAATAAAAAAAGTATATGAACAATATTTCACAAATAATTTTCTGTTTCACACTCGAGTATGTAAGAGAGGATATTTTCTTTTCCTACATTAATACCAGATATATTTCATCATGTGGTACAACAAAAATGTGATATTTTAACTAGTGTTGAAGCCATGAGTTAAAATATATTGTTTTTTGTACCACAAGATGAAATATATCTGCAATTAACATAGTAAAAGATAAATTTCATTTTATTATATCTGGTATACCAAAGATGCTCCTGTATTGAAGCTTAGAAGATTTAACCCACTCGTTTTTCTTGCTGCATGTATAACTTCTTTAGGCTCACAAAATCAAAAGGCACATGCCATGATGGAAAATTTTGGTATTTTCACATGTGAAAATATAAGGATATATTTTTAACATGTGAAAAGATAGGAATAACAAAAATATGCAAATTACTGCGTGAATAATTTTCTATCTTTCACACTTAAGTATATAATAAATACTACTGCTCATAATAAATCAAACAAATAAAAAAATAAAATTCCCTTGAACATGCAGTCATAGAACAATAGCCTGTACCGAGAAATTGCATGCAGAATTAACAAAAAAAACAATACATTATTACCTTAAATTCAGAGATTACTCCAAACATTCTGCACTGATGTCAAATTTGAAATCCTGGATAAGAAACACCCCTATATTTTCCATTTACATTAGCCTACTCATTTCTCTACACGTTCATTCATTATTAAAATTACCTGGATTAAGGGTACAAAATTCCGACTTTCAACTAAAATTTCTACCGCCATTTTTCTGACATGTGGAAAACCTTATCATTCCTTGCACCACAGTAGCTCGTATCATTGTTTACAATTTACTTATAAATCATATATAATAACCCGTTGTATTATCATACAATACATATATTTGTTATAGGTAAATTCTAAGCAACTATACAAGCCCATGCCCAGCACCACCCATAGTGGTGTGGCATTCTACAGTACCTGCGGCACCTAAATTACCTGTAATAAACAACCATTTTTAATCTATATAATGCATTCTAAGGCTAATACAAGTCATTGCATGTTATTTTAGCCCAGTTTGTAACAGGATTTAAGGGATATTGGTAATGCGAATAGGCTTATCAGGGTGGGTGGGTATTTGTATAGCCATATATCATGTATAGTACGTAATAAGTGAAAAGTTATAAATTATCAACTTAAAAAACTGACATTTAAATTTGCTGGTACAATCTGTTTTGCGGAAATTGATATTGATAAGAGCTAAAATAGGCATTTTTACGCACAATAGATCACGGCATTGAGATAGTATTGAGCTATTGCATTGTCATTATTGTGCTGCATAAATACTAAGTAAGATGCAGTGAGCGTTACATATTTCATATACACTGAGCCTTGTTTACAATGAATATGGCAAACATCGATGCCATGTAATGGGGGCTGTCATATTGGTCTTCTTCCCGTCAACCCGGTTCCATGACTGACAGCATATTACACGCATACCTGTAACCCAATGGCTGTCAAACTGTCCATATCGAAAGTATAGTTGTGGCCGGTACTGTTAATAGCGAAGAAAAATCCCTAAACATTCCTGAAATACATACTATGAAATGACTTATTTGCTTGTTTAGATTTTACTTCTTTTCCTCCCTTCTTTCACCACATGGAGTTATGTAAATATTAATCCGCCAAAGTTTATGAATACACACTTTGAAACTCAAAGCATAAACTACAGTTATATTACTGTGACAAAAATGACAAAAGTAAAGAAAAAACCCAAAAGTTGTCATAATACGAGAAAGTTTCACTTCATACCTGGAAATATTTCTCATAACAAGGTTGTAACAAGTAAGAAATATAAAAGACTTTCAGAGGAAAAATACAATATTGTCACAAAAAGACCAAGTTCACAATTTTGTATTGAGAAAGAGGAAGTTTTGATGCAATACAAGTTCCCTCAGCCAACTCAAACCAAAGATTTAGTGCCTGATCTGCATGCCAGTGACTCCGAAAAAGAGAGATAAACAGAAATTCATCATTATTCAATGTTATAAAAAAACATTTTCAATCAAATAGGTTTCCTTTTTTTCGATACATAAATCATGGAGGAAAGTAATGTAAAGAAAAAATAAAACAATGCATCAGACAAAATATGTGCACAAATACCATATATTCTGAGAGGCAGATCTCTTCACATGATTCTTAACTGTAATTTAATACAATAAAAATGCTATTTTAGTGTTAAAGTTCAGATTTTGTTAAAATCAGATATATTTATAGCTTTTTGTCAAACAATGGACTTGGGGAGCTAACATATTCCAGGAAACTAATATCTTGACACAGTGAGTTGTAAATAAGAAATGAATGCATTTAAAAAGCACCAGGCAACAAAAAATATGATAAATGTAAGATTCTATGTAACAAAAAGGGTAATAGATTCATAATTTTTATGTCAGGTCTGGTGACAAGAGTACATATAGGCTGGTACAGAGCAAGAAAAATGAACTGTTGAATGCAGTGTTCACAGAACACAATAGAACATATCCCAGGTGTGATGGAAGCCTAGAATAGGAGACATTACAAAGTCTAATGCACTTGCAAATCTGATGCCAGGAAAAAATAAAATTTAATGCAGGTAGATGAGAAACAATTCTGCAATAGACCTGAGACAGCATTGTCATGCAAAGTTTAATGCTGCCTTTCAGAGATACTGTGGGAACACTTCTATGATAATGTGGGGCATATCAAAAGCAGTAAATGCCATAGTGCTCTGTTATCAGGGTGGTCATTCCCTTCGCAAGACAAAGTCATATGTTTGGCACTGGTGAAAATGAAAACTGGGTACTGTAGTATCATCAATTTTCGTGGGGGACCAATTTTCGTGGTTTTCGTTGTTGCCCCGAACCACGAATTTAAATGCCCAACGAAAACTTTGCCACGTATGATGATGACGCCCCCGCCCCCCCCCCCCCACTCATTTTCTTACTGTGTGTCGTTCCTGGAGATTAAGGAACCTATTAGTATTTCATAAATCAACGTCAATACTGTAATTTGGAAATAAAATATTAGCTTTTACACGTGTTTGTTTTATTTTAATCCTTTTATATTGTTTCAATGCACACGTGTCGATAAGATATCCGATAGCTGTAATTTCCACTCACTGCCTTAAATCGATATGCGAGATGAGTAAGGATAGAGAGAAATGAGAAAAAGCACAAGGTATTCAAACACTAGTAAGGTTGAAAATAAAAGAAAGAATAATAAAAAATAATAGTATATGAAAATTAAATTCAATACTTATTCAAATCGATCCTTTACTCGAGTACAACTGTTGTTGAAGAATTTAAATCCTCCTGAAACCACATTTCATTGTATCCATGCATTTTTAATCCAAATGAACAACAAGCCTGTAAAATACTTGAACTATTGCTTGAAACACTATTATTAATGAAACACTACGTATATACACTAATTACAGCAGAGTATTAAAGCTCACACTTCACTGATTTTCGGACAAACCCACTGTATCAACATCGTGTCAAACACGTCTCCATGTACACACAAATGCTTGTCAGGTAAATAAATTGCAGAATTAAACAAGTCCAGCTTTCTCCAAACCACTGATAATTAGGTCACATCTTTCACTCTTTCACTCTTTGTCGCGTGAGCCACAATTATCCATTCAGCCCGAATTGGCTTGATTAATGAGGTTGCAATCAGTGGTCGTCACCAGTAATATCTACCTTTTTTCGTAACGGCATCCATGACCTATTTAGCATACCAGTTGTGGAAGTGTGATTTTAATTATTCTTTGTACTCTTTATTTATTGTCAAGTCTAGTGGTTGAAGTTGGTCTGTACATGAGGCAGGCACAAACAAACGCGTGATTGTACTGTCTTTCAATTTAGTTAGCATCTTCTCAAATTGATGGGCTCAAGACGCATCAAATATTGCCACTGTCTGTTGATTGCAATGAGCAAAGGGCAGCCGGTCACGTGTTTTATTCCCTTTATGGATAGTGGTTTCAGTTAGAGATCATACAGGTTACTTTAATAACCGATTGACTTAGTGTTGTAGTCTGCGTGGGCTTCCTTTGATGTTGAGTACTCAGACGAAAACACGGTGTAAGTGATTGACCTTGACATGTGTGTTATTTGTGATCATAGAGGCGGTAGTATTGTTTTAATGTTGTTGGCTGCGTCAGCTTCCTTTGATGTTATTCACTTACACAAAAACAGTGTCAGTATTGAACTTGTCAGGTTTTTGATTTGTGCTTATACATGTGAAAGTACTGTTATAAACATTCAAGTGACCGCCGTTTGCGTCGGCAGAGTTTTATTCTTATTTATTCTTTATTTTTGGGTATTTGTAGAGATTAAACCATGAAATTAAACACTTAGTAATATGCAAACTTTGACAGGCAAAACCACGAATTTAACTACCCACGAAAATGTCTTTTTTTACAAAACCACGAAAATTGAGCCCCACGAAAATAAATGATACTACAGTAGTTAAAAGCTCATAGTTGCCTGGCATATTTAGAACAGTAAACTCTACACATACCAAATCAATGATACGAATGCTTGTTAACTAATGGTTGGGGACAATGACAATTCAGAGGTCATTTCCCGACACTAGCACACAAAAGTCCAAAGTGAAAATGAAGTACTAATTCAAAGAAGTTTACCTTGAAATGTAAAATTCATGAGAAATTTCCATGCCCAATGTTATAGCACAGTACATTACAGCAAAAATGGCCCTAGGGGTCTATAGTGAAGCTGTGCTGAGCTTCTGGGTGCCCCATAGCAGCAAACTCCAGTATGGTTATGCAACTGAAAAGAATACATTGAGAACATATTACTGATAAGACATTTTACAAGAAAAAGAAAGCATACAAACAAAATAGATGTAAAAAGAGAGCACTTTTATTCATACTCAATGAGAAATATCAGGAGATCAATTATGGAAAAAGGCAGATTGTTATGTAATATTATAAAGAATCTCAAAGCTAAATATGACAACAGTATAGCAGATTTACTTTGAATATGATCCATCATATTACAGATGGGTTTGTGGCATTTTGTTCATAGTCCCTGGTCTTTATATTGATCTCTCTCTCTCTCTCTCTCTCTCTCTCTCTCTCTCTCTCTCTCTCTCTCTCTCTCTACTGATAGAATGGGATTTCAAAACTTAATGGTCAAGGTTCACACATATTTTCTCATGACACAAGTGACTAACATTAAGAGATTGATTTTTCTCATCCGTATCTAAGTCAGGTGTACTTCTTCATTTTATCATATATGAAAGTCTGTATGTAGTTAAAAAGGAAATTGTGCAATCAACCCATCTCAGTTTATGCTTCCCATAGCCAGATTGGTCAGGTTTCCCAATCCAAATTACACAACCATGCATGTTTTCCATATTTCTTTGCTTTTTCACTATTATCTGCTCTAAATTACTCCAAAAATGATCCAATTTACTATAATTACTCTTAACTCATTAACCCTGAGCCAAATAGCTAGGTATTCCCCTACAGCATACATGCAGTGGGATCACCTAGAGCAGTTTTAGCCTTACCAGTAGCTGTATCCCTGAGACTCACTGACAGTATTTGACTTGCTGATTTTTTACAGAGGGGGCTACTTGAAATAAATTATATATTTTTGCTTTGTATTCCTTCAATGAAGCTAAAATTTGGCACAGCTCTTCTCAATAAAATTATGTACATAATGGTATAAATGTCATGCAGCATGCAGAAATAAAACTCATCCATAAAGATAAACAAAATAATTTACTTACCAATTTGCTTCTCTTGTCATTAATAATCCATAAAATCCATTAAGAATTCACGCTGAATAATTAAAACCTTCAACACATGAAATAATTCACAGAAATTCCATGCGTCATCTCTTTTGCAACCTTTAACCTCATGTGAAAACTACATATTTTCCTTACACTTTACTTACCTATCGTCCTTAGAATTCTCCACTAAACATTTAACAACTAATGAAACACTTTGAACAAACTCTGAATTATGTACACTCGTGCTAACTAAATTCATTTTCCCAAAGACAAGCAAGTCTTTACTTACCGATTCTTCAAAAGATCTACATGATATGGTTTAAAACAATCACATAAATATTACACTGAATACACATATGGTCTCTTGTCGATGTGTGTTCTATCATTTGTGATCCATCGATCGTCTCTTATTTCATTTTCTTCATCTTCATTCTCTTCAACATTCTCATCACTCCCGCTGTCGTCTTCAATTTATATTTCGATGTCACTATCAATTTCATCTGATGAAAATCCCGAAAATTCTCCATCAGAGTCTGTCAGGTATGTTTCTACTTCCAGTGGCTTATTCTTGTCAATTTGCATCATTTTAAAATCTAAATAACTCCACTATTTCTGTCACTATCGAAGTCAATTTTTTCCCCTTGTGCTGCAATGTTTCCTCTATCTATGTAAGCTTAAATTTGATTGGTTAAGCTGCCTGCATAATTAGGAAATGGTCTGACATCAACCAATGGTTTGTGCCGCTTTAACTCGTTATGCGGGACACAGGCCTAGACTAATACTGCCTCTCAAAAGAGGCGCCCGGAATACAAGCAAGGTAAACTGCGCCACGTTATCAAGGCACACGGGTGATGAGGGAAGTAAAGTATGACGAGTTATTGTGGCGGCAGGGGTTAATGAGTTAAATCAATAAATGATACTGAAACGGATGCTAGATGCATGTGGTTGTCAAGGATACACACACTACACCCACCCATATAGGGATCAGACAACTAATTAATTTACCATAGAACTTAATGTTAATATATTTTTTTAAAAAATTAGAGTTAGAGATTTTTTTCGGCCTTAAAAAAAACAGGTACCTCGCAGCATATTTTTGAGTCTCATGATGCTATACAGGGGGAATCCCCAGTCTGCACCTAATAACATAGCCTTGCACCAAGGGTAGGACATTAAATACAAGATATCAAAATAAAACTAAATATTTGTTGTCAGCTATAGCAGGGATCAAGCTAGACTTGAATTTTAGGGAGAAGTGACTTCTCCTTTTGAACAGAATAGGGAGAAGTCAGAGCAGAACAGGAAGAAGTGGCAGCGATGCAAGAAACACTATATATATATATATATATATATATATATATATATATATATATATATATATATATATATATATATATATATATATATATATATATATCTGTGTGGGCGTGCGTGTGTGTTATGGTTCTATTATTTGAACTGTGTCCTGTATTTCTCATTATGCATATTTGCATTTAACATTAGCTTTAAGCAATATTTTATCTTCAAGCAGAAAATTCTCTATGTTGTATGTATAGTATAAACACATTTTGTAAGTGTATGAATGTATCATATTCATATATAGTGTATTCATACTTAAAAGTGCGTATGTTTAGATGGAGATAAATATGCAATGTATTTTGGCCATATGACTTCAAAAAAGCATAGCAGAAACACATTGTAGTTAATTTTAACTGACCTGAGTACCTAGATTACAGTATTGTAATTGTAGGCAAAAATACTTAAGCAACTGCCACTTAAAGAACAAATGTAATTTTGTGTTAGTTACTTCACTAGAAAATGGCAGTCGAAAACATAACAAAATTTGTTTGAAACAACCCCTATATTAGGCTATAACATGCACATTAGAGCACATGTACATGTGTCTTCAACACTATAGTGTTCATTCATTCAAACCACAGTGGTCACTGATGAGTAATCTCATCTTGACAGCTACATTTTGAGGGAGTTGATTCTAAATTAAATGTTAATCTTTTGACTGTCATTTTTGTTATTGTTTTTAAAAGCAGATGCATCTATCTTATTCTTGGAAATATGTGAATGGTAATATTCATAAAGGATTCGGAATTGACAAAGAGTTCATTTAATGCCCAAAGACACAAAAATAAGTAAACTGGTTTCGAGGTTGAATGTTGGATTCATTAGACTGAATGTTAGATTCCCAAAAGACTATGATGCAGAAAAGGTGCATTTTAATGAGAAAAGACAAAACAAGTGTTTTGGTTTTTTTTTTAGGAAGGTGTTAACTTCTTTGCAAAAATAATAAGTGTTTGTATGGTTTGGATCTTTTAGCAGTATTTATCACAGCTCGTACATTAATTTTTCATTTCGTTTGTATTTGTTTGAATAATAATAAAAAACAAAATAAACTTTGATCTAAATGTATACGAATTATTTACTCTGTAGTTGATTTGACAGGTATGATAAATGGTGAATCGAAATACATACACAGAATGAAAGTGAAATGTATCAAAGTACCAAAATTGTATAAGATAGTATATGCAAGAGTAAGATTAATAGTGCGATTGTAACAAGTGTGATTGTAACAAGCCAGGATATATGATGATAGACAGAGACAACTCAAGAAAGCATTTTTGTAAAAAACATATACTATTCATTCCTTGGCAGAATTTAATATTTATGTTTAATTACATACATAAGGTATCAGATTTCAATTATTGAATAATTTGAGCACGCAGATGAATTAATTAATCCAATAGTATTCAAGATTCTGTTCTTGAAAATTGAACTCCATGTCATGTTACACAAGGTAAAATAAAGCTAACCGAAAAAAAAATATAGCACATTATGACGAAATCTCTGATTCATGTTTAGATTTTTTAGCAGTAAATGTCACAGTTCGTACATTAATTTTTCGTCTCCTTTGTCCAGGTTTTCATCCATTAGTCCTTGGTGCAACAACAGTTGTCTGACCGTCTGTAGAAATCATGCATTTTGTGTCTATGTCAATGCGGCGTCTAAAGCATTTGAACAAGTTTGTGCGTTGTTACTCTGTCATTTTTATCCAGTCTGTTTTTGTCAACTGAAATTGTTTATGACTGTCGGCAAGCCAGAATTCTCCAGTGCATACTAGAGCACTCCTCAGATTTCTTAATTGTCCAGTTACTAATTCATGTGTCAGTTGTACAAATTCCGTGAGTGTTTTCATCTTTCAGTTAACTGTCTGTTTAAGAACGTGGTTCATGGACTCACAATTATTATTTTTCGACATGCGGTCTATCTGATGGATGTTTGTATGTGTCATTTCCGTCTCTTACCTCCCATTGTGTATGTCAGCTCTAACCTCCCATTGTGTATGTCAGTTATGTCGTCGATTATATCAGTATGTAACTCGTTCCTAACGTGTTTTGCCGTCATGTCACAAATACCACCCAATGAGTCATCTACTGATTGCGGGCGATGCAGATTTGTTCACTGCCCTTCCAACAACCTTACGATTAAAAGGTTCTGATGCAAATTCGGCTTGTAACTGTGGCGGATAATAAGAACGAATAGGTTTTGAGATGCTGGCACTTAGTGCATAAATGTGCGCCATTTCAGAGTAGGAACCAGCCTCAATAGCGTCTTTCACAAGCTTTGAATAGTCACTAACAACAATGCGATTATCACAGATCAAATCTACAAAACTGTTGGACATTTCATCATAGTAAATAGGATTCAGTATCAGTTCTATTGCAGTTCATAGTCGCAGAAGTTCGTAAAAGTTTTCTGAACCAGTGAGTGCTCTAGAAACTGCTCTATATAAACAGTTACCATCACCACCAACTGACATTGGTACAAGTTCCCTTAAAATGTCTGGATGATACATTTTTACAATTTCCACAGAAACTGCATCTTTCTCTCCATTGTTAGACATGTGCTCTGATTCTAGAATCAAAATCCCGAAGGTGATGATAAGTTTGCTTTCGGACTTTGCAGCATTGGTCAGGGCATTCTTTTCCTTCAAACGGAAAGCTTTCTGCAGTCGGGAAATATATTTTTACAGTGTCATTTAAATATAAACACAGACATGTCCTTAATATAAGCTTCATTGTTTCGCTTCAAAAAATCAAAATCGGGTGCCGTTTCTTTAATGTGCTCGACATTCCGGAACGATCAGTCGTTTATCAAACCAACTCCGTTCCGGAACGATCAGCCGTTTATGATACCTGTCCAATAAAGTACGAACGATTGACGAGTACTATAACTAGGAAAAAAAGTAAATAATTCGTATCAAAATCGCTCCAATCACATTTTATTTTGATTTATATAACTATTCAAACAAAAACAAATCATAATTCCTGTGTGTACACAGATATATACACCGAGAACATGTAAATACATGTGTAGTTCGGTGTGTATTTCGGTTTTTCTGTGTATTTCGGTGTTTCTAGTAACCGACCTGTACTGAATTGTGCATTAACAATTATAGCCCTTAATGATATAAACTTTCAACACAAGCAACGTATACATAGACTAGTCAGTCAAATCGCATCTACCAACCTGCTAAATCCTTTATACGTCTGCAAATCCCTGCATTACATTTATAGTCATTACCATGCGCTTTCCATAACTTAATGGCAAACTCACCGTTACTTAGAACAATATACAGGTCGGCTTGTCCGGAAGCTGACAAGAAGCATGCGCAGCACACTAGAATGTATCACTGCGGGGGTTAAATCTAGAAGTTGGCTGACCTCTATCTAATATGTGGGGTTATGATATTTCACATTATTTCTGACAAGGGATCAATACGTAACAATGATGATGATAAAAAAGCATTTTGAAATCTACTTTAGTCATGTATATATACACGCTATCAACAGAGATAAACGTAGTATACATGATGTCGCCGGAAGGTTGCCCTGCGAATATACATTAAAACTTAAAATGTAAACATCTACGCATGCTTTCAAATAAACTTGGTTTAAAAATAAGTTTTAACCTTATTACTATCCCGTTTGAAGTGGCTAATACACTTTTCTTTTCACAGAAATAGTAGAAAAAATTGTTTGACTTTTGGGTGACAATAGATATAACCTCTGGGCAACAGCTATAGCCCAAAGGTTGCTTGTATGTCGACCAATGGTAGCATTTCAAAATCCCCAGAAGTATTTTTGTATAACAAAGAAATAAAACTAGAGTGGTTTAGCCACCTACAAGGTGAGTTCCTGCTAAGGATCGTTTCCAACTATTATCTTCTCTTCAGTGTCACTTTTTGTTTACAGCTATGTCAAGGCAGGAGGTTGGGAGGTGAGGTCACAGGAAATCCCCCTGGGACACCCACCCCACCTGCCTTTCTTGCACTAACTGTACGAGGACAGACGGTTGTCCTGTTTGCTGTCTATGGTCTGATGAGGTTTTGGGACCTCGCCTAATCCAGAAGAACCTATAAGGGATATAAGAAGGTCTCTTCTTCTTCAACAGAATTTTTGGGTTTTCCATCTCTGAGTCCCTCAGGTCCCAGAGAGGGATTAGTAGGCGGGTGGGTAGTGAAGTCGTGTCCTCCCCCCCCCCCCATCCCATACGGCAGAGAGCAAGTAACTCCCTTCCGGAAGGGAGAAACAGCACCCTCTCCATTCTACTAGAACAGAGAGCGAGTCACACCCTCCTGTGAGAGAGGAGCAGCACCCTCTTTAATCATGAAGGACAGAGAGTGAGTTGCGCCCTCCTGCGAGGAAGGAATAGCACCCTCTGCTGCCTCAGTTCGGTGTCGGCCAAACGGAAGTCACGCGCTCGCCGTGATGGGAGATCAGCACCCTTTCAGCCCTATAACCCATTGTCGGTGACAGGATCATGACACCCTGAAAGGGCTGAGTATCGATCTAAGCCTGTCAGATCTGGGAGAGGATCTTCATACAGATCAGAGTCGCCTGACCGGTCATAGGGCAACAAAGTATCGGTCATTACTGGTCATTTGAGGCCCATCAGTATGAGGAGAGGGACCGGGTCGAAACCACCGTCCTCCAGACTACCGTTCAATCCCTCTTGGGATTTGGATTCGTCGTACTGACAGGGGACTAGGGAAGGGAGTCGGATCGGCATCCCCCATTCCCTATGATTCCTTTAAACCCTTACGGGATGTGGTGCCTTCCACCACATGGCAGCGATTGAACAATCCCCTGCATACAGCCATGGTCTTCAGGGCCTTGGCCCCAGGCAGTGTGATCGATGCCACAGTCCATAGAAGGAGGGAAAAGGACAGACCCTCCTCCAACCGCACCAGGAGGGTTGAGAGTCGTTCTCACACTTCTGCCATGCCTACCACTAAGGACAGTCCCCTGGTTACGCATGAGGAGTCGCAGGTCGAGGTCCCTTTTACTCCCAAGTCTCTCCAGCCTAAAAAACAGAGAGACATTGGGTCACATAGTCCTGCTTCCTAGGTTCGAGTGCAGGATGAGGATGTCCTTTCCATCCTCGTGGATCCTCAAGAGTTTGATACAGAACCAACAGAGGTGACACCCCCTTCCTTCGGATCTCCCGAACCGTCGGTTAAGGCGGCAGAGGAAGAAGAGGTCTGGTCGTTTGACAAAGCGTTTAATGAGGTTTACTGTCTATTGCCAAATGATTTGTGTCTAAAGCCCTCAGGCTCAGAGGACACTAAGATTCTCTCCAGCTTGGAGAAACTCTCTGGATCTGCCTCTCTTCCAGATCTCTTGTTGCTTCCTCACTCAGCAACGGTAAAAGAACTGTCCTAAAGGTTTTGTAAGGGCCAGGAGTTTCCTAGACAACATGGAGGGTGGTCCGTCCCCCCTTCTATGTTGAGACCTTTTGTCTCTTCTGCTAGTTATCGGGTTCACACCCCTTACTGGCCCCTTAAACCTCCCTCTTTAGATGCTGCAGCAACACAAGTGGGTATTTCCAATGGACTTGGGCTCGCCTTCAAGTTAAAACACTGGAGGCCTTAGAACAAAATATAGCTTCACATGCTGATCTCTTTTCGGCAGCCTTCATTGTTTGTTGGAAGCAGTGGCAAAAACATCAAGACATGCGTTATCTTTGTCCATGGCTTTATCAGCGGACACATTCAAGGTACTGGAGAACAGTAAGAACCTTTTGAATGGCTGCTCCCCTAGAGGCAGAGACTCTTTTTTGAGGGGTCAATCCCTCTGTGGCGTCTCAAGACTTGAGAGACCAGCAACATCGCTCTCTCACATTTGCACCTGACCTGTTGAAACTGGCCATGAAGTGAAGTCATCCTGAACAACCACAGAGTCCTTCATCCAAATGTTTTAAAGCCACGCAGCCCCAGTCTAAGCAACAACCCCAGTTAACACCTTTCTTTCATGAGTCGGCGCCTAGAAGGCCAAGGGAATAAGTTTACGGGCCCTTCCCCATTTCTTAAGAAAAAGGGGGATCAGTTCTAGGGATTCGATCCCTCTCCTGCAGAGCGTCCCTCTTCCGTGGGTTCCCGTAGGTGCCAGACTAAACCTTTTTTTAGAGGCTTGGTACTGCATCACGGTTGATGGCTGGGTCCTCTCTATCATACAAGAAGGATACCGTCTTTGGAATCGAGATCTTCCTCCTCTAGTAAGGACCACCATGTTCTTCCACCAGTCGAATCTGGTGCAGTTAAAGGAAGAGGTACACTCTCTTCTCCAGAAGGGTGCAGTGGAGAGGGTGTTAAACGACCATTCTCCGTCTTTCTACTCCCGCATTTTTGTGGTACCCATGAAAAGGGGGAAAGTTTCGTCTAATTATCGATCTTTTCTCTCTAAACAAATTTCTCCAGGAGGAACCCTTCAAGATGGAAATAGCAGCTTCAGTGAGGAATGCCATAAGACACGACCACTAGGTGGTTTCCATTGATCTCCAGGATGCATATCTTCACATCCATATCTTTCCTCCTCACAGAAAGTACCTCTAGTTTTGCTTGGACAGAGAGGTCTTTCAATTTTGTGCTCTGCCGTTCGGTCTAGCCTCCGCACCCAGAGCATTTACCAGGGTCATGGGAGTAGTTGCAACCCACTTAAAGTCACTGGGTATCCCAATCCTCCAATATTTCCACGATTGGTTGATACACAATGGCATGCTTGAGTTCCTCAGAATCGACCTGTCTCGCTGTTGGTCTATAGTGACCAAACTGTCAAAGGTCTATGATGCCAAGTGGAGAATCTTTTGCGATTGGTGCAGTGGGAAATGTATCAATCCTAGCTGAGCGGAGTGGGAGATTTTCTTCTCTTCTTGTTTGAAAAGAGACAATGCTCAGTTTTTACTATCAAGGGCTGTAGGGCAGCCCTTTCTAAAACTCTCAAATTTTCGAAGGGTCTGGCTATTGGTGCGGACTCTCACTTAGCAAACCTGATCAGGTATTTCGAACTGCAAAGACCAGTGTCTCGCTCTCTGATGCCTAGGTGGACTCTCTCATGTGTCTTTTGGTCCCTTAATAAATCCCCCTATGAACCTTTAAGTGAGGCTTCTTTCGAGAACCTTACCCTCAAGACTGTTTTCTTGCTATACTTAGCGTCTGCAAGATAAAGGAGCAAGCTTCATGCTCTATCCGTAGAGCAAGGCTGTTTGAGATTCAATGGGAATCATGAGTCAGTTTCTCTCATTTGCCAACCAGGTTTTTTAGCAAAAGACCAGCTTCCGTCAGTCTCTCATCTTTCATTCGAGATCCCCAGTCTCAGTCGTATCTGTGCTGGGGATGATCAGGATAGACTTTTATGTACAGTTAGAGCTTTACATTTTTATTTAGAAGTTTCTAAAGGGAGAAGAAAGTGTAGGAAGCATCTTTTCCTCCATCTTAAGGGTTCAGCTGATATTTCAGCTTCCACTGTTTCTAGGTGGTTTATCAAAATTATCAAGAGAGCTTACCAGTCCCTTATCCAGATGATCTTTCTTTCATGAAAATTAAAGCGCATGAGGTTCGAACCATTGCTACCTCATGGGCCTATTTAACTCATTGGAGGGAGGAGGGAATCTGGCAATATGTTTTGTGTTTATATTCTGGTACTAATCCACACGGATTTTGCCCATTTGTGATAAGAATTTTAACCAGCTGCAGATCCAGGTAGTAGCCAAACTAAATGTACATTTTTCATACAGTCTCTTGTAATTGTGACATGTAATATATAGATTACACTTTTTATGCTAAGATTACACTTTTTGCCACGTAGGTTACACTTATACCGCTCTATGGGCTGGCATGTATGGCCTCAAGCTAGCAAACTTCTGCTAATTTCGGGCCCTGTAGATATATATATTGTTCTCTGAAAATTATGTGATGTACATATATTTGTGCAAATGTAATATAAAAACATTCAGAGTAGATACCAAAAGTTGTGACAAAAGAGAAAACATGGATATACCTAACAATGTACTGGAAAATGTGTCACTTGCAGTTCGGATTTGCTGCTGCTTTAGTGTTAGTATTATCCTTCCATGATTAACTGGTTTCCTCTCAAACCAATTATTTATAAAACTCATTTTATCATTGAGAAAACTATTCTGTAGAATTTCACCCAACAGCAGTATTTTATTTCATTCTTCTGTTTTCAAAAATTAATTAATAACTGGCAACAAGCTGACTTCCTACCTCAAAAATATGTAACGCCTAATTAACATGCATTTCTGGTAAAGTCGGATGGTGACGTTTTACTAGATCCAGTTCAAAAATAAGTCTTGGAGGATGGTAATAAAAGTTAGTTGTTGTAGCTAGTATATTTTTTTATGTATTCAGGCCTAGACTTGGCATATTTTGCTCTTAAGATGTCATGTGCTGACACACCTCAAGACACACCACCTGGCATAAGGGACTGATCTAATGTCTATTAGTACTGACCCTGCAGCAGTTGTTCAGTCAAATTGCAAGAAATAGCTTTGACGCCTCTTTTGTCTTGTGTCTTGTGGTTATAGAGATTTTAAACAATTGGGGTAACGTTATGATCAAACAAACTTAGTTGACCACACCTATTGATTGTCCGACAAAGAAACTTGATTAGACATAGTCACCTTTTTGAATTGAGCTTAGTTGGCCGCATCTTTATTGATTGTCTGAGAAAGAAACAATCTGTAAACTAGACCTAGTGAGCTCTGAACTTTACTTTTCATTAAGGTGTTAATTTGACAGTTAAATGTATAAACAAATCAAAGACTAGTTGATGTAATTATATTTGAAAACTCCTATGACCGATGTCCAGTTGCTCATAGTATGTGCCAGTCTAAACCTTTGATCTATCAGACATGTCTGTCAAATACAGGGTTTTTCAGATCTCTGATTTATATATATATATATATATATATATATATATATATATATATATATATATATATATATATATATATAATGGCTTTATCTTTCAAAAGAGTTCTTACAAGACAATAGTAAAATAGGTAACATCTGCATAATGTAAAATTTGGGAGATTGTTTACATTGGGTTGTGTTCTTACAACACGACAAAAGCTTGCTTAGCAAAATGGTCAACTGTTAAGATATGTAAACCAGATGGGCAATATCGGGTCCACTTTGGCCTCTTGGAACATTCTCTGTGACAAAATGTGTCAAGAAGTCATGGACATACTTCCCTCTCATGGACACAACTTTCTATAGATATGAAAAATGGTGCTCAAGCTGTTTTGATATAAAATATGGATGCTGACAGTCGTACAAAAAGCTTTATCCATTACTGTATGATAACAGAAAAATCCTTAGTGCCCCACCTTTGAACAAGCAAGCCTTCCACGCCTTATTCAACCTTTCAAGTGCTTCTATTGCCTTCTGCCAAATGCAGCAAACAGGTCAATGATACTGCAGGAAGTAGTAATGCTGAATGTTGTAGTAGCTTAAAACTACAATATACGTATCATTGTAGTTGATTATTGTCCTACTGCTTTTTGTTTAATCTGTTTTCCCTGTACAACTTTTTTCACTTGTCTCCAATACATCTGCGACTTGATATTCAATACTGCGTAAAACTCATTAGAGCCATGTGCCAGCAAGTTAGCCTCACTTGGTTTACAGGATGACAGTGACCTTTCACTGAGACTGAGTGCCACTGCTAGTACTGTAGGTTTCAGGCAAGTCAGTAAGACATTGCCTTAGCTGAAATATTTGACACCAAATCCAAATGCAACCACTTTGTTGTTAAGCCAGCTAGATATGATGCTCATTGCCTCTTTGAAAGACTAAGCATCAATTTAACCATTTTTGTACTCTTTAAATATGTACAGGAATTATAATTATTCTTTCAACTCTGAGTCATATCATTGATTGCTCCCATTTCATGCAGATCAAGCACTATCATGACTTTGCTTGACCAGGCCTCCAATTCTACATGTAAGGCACACTTTTTGATTGCACCTATTGAATACAGCTCAATTAAATGTTGAAGGCCACCCTGTTGTTCTGCTCTATTGATATATGTGCTTACCATCTTATCACTACTCTCTAAATACCTATCAAAACAATAGACCTAACAGATTTTTAATGCTGATGCATAAAATATGAGAACCCTTTGCCAGTGGATGGGGGGTAATGTCCCTGGGGTTCTCCCTTTTTTTGGCATATACATGCCACACTAAATCGGTTCATGGGCTGCAACAGAGTGCTGTGATCCCTTTCCAACACTCACAGAAAAACCAGATCTGAGAGATGTAGTGCTGCGATTCATCTTCTATGACTTTTCAGAATATCTGATCTAAGGACTTTTGGTTTCTGGTGGACCTTCATCATTCCCTGTGAATAATTACTGTCTGGCAAAGGGATAACATTGGGGTCAAAAGGTCAAAGGTCAGGGACATTGTGCATCATAGCAAAATGAGTTTTACAGAATAACTTTTGTTCTAGAGTAAGTTCCGTGACCAAACTTTGTGGATGACTTGCACTTGGGTAATAAAGAAATCTATAGATTCTGGGATCTAAAGGTCCGAGGTCATGGCCATGGTAAGTCTAATTAAAAAAAAATTATTTTTGCACATTAAGTTTTATTTAAGACTACATACCTTGACCGGTGGTCAAGGTCATTGAGACCTATTGGTCATTAATTTCACTATGTAACACAATTTTTGTTCCTGGGTAGTAAGTGTTATTTCCTAATTGCTTATGCCTCACAAGTGTAGAAAATGGCTATTATTCCCCACAAACTTTGCTTTTTTGACCAGGACAGTGATATTTTGAAATTTACCTTTACCTATTTCCAATGAGAAAACGGACGAATTTGTGTCTTTTCGTTCTCATAAAGCCAGAAAAAAACAACATATGAATCCAAATTAACATGTATTTATACTAAAGTAATACAAAAATGACTACAAAAGATTTAGAAGTGAGTAGTTTTTAGAGATTTACGATTATACTATAAATCACTTTCACGAATCAGCCCACAAATGTAGTCTCCCATCATGTTCTCGTTATACTATCCTTGGGGGCGGCGTTCAAAGTCCAGTATATCCTGGTGGAAGTGCTCACCTTGCTCCTCCGAGTACGCTCCCATGTTCTCCTTGAATTTATCAAGATGAGCATCACGGCTATGGACTTTGAGGGACATCCTACAGCCCATTGTGCCGTAGTTCTTCACCAGAGTCTCAACCAGCTCCACATAGTTTTCGGCCTTGTGATTGCCCAGGAAGCCTCAAACCACTGCGACAAAGCTGTTCCAAGCTGCTTTCTAATTACTAGTGAGCTTCTTGGGGAATTCATTGCACTCCAGGATCTTCTTTATCTGTAGTCCGACGAAGACACCGACTTTGACCTTTGCCTCAGACAGCTTAGGGAAGAAGTTTTGAAGGTACTTGAAGGCTGCCGACTCCTTATCTAGAGCTCTGACAAATTGTTTCATAAGGCCCAATTTGATGTGCAGTGGTGGCATCAACACCTTCCGGGGGTCCACCAGTGGCTCCCAGTTGACGTTGTTCCTCCCCACAGAGAACTCAGTCCGCTGTGGCCAGTCCCGCCTGTTGTAGTGCGCCTTGGTGACTCTGCTGTCCCAAAGGCAAAGATAGCAGGGAAACTTTTTAAACCGCCTTGGAGACCCATCAGGAATCCCACCATTTTGAAGTCTCCTATGACCTCCCAGCCGTACTCATCATACTTCAAGGCGTCCAGCAAGGTCTTGATGCTGTTGCAATCCTCGCTGAGGTGCACCAAGTCAGCCAGGGGAAGAGACGGGTACTTGTTACCATTATGGAGCAGCACGGCTTTGAGGCTCCTGGATGAGCTGTCAATGAAGAGGCGCCACTCATTCTGCTTACAGGCTATTCTGATTGCCTCGAACAGACTGGTCACATTGTGGCAGAAGCAGAGTCCATCTTGACGGGTGAAGAAGCTGGAAAAAGGTTGGTGACGCTTCCTCTGATCTGCGACTTGCACACTTTCATCCAACAAGTTCCACTGCTTGAGCCTAGACGTGAAAAGTTCGGCATTGGACTTGGTGAGACCAAGATCTCTAATCAAGTCGTTGAGGTCTTTTTGGTTCGGGTAGTATGGGTTTCTCTCCTCAGCTCCACCTCTGACATTTTCTGAAATTGTCATCTGGATCTACAACGTCTTCCTCGCTCTCTGACTTGCTGCTCTCTTCTAAAGACGGCTGCTCTCTCTCCAGAGGAGTGGGTATGGGGAGCTCATGGCAGTGTGGCACCGGGGCGATGGATGAAGGAAGGTCCGGATACGTGATAGCAGGTACATTCTTGCCAGTCCGACGTTTGGAAGGGTTCACCATGCAGAAGTAGCCGTTGTTTGAGTGGTCAGTGGGTTCCCGCCAAATTCTTGGGATAGCGAACTTCATGGCTCTCTTTTTCCCTCTGTACCATCCTACAAAAATACATTTATTTCACCCATGACCAATGTGTAAGAGATTCTCGCAACATTTTTCATATATGATATATTTTTTCAATAACATTGAAAAGTGTAAAACATTTTAAAATTAAAAAGTTTTACAATTTTAAAAATTTTAACAAATTTTATAACATAAAATTCCGAGCAACAATTGCCCATCTTACCTTCCAGAGTTTTTTTGAAGTGCTCGCAGGTGAAATGAGGTGCCCAGGGTTTGTCTTGATCCCTGACAGGCATTCCGAAATATGCCTAGAAGGCCTCACACATCTTAGCAGATGCTTCCATGGAGTACTTTTTCGCTCTTGTCTTGATAAATTGGCTGCAGACCTAGCAAAATGCGTCTGCCGGATGCTTGCAGCCTCTTGATGCCATCCCAGAAAAATGCAGATATGTATCCACTTAGGCAAAAGGAACTAAACTGAACTGGTGGGCTTAAAGCCCCTGTATTTATACTACTATTTATATTACTGGAAAGTTCTAGAAGTTACTCCAAGTTTACTCAGCACTGAATCTATCTTGAATGTTCTGGAAAATAGGTAAATTTCAAAATATCACTGTCCTGGTAACAAAAGCAAAGTTTGTGGGGAATAATAGTCATTTTTTATACTTTTGAGGCAAAAGCAATTAAGAAATAACACTTACTACCCAGGAACAAACAAATTTTTTTTTGGTTACACGCTGTTTCCAGAGTCAACCATACCGCATTGGTCCCTACATAGAGGACTATTAAACAAAAGTCGACAGGTGTATAATGTAACATTCACATTATACACTTGTTCATTTGTAGTTTATTTTGATGATTAGATGTCACATACAACAGTTGTGTTTGTAATTATGTTGGATTGATTGCATTGTCACTGCTGACAGAGAACTGAAAGTGATCATATTTACAAATATCCCAAAGAATACAGTGCTGAGTTTAGAAACAACTATACTGGGAGTCAGCAATATATAACTCTTTCTTACAGTTGAATAAAAACAAACACTATCTTGCATCAAAAATTAAGTTAAAACAGCAGGACTATTTGAATTCAGACTGTCTTCAAACAGAAACTCCCACACTGGAGAAGCTTTGTGAGGAACGAGTCTAGGTCTGATCAAAAGTAAAAGACATTGACAGGGGATTTTTTCTGATGGTAATTTTAGTTTATAAATCAGTAGACCCTTTTCATAATCTCCAAATAGAGCAACCTGGGCTTGGTCTTCCATTCTTAGAGCATACAGAGAATGAGGATTAGGGTTAAAGCTGACAGCAGTGTGATACAAAGTTCACAATAAAACATTTCATATTGCTCTCATATATTTGAGTGTCTTAAACTTAAAATAATAATCCATTTAGTTCATTGGGTCAAATTTGTATATTTTCCTTTTTTTCATGTTTTAATAAATATATCAGTAGACAAACTTGTTCTGTATATGCCAAACATTGTCCCCTACTCCACCCTCAGCAAATCACTGTATCATACAGTGTTTATTTTATTTAATTTTGTTCTGAGTGAGATTTTCATACAAAAAGAAGATTAATGATATTTAGTATATACAACATATAATTAACTTTGTTTATTAATATGCATATGATTAAATTGTACAACAGTTTGATGTACTGTACTGTACTGACTCGGGAGCAGTTGTTCAGCTAAAGGATTTTGTAAGTCAAGGAGATTAGCGTTTACACCTCTTTTGTCTTGTGTTTTGTGGCTATAGAGATTTTAAACAATTGGGAAAACACACGATCAAACAAGCTTAGTTGACAACACCTCTGTTGATTGTTTGACAAAGAAACTATAAATTAGACTTAGCCAGCTTTTTTAATTGAGCTTTGTGCGCCACAATTTTATTGATTTCCAATAAAGAAATAATCTGTAAACTAGACCTAGTGAACTTTCAATTTTACTTTCTTAAGGTGTTTAATTGGCAGTTAAATGTATAAATAAATCAAAGACTAGTTGATATAACGATATTTGAGAACTCCTATAACCGATCTCCATTTGCTCCTAGTATGTGCAGGACAAAACCTTTCATCTACCAGACATATCTGACAAATACAGGGGTTCTAAAATCACTGATATATATATATATATATATATATATATATATATATATATATATATATATATATATCTTACACAATGACACAATGTTGTTTCATCTCTCTATCTCTGTCTCTCTCTCTCTCTCACAGGTACATTCACTGCAACAGCTACAAAGAAGTATGCTCTGAACATGCATGATCTTGCACAATGAGACAACATTATCCTTTCAACCATCTCTCCGCTTTCTCTTTCTCTTTCTTTCTCTCTTTCTCTCTCTCTCTCTCTCTCTCTCTCGTACTTTTACTTTTTTGTAATTAGATTCTTGAGTTGGGAGCAGAATGAGAAAAAAATGTGTACTTTAGTACCGTTAGGTTGTTCAGTATCGTGTGTCACGTAGACTTTGTTCGGTTACAATCCCTTTATTTTTTCGTACACGGTCAGCACCACAAAATAATAATTATTTATTTTACATATAATTTGTCATACTATGAATGAATAATTATTTGTTCATGTATGAAAAGATACATGAAATACGGTAAGCCTGTTTATCAAAATGGTCAACTGTTAAGTTATGTAAGCCAGATGAGCAATATCAGGTCCACTTTGGCCTCTTGTTCATTATTAAGCTATGGGTATTTATTTTTCTTTTTTCTAAGGCATTATCTCATGGTATATTTGGGGGTAGACTGTACCTGTGCATTAATAATGGCACTAAGTAAATTTACATTAAATTTCAGTTAGGACATTAATTTACATGTATATATGTCATGCCATTTTACTAGTAGACATATTTTAGATATCATAGTACTAAATACATCTTGACTTAAGTATCCTTTAACTGATACAGTCATAACATGGCAACAAACATAAATTGCATGCTAATCTTGAGCTGGGTATAGCTAACCATGTTCTATCACGATACAATCAGGATAATTGTCTTTCATACACAAATTTTACGTTAGTATCACATACATAAATGAACTGAAAAGTATACAAGTGAGTCCATGTTTTGCAGTTTTCAAAATAAATATCACTCGTATGATTGCATAAATCCATTGTAGGATAATTCCTAAATTCCTGGAATGAATAAATATGAAGTGTTTCCTTTTTCTTTCTGTCTGTCTTTCTCATTGTTTACCAAATATTGATCAGATACACTAAAACGAATTTAAAAACATGTTTTTTTATCATATTTTAGTGCATGATACCAACTGAGGACATTGCTTCTATTTAAGACCTGAACAGCGAAAGTATTGCAGTTCTTTGCTGTTGATGACAAAATAGAATCATCACTTGAGTTCAAGGATATATTTGTATTTAGTAGATTGCAAGCGGAAAAGATGGCATGGCACCGGCAATGTTTTGTTTGTTTTGTTTTTAATTCGTCTAGTCTTGGATGTCTTGTGTGTAAAATTGGACAGTTAAAGGATGAAAATATTGATTTCCTGATTAAATTCCTTTTATATATATCTAAGTCATAGATTGCCACTTGCTTGTATTTAAATGGGGTGGGGGTGTGACATTTATTTAAACATGATATGGCATATACCTTACGGGGAGGTTGATTAATAATCAATTTATAGTATCTTGTAAGCATAAAAATGCAAGCAATACTCTACTTGAACAAATATTTGCCAGAATTAATCAAAAGACAAAGTTGGGTATTGTTTGAAAAATACTTTCAAGGATTGATAATTGCTATCTTATTTTAAACTAAAATTCTTTGAATTTAAAAAGAATATGTAGCAGTTAATTAGGTAGATATAGTAGATACAAGGAAACAGTTTGTATACATCTTGTAATCAGCCTTGTTGTATGCATTCAAAGGGGTTGCAAGACAACAAGCAAATGTTCCTTTTCAGTGAGTTTATATCATTTAATTCATGTTTCATTCTTCCATTGTTCTGCATGCACTGTATCATGATACATTATTGCCAGAATAAATAACCACCTCTACATTCATCATGTAGTTGCATCTAGAAATTTGTAGCTAATTTATACTTTATTATTACAGCAAGTACTACCACGACAACGCCCACCTCACCAAGTAAGTTTTGTCTGATTTTCAACTTTGCCTCTCTCTGTGCAGGTTTGTGCAAATGATGCCCATCCACCGTCAAATAAGGCCACCATTACTAAAAGTAAAAAATATTTTTTTTTTAAATTATGTGACTTTGAGCTCATCACAATTTGATCCATCTTGACCGCAAAAAAAAAAAAGTCGGGCACAAAGGGCTTTCCAGTTTATACAAATTATACTGATTTCCCATTAAAGATGGCCACCATTACTAAAAATAGATAATACTTTTTAAATGACTTACCAAAAAAACACTCAGCAGAATTTGACCAAATTTGACTAAGAGCATCTTCAAAAATGATGATTAACAGAATTTTACCTAATTTGAAATAAACATCCTAGCTTGAAGTTATTTCACATTTATAGAAATTTTACTGATCTACCATCTAATATGGTGGCCATTAAGAAAAATAGAAAAGCATTTACACAACTTTATCCCAAAAATCCGTAACAGAATTTGAGCAACTGACAGAAAACATAGGTCACTGTGCTTAAAATAAACATACAAAACACCTGGTGAACACATCAAATGACCACAAAATACGATCAAAGATGTAAAAAGGGTCGCATTAAACTTTGTTAGATTGCCATCTATTTTTCAGGTGTATTAAACTGTTTTATTTACTTTTTATGTATGTATTCATTTTTAGCTTACCTGGCATAAGGTCAAGGGAGCTTATGTTATAACTCTGCGTCCATCATGTGTCTTGCATCCGTCTGTTAACAATTGCTTGTTATCACTCTGGAGTAATATTTCCGATATAAATTTAATCAAGCTTGGAATATGGGTTTATAACATCAAAATCTCAGACTAGTTAGATAATGAGCAAGATCCATGCATATTAATGAGGTGATCTACCTCCTGATTGGTTAAACTTGATGCCACTCTGGAGACCGTATTTCTGATTCTGATCTGATTTTGATCAGACCTGGAAAATATGCTTATATCATTAAGATCTCAAATGAATTTGATGCGTGAAATCCACGCATATCAATGAGGTGATCTTGCATCTGGTTGGCTGAGCTTTTTACCCCACTGGAAGCCATATTTCTGATATGCTTTTGATCAAACTTGCAATATGGATTTATATCATCAAGATCTTAGATAGGTTCAATAATGAGTGAGATCTGTGCATATCAATGAGATAATCTTCCATTCAATTGGCTGAGCTTGTTACGACTCTGGAGGCAGTAGTTTTGATCCAATTTTGATCCAACTTGTAATATATTATATCATTATGATCTCAGATGAGTTCAATAATGAGTGAGATCTGTGCATATTAATAAGATAATTTTGCACTCAATTCGCTGAGCTTGTTACCACTGTGGAGGCAGTAGTTTTGATCCAATTTTGATCCAACTTGTAATATATTGTATGATTTTAATCTCAGATGAGTTCAATAATGAGTGAGATCCATGCATGCTGATGAGGTGATTTTGCATCTGATTGGCTGAGTTAGTTGGGTCACAAATTCCTACCTTCCAGGAGCGAGAGCAGAATGAGGATGTCCAGTCAGTCCTCATAGATTCTCATGAGTTTGACGTAGAACAGGTCGAGGTGATACATCCTCCCTTCAGGTCCCCTACCTCCTCTCAATCATCGATTAAGGCAGCAGAGGAGGAAGAGATCTGTCTCTTTGACATGGTAGTTTACCCTTGCTTAGCCCAGTATCTGTGTCCCAGGCCTTCAGGCTCCAAGGACACTAAAATTCTCTCCACCTTTGAGAGACTCGGGGGCTACCTCCTGCCCAGATCTCTTGTTGCTCTCTCAATCAACATGGTTAAAGACCCTCTTCAGGGGTGTAGTAAGTGCCAGGAGTTTGCTAGACAGCATAAGCAGTGGTCTGTCCCCCTTATACATTGAGAATTTAGGTCTTTGCAGCTAGTTTTAGGGTTCACACCCCTTCCTGGCCCCTTAAACCCCCACTTTGGATGCTAGAGCAGCACAAGTTGGTATTTCCATGGGGACCAAGGCTCACATTCCAGTTAAAACACTGGAGGCCTTAGAACTAAAGGCTAGGTCTCTAGTTACTATAGCCCTCTCTAGCCTCGCTTACCAACGTTTTTTCTGCAGCCTCTTTCAGCCTGCTAAAGGAGGAATCTCTGTCGCAAACTGCCCGTCAATGTTAGCTAGAAGCAGTGTCCAAAGATCTAGGCATGCATTATCCATGCCAATGACTTTATCCACGGAGCTTCTCCACCTCCACAAGGATGTTGCCTTGGACACATCTGAGGTCTTACTGGAGCACAGTAAGAACCTTCTGAGGGCTGCTCTACTGTAGTCAGAGACCCTCTTCATAGGACTCGCACCGTCCATGACTAACCAGGATTTGAGACCAGCAACAATGGTCCCTCGCATCCACATCTGGCCCATTGAAAGTGGCCAAGAAGCGGGATCATCCTGACTGCCCACAGGGTCCATCACTGAAGTTCTTCAAAGCCACATAGACCCAGTCAGAGCAACTATCCTAATTCAGGCACAGGGAGGAAGCTTTCAGGCCCTTTCTGAAGGTAAAAAAAGGGGGGGCGGCTCTAGGATCTCACTCCCTTTCCTACAATGTGTTCTTCTTCAATCGATCCACATAAGTGCTAGGCTAAACATTTTACGGAGGTTTGATCAGGCATCACAGACAATGGGTGGGTTCTCTCTTTCATAAAAGCAGGATATCGACTTCGGTTTTGAGATTTTCCTCCACTAGTAAGATCCCCCATGTGCTTGCACACGTTGAATCTGATGTGATTACAGGAAGAGTTACACTCCCTTCTCTGGAAGGGTGCAGTAGAGAGGGTATTCAACGACCAGTCTCGGGCCTTCTACTCCTGGATTTTCCTGGTACCAAACAAAGGGGGAAAGTTTAAATTAATTTTTGACCTTTCCTCCTTAAACAAATTTCTGCAGGAGGAACCTTTCAATATGGAGACCACAGCCTCAGTCAGGAATGCCTTAAGACCCTGCAACTAGGAGGTGTCCATCAACCTTCATGATGCGTAAGTTCACATCCCTATCTTTCCTCCTCACAGGAAGTGGATTAATCTGTGTCCTGTTGGACCGAGTAGACAAGATCCTAACCCTGTTGCAGTTGTTAGCTCATCTATTTCTATATCTTCTGGGGACCATTAACTCTGCAGCGGAACTGGTTCTCCTAGGCAAATTGCACTTGCAACCTCTCAATTTTCTCCCTCTAACTGGAAACTGCTCAGGGACCCTCTAACTGCTCAGATTTCACAAGGTCTAGATTTCCACCATCATTTGATTTGGTGGAACAAATTAGAACTGGTTTCCGTCCAGAGTCACCATGCATGCCCTGAACTCCACTTCTATCTGTTTGCAGATGCGTCCAAGGTCTATGATGCCAAATGGAGAATATTTTGCGTTTGGTTCAGCAGGAAACGTGTTAATCATACATGTCACTCTCAGAGCGCAGTGGCTGAATCTCTTCTCTTTTTGAAGAGAGACAATGAATGGCTACTCCTATCAAGGGCTATCGGGCAGCCATATCCAACACACTTAAATATTCAAAAGGCCTGGGCCATTGGTGTGGACTTAAATATAACTGACCTGATGAGGTTTTTCGAGCTGCAAAGACCAGTCTCTCAATCGCTAATTCCTAGATGGAATCTCTTGTGTGTCTTGTGGTTTGTACCCCCCCCTCCCCCCGAACCTTTGGGCGAATCTTTTTTCGACAACCTTGCTGTTTAGACTTTTATTGCTCAGCTTAGCATCTGTGAGATGAATAAGCAAGCTTTGTGCCCATTCTAAAGCTGTCTAAGGTTCAACGGAGTCAGTTTGTCTCCTTTGCCAAACAGGTTTCTTAGCAAAATCAAAGAGCTTCCATTGGTTGCTCCTCTTCTCATTGAGGTCCCCAGTCTCAATTGATTCTGTGATGGGGATGATCAAGATAGACTTTTATGCCCAGTTAGCACCTTGATTCTATTTGGCAGCTTCTAAAGGGAGAATAAAGTGTAGGAAGTGTCTTTTTCTCCCCTTTAGGGTTCGGATGATATTTCAGTTTCCACCATTTTGAGTTGGATTACCATAACTATCAAGAGAGCTTATCAGTCCCTAACCAAGAGGGACCTTTCATTCATGAAGATTAAAGCCCATGAGGTTCAAGCCATTGATAATCTAGGCAGCAGACATGCCTAGACTCTGGACAGACGAGCTTGATGCTTATCCAGCAGAACTGCTCAACAAAAGGGATGAGAAAGAGGTCCTTGTATATGAACTCTCATGTTCCGCTAGTGACTCACATTTAGAGCATATCCAGGAATCGGCAAGACCAGCCTGGTTACCTGTTGAGCTGAAACTGCCAAAGAAACGCCATTGGTTGTAAGCCTCTGGAGATTTCTCTGTGACAAGATGTGTCAAGAAGTAAAATGACAGGGAAAGAGTTTATTTGCAGGGACAAAATTTATTCTCATGGACATATTTCCCTCTCATGGACAAATTATCAATAGATATGAACATTCGATGTGGCCACAATGGTGCTCAAACTGCTTTGATAAAAAATCTGGATGGTGACTTAAATTACAATATAGACAGTTATACAAAAAGCCTTATCCACTACTGTATGGTGATTTATCTTGGAACAAGCAAGCCTTCCTTGCCTTATTCAACCTTTCAAGTGCTTCTATTGCCTCCTGCCAAATGCAGTAAACAGGACAATGATACTGCAGGAAGCAGTAATGCTGAATGTAGTTGTAACTTAAAACTACAATAAGAGTATCATTTTAGTTGATTATTGTCCTACTGCTTATTGCCTAATCTCTTTTCCTTGTACAACTTTTGGCACTTGTCTCCATCATAATATCATCAGATAAATTTGATATGAGGTCCACGGTTGACACGACAGAATTTTAAAATGAAGAGCTACCGCCACTTTGTGAGGATAGAAAAATTCCAAGAGCTCCTCCTTGGAACTTAGCCTAACACATTTTTTTACATTGTTTTTTTTTACTGGTTTATAACAAGTCATGAAGGAAATCCAAAGCAATATAATCAGTATACCTGTTATCCAACCACCCACCAATGCTGACACAATTTAAAGGATACAATATTGGCACTTTTTAAAAGTTTCTGCAGACAGTTTTTAAAGATTTTGAATGGTTGTTGCAGCAGTTTATAAAATGCAGGACCGATGTGACTACAACCTTCTGGGTTCTATTAATAGCAACCTCATCAATACAAAAGACAACATCCTTCGATATGGACATCCTGTCGAGTTCAAAGGCTGAGACATCTGCGACTTGATATTCAACACTGCGTAAAACTTGTGAGAGCCATGTGCCAGCAAGATAGCCTCGCTTGGTTTACAGGACCCCAGCAGCTTTCACTGAGACGGAGTGCTACTGCTAGTACTATAGGTTTCTGGCAAGTCAGTAAGACATTGCCATAGCTGACATATTTGACACCAAATCATAATGCAGCCACTTTGTTCTTAAGTTTCCTAGATATGATGCTCATTGCCTCTTTGAAAGACTAAGCATCAATTTAACAAATTTTGTACTCTTTAAATATGTACAGGAATTATAATTGTTCTTTCAACTCTGAGTCATATCATTGATTGCTCCCATTTCATGCAGATCAAGCACTATCATGACTTTGCTTAACCAGGCCTCCAATTCTACATGCAAGGCACACTTTTTGATTGCACCTATTGAATACAGCTCAATTTAATGTTGAAGGCCACCCTGTTGTTTTGCTCAATTGATATATGTGCTTACCATCTTATCACTACTCTCTAAATACCTATCAAAACAATAGACCTAACAGATTTTTAATGCTGATGCATACAATATGAGAACCCTTGGCAAATGGAGGGGGGGTAATGTCCCTGGGGTTCTCCCTTTTTTTGGCATATACATACCACACAAAATCGGTTTAGGGGCTGCAACAGAGTGCTGTGATCCCTTTCCAACACTCACAGAAAAACCAGATCTGAGAGATGTAGTGCTGCAATTCATCTTCTATGGTTTTTCAGAATATCTGATCTAAGGACTTTTGGTTTCTGGTGGTCCTTTATCATTCTCAGTGAATAATTACTGTCTGGCCAAGGGATAACATTGGGGTCAAAAGGTCAAAGGTCAGGGACATTGTGCATCATAGCAAAATGAGTTTTACAGAATAACTTTTGTTTTAGAGTAAGTTCCGTGACCAAACTTTGTGGATGACTTGCACTTGGGAATAAACAAAATCTATAGATTCTGGGATCTAAAGGTCAGAGGTCATGGCCATGGTAAGTCTAATTTTTAAAAAATGATTTTTGCACATTAAGTTTAATTCAAGACTGCATACCTTGACCCGTGGTCAAGGTCATTGAGACCTATTGGTCATTAATTTCTAGAGTCAACCATACCCCGTTGGTCCCTACATAGAGGACTATTAAACATGGGACAGGTGTATAATATAACATTCACATTATACACTTGTTCATTTTTAGTTTATTTTGATGATTAGATGTCACATACAACAGTTGTGTTTGTAATTATGTTGGATTGATTGGATTGTCACTGCTGACAGAGAACTGAAAGTGATCATATTTACAAATATCCCAAAGAATACAGTGCTGAGTTTAGAAACAACTATACTGTAAGTCAGCAATCGATAACTCTTTTTTGCAGTTGAATCAAAAAAACTATCTTGCATCAAAAATTAAGTTGAAAACAGCAGGACTATTTGAATTCAGACTGTCTTCAAACCAAACGGAAACTCCCACACTGGAGAAGCTTGGTGAGGAACATGTCTAGGTCTGATCAAAAGTAAAAGACATTGACGGGGATTTTTTGCTGATGGTATTTTTTAGTTTATAAATCAGTAGACCCTTTTCATAACCTCCAAATATAGCATCCTGAGCTTGGTCTTCCACGCTAAGAGTATATCCGGAATGAGGATTAGGGTTAAAGCCACTGCCTGACAGCAGTGTGATTCAAAGCTCACAATATAACATTACTTATTGCTCTCATATGCTTGAGTGTATTCAACTTAAAATGATAATCCATTTAGTTCATTGGGTCAAATTTTTATACTTTCCGATTCTTTCATGTCTTAATAAATATATCAGTAGACAAACTTGTTCTGTATAGGCCTAGCTTTGCCCCCTACTACTCCCTCCTCCCCCCCTTCCCCCCGAGCAAGTCACTGTCATGTATAGTGTTTATTTTATTTTATTTTTGTTCTGAGTGAGAATTTCATACAAAAAGAAGATTAGCGATATGCAGTTAGTATATACAACATATATTTAACTTATTAATATGTATATGACTAAATTGTACAACAGTCAGTCATTTTTTTCTTCAGGCAATCGTTTTTCCTTTAAAACAATTTTATTTCTTCATTCTTCCTTTTTTCACTCTTAACTTTGTTTATGAATATGCATGTAATTAAATTGTACAATAGTCAGTCATTTAAAACTTCAGGCAATTGTTTTTCCTTTACAACAGTTTTATTTCTTGATCTCTCCTTTATTTCGCACTTTTTGATGTATATTCTCCTTTTTTAATACGTTTTTGTCCCATTTTCCCATGTCCTCACTACTCATACATCCAACGGCTAATTAAAGTTACACTGAGGAGATCATTTATGGTGATTATCTAATGTAATTTTCAACCTTGAAAGGTCATTATAGGTACTTTAATTTTGTAAAAGCTGACTGGCTTGCTTGTTTTTTTTATGATGTATTTAACACTCTCGAGTTGTTTGCATCAGAGATGGGATCAAGAGTATTGCTATTAGATTGTATCAATCCTCAGGCTTTATTATTATTATTTTTTTATTATTCGATTTTAAAAGCCCTCTCTCAGACTAGGACTATTAATGTCTAATTAAACAGAGCTAAGTCAACTGTTCGGTTTTAATAGTCCACCATTATCTTTACATGAGGCATACACCCTAAGCTTAATTTTCAGATATGAAGATAAGTTGATAACCTGCTTTAACTCTGATTATTGGCAATTGTGAGACTCATCTATTACTATTTCATGATCTTTTTAATGCAACACTAAATATCAGATATAATCACTACTCTTTCCTCTTTCTATGGCTGACATATTTCTGACTTTAAATACTATTATTGGATGAATTGCTTTGAAATTGATTCACATGGCTTATGGGCTTCAGAAACTGAGACGTTATTACTTCATGTTAAAGATGTTTTATGAAGTTGCATCTGTGGGTACTTTTGTGTTTTGAAATCTGGCAGTTTTTAATGTGTGTCATGTTTTCATAGGGTATGTTGTTGTTAACAGTGTGACTGTATGAGATCAAAATTGTACAACTTTTTATTCTCTAGAACTTGAATCTCAACCATTGAATTGTTTTCAAATTTTGGAATACATCTTTTGTATCACAATGTTGCACTATACCAGTGGTTTCCAAACCCCAGGTCGCGACCCAGATGAGGGTAGCAAGGACCCTATACTGGTACTGCATTTTGGGTCGCAAAAGATGGTATTTAGGATTGCAATCAAAAAAGTTTGGGAACGACTGCACTATACTGTTTAATTACATATTTTGCATATTGTAATAAAGATATCATCTCAACCGTATATTCTATTTATTTGAAATATATTTTTTGTAAATTAGTTACTGTTGAGATTCACTTAACATGGAAAGGGATGAACTTTTTCAAGAATTGTACAATTATACCAAAAGGTTTTTTAATTTGACCAGACAAGAAGGTTTTATGAAGAAATGAACATTGTTAATATTTCCAAAAATCATAATCATAAAACATATGCAAGATTAACATAGATTTGCTAATAAATTAAATGGACATGTACATAGAGGATTCCACATGTTGAGTGATCATTTCAAATGAAATGTATTAAATTAGTCTTGACAAGCAGAGAATTTAAATTATTTGACAAATTTCATAAATTTCATTTGAAATGAGCACAAAATATAAGATTATATTTATCACAATGAGGAAAAATGGTTCCCTCATCCCAGCATTTGTGAAGGATGAGGGGCATTATTGGAGTATAGCCAGAGGCTGTGCATGCATACATAGCATGTTATTCCGTCACTGGAGGAAACAGGCGCTCTTCAAAGAGAAGGTACATTTTTTACTAGTCACATGATATTTCATATATAAACCGGACACTCGAACCATGTGTTTCATAGTTTAAAGTGAACAGTTTTTGTTGTCTACATAATAAAGGGAGCGAAGAACCCCATTTGTGGCGAAACCTTAACTTTCAACAAAAGAAGGGTGGGTGTATACATGCGCAGCCTCTAGCTTTAATTCAGTAATGCCCCTCATCCTTCACAAATGCTTGGATGAGGGGACAATTATTTTACGTAAAGCCTTCGACCTCACATGTATACATATCATCTTTAAAGATAGACAGCAAAACATCAGTTTATCATCAAAAGGAAATTTTATTCAGAATTGCTAAACATTAGTTAACCTGTAAGTCATCATCAGAACAAATAATACCATTACTTATGGTTCATTCCTTCACTGTCATATGCTTCTTTAAATGGTGAAGACAAACAAGTTATAAATTATTTATTGCATGCGATAACTGCTTCTGCAAAGCCCTTATTACTGTCCTGAATATCCCTCAGATACAACTTGTGAAAAGTTTTTGCTGATGTCCAGTCTGCTGTTTTCAAGATTTCTTGCAAGGAACGGCCTTGTCTGAAAGCAGCTGATGTCGCAGCAGTTCTATAAGAATGTGCCTTGAACTTAAATATATCAATCCTTGATTGTTCTAAAACCTTTTTTAACCATCTAGTAATAGTACTAGTTGTGACAGCTCTGAATTAACAATAAGACACAAAAACCTGAGTAGATTTCTGAATATTTTTTGTCCTGTCAATATAATGTAACAACATATGCACTGCACGCAGCTTTTCATCATTATAATGAATCAGCTCTAACTGGAAACTCTTACCTTGTCTAGAAGTTTTCAACAATTTAGAAAATCGGAACACTACTTTATTTGTCATACAAGTCATATTACATAAATTCAAAGATATTAAAGTCTGTGCTCAAGGTGCTGTAGATAAAGAAATGAGAGCAACCAGCTTCATTGTTAATAACCTCAAAGATATATTTTCCAAAGGAAAGAGGGTACACAGGTATTTCAAGACAGGTATTACATCCCAAATGTCAACCCCTTCAAGTATCGACTAATAAGCAATGGGTTGATACACCAGTCATTATCGAACATTTTCAATATCTGAAGTAACAATGCCTTGTGAGTGTTGATGACACTATAAGACTTACCTTCATATACCAAGAAATCTAAATATGAAATTACTGTTACCTCAGAGACACAAAAGGGATAATTTTTCCCTGATCTTACACCAAAAACTCCAATTTTCCAATGCCAAATTGTAAAGCTTATTTATATTTTCCCAACAAGATTAAAAGGGAGGAAAATGTATGGGATTGACCCATGCCATGAGAAAGAAAAAAACATCATTTTTAAAGGCACCTGGTTCTGGAAACCATGATAGAAACTTCTTTGATTGATGGTTTAATTTGGATGCAAAGAGATCTATATCAGTAATAAAATCTGTGTGCACGATCTTCGAACAATTTCTCTCTTTAGCATCCATTCTGTGGAGTCTGAAAAGTTTCTGGAAAGAAAATCTGCCTGGATATTATGTTTACCAGCAATATGGACTGCTGATATGAATATATTCCTTTCCAAACACCATTCCCACATCTGCCTAGCTAACTGATCCAAGTGAATAGATGGCATTCCACCCAAATCATCAATATACGAGATAGCACATATCTTGTCAGACTGAATCTCAATATGTTCATTCTTATGATCGAAATAAAAGCTTGCAAGGCATATAAAATTGCTAACAACTAGGTAATTGATTGGAAAGTTAGCCTCACTCTTTGTCCATCTACCAGAGACTGACCTTTCTAAACAAACCTCATAAGCTCCCCACCCAAAAAGTGATGCATCAGTTTGAAAAGTAAAAGCAATCTTCTTTTGTCGGATTAATTTTCCATTTTTATCCGCAACATATTGGTACCACCATTCCAGTTCCTGGATCTTATGTGTAAATAGTTGTATTTTATTACCAAAATTGTTGCTCTGAGCAAGTTCCTTGATTTTATCACGTTCCAAACATTTATAGTGCATCGGGGCTTCTAGGATTGCATAAAAGGCATTGATGAGCATACCAATAAATGATGCCAATTCTCACACTATAACATACTTTTGATCAGAAAGTTTCGTGGCGAGATAATGAATATTTTCCACTTTCTCTGCAGTAAGAAAAATCTTCAACTGCACTGAGTTCACCATAAAACCAAAAAATACAATTCTCTGAGATGGAATAAGCAGTGATTTTTCCCTATTAATTGTGAAACCTAAAGATATTAGTGTTTCAATCATACTCCATGTATTTTCTGAACAAATGTGACTATCACCATCCAAATTCAATGAGTCATCAATATAGTAGGAACATCTAATGCCCTGTTGTCTAAACCATGCATAAATGGGTTTAAGGATCTTAGTGAACACCCTCGGAGCTGAGGAAAGCCCAAAGGATAAACAAACAAATTAAAAAAATTGCCCATTCCAAATAAACTTTAGAAACTTATGATAATCTGTATGTTTTGGAATACTAAAATAAAGCATCCTTCGAATCAATAGAAGTGAAGAATCATTTTCATGGATGAGATCTAAAACTACTTTAGATGTTTCTTGCTTGAAATGTTCAGAATGAACAAATGTATTCAGATGTTTCAGGTCGATCGGAATTTCCCATAAGGCTACACAAAAAAGCGTGTGTTTCCTATTGCACTGGTTTGAAAATTAAGGTAGGCAGGTATTTTTTTTTTGTTCTTGTTGTTTTTTTTTTTTGTTTCATTATAATATAATATTTCAAGCGCTTCAAAGTACTGGGCAAAACCGGCTCAGTTAGATGCACAAATCAATTTCTGCAATGTGATTTTTGTAGGCATTATATAAAAATCAAATAATATTTCAAGTGCTTCAAAGTACTGGGCAAAACCGGCTCGAATGTGATTTTTTTTTTAAATTTTGGGGGTGGGGTGGGAAAAAAATTCTAGTGTCAGCAACGAGAAACAGTGACGGTCTGCCGACCTGAAACACTTTTTTTTGGCCTTAGATTTGGCTACAATAAAAATGTTGAAAGCAAAGTGATCATTCTCCCATGTTGATGGAACTATAGCGCCTTGCAATTAAATATCTTAGCACTCCGTTGCATCGCCAGAATAACTATGAAACACATACTTACTTATTTGAATTAAACTCGCGTGCGACCAATCTGGTATGAAACACATGGTTTGAGTGTCCAGTTTATATATGACATATCATGTGACTGGTAAAATATTTACCTTCTCTTTGAAGAGCGCCTGTTTCCTCCAACGACGGAATAGCGTACTAAGTATAAATGTGAGGCCGAAGGCTTTACGTAAAATAATAGCCCTGATCTCATTTGACAAAACAGCAGAACTGTGTTGTAAATTTCTTTAAGTCCTGGATCGTTACACCTGCCTTACATGCATGTAGCATCAGGATGTCTTGTGTGAAATTAGAAGTGTTATTCTATGTATTATATATAGAAAAACTATGATCCAACCTTATTAATCTTAATAGCACAGTGGTCATGTGAGATGTATGTATGTATGAATAGTTAGCTATAAAGGAAGACAACAGGTCATAGTGTACTTAATACAGCAGGGAAAGATTATATATATATATATATATATATATATATATATATATATATATATATATATATATATATATATATATATATATATATATATATATATATATAATGAGCTTACCCAGGGCAAGCTGACTAGAAACTTGAACTTGGCCTTGCCCCAAACATAATATTCAAACATGAGTAAAAAAAGAAAATAAGATAAAATAAAATATGGGATATTTTAAGGAAATTCCTTTTTTTGCCTAGACAAGATAGACTAATCTCATTAATTGCATCAACAATAATGAAAGCTTAACTGTTTGCAATGAATTATTTACACTGACAAATTAGGAATTTGTGAATACCTATTTTATCCATTTATTTAACAATTATTATCTAGTCATCTTGAAATTGGCAACATGCGTGAAAATATCTGACAAGCCGACTTTTGAGATTGAGAACACTTATTTTTATCCATTTAATTGTTTGCCCAGCAGTAAGCATGTATCATTCTCCTGAAATTATCATCTGAACAACAGATCCTAAACACCCCATGTGGATGCTTCACTTTTGGTACATCGATCACGCTTTGAACAAAGTGCCTTTTATTTCCAAACACATCTGTCAAAGAAAATTTCACAAGTTATATTATTAACCATGAACACCTACTCAACTTAAAATCAACGACATGCATTAAAACAATCTTTGACAAACCAATTGTTTTTAGAGTCCGCAAGTTCGCAAACTGCCTGAGGCTAGGTTAGGACCAAGAAGTCAGCAAATCCATGATACATACAAATATTACAATTAAAATGTAACTGATATGTTAAAATGTAAATATTTATTCCTTATTTGTAAAACCTGGTTTTTAATAGTAAATATTTAAATTATCATGTTTGTGCGAGAAAATGTGAGATTGGCCTTGACATTGACTACATTAGATGAAAGAAACTGTGGCTAGTTATGTAATAGAAGAATGCAGTTCATATAAACACTAAATAAAGGTGCTGATATCTGTACTGTGTTGAGATTGCAGGGTATAAAACTTGAAGAACATAAAGCATTATGAACGGAAAACACGCTCCTTTTTTCCTCTATCTGTAAATGTTCTGGGCTTGTCTACAAGCCCTTGGAAACTTGAGCTTGCCTGAGCAGAATTTGAGCATGTCCCAGGAGTCGGGCAAGTGGATTTGTAAATCCCTGTACAGACTACATTTTGATGACTATGACAGTTATAATTGTTTATTTGCAGCCATTGATACATAATTTCTACATCATCACTCTGTATGACTCCAGGTATATTTCTGTTCCTCTCATGCAAAAAATACATATAGTGCTATATTCATGTGGCATCGCTGCCTTTTGTCTGACAATGTTACAAGGCATTCACTGCATCCTGCAAGAAAAATTTGCTATAAACCTTCTAAAAACTTGCTTTTTATTGCAGGATTAGTGGTTGAATTCCTACAACTGAATTCACTATTATCCTCAGTTTAGGTACAAGTTTTCATGGATTACATTCTTGTTACAACCCATTAATTTCAACACCCAATGAACATTGATACTTCTGTAGAAAAATAGGGTTTCTTTCCAATCCATTAATTTAAGTCCACATGAAAATGTAATTTTGTCACAAAACTACATTGATTGCAAGCCAAGAAAATAAATGATATAGTATTCATTAGTTAGTTTTGCTACTGCTGTAACTATGCCAAAAACTGCTATGTTATTTGGTAAACTTGATGGCACACACAATTTTCACTTTTCAGCTTTGCCTCTGTAAAAGGATTTGCAATCTAGCTCCCTACAAACCGGCTTAAAGGTCTTGGTAAAAAATGTCGAGCCCACTTAAGGCCACATGTTTTCTATGCATTGATCCATATTCCTGTGTTGTCCCAGCTTAAATAAACATGCCAATTATATAATCAGTGGCTGAAAATTCACTTGACCAGCTCAAAATGGTGAGTGAAAATTTCTTGTAGTCAAATAAATTTTAAGGGCTGACCAGTGTTTCTCTTTAAGAAAAACAGGTTCTGCCAAGAATATTTCCAACTTCCAGTCTAGAAATGAGAGAAGATCATATAGATACATGGATTTGGAAGGCCATGATTGGTAGATAATGAGGTGTAGAAATTAAGTAAATTTTGTTGTTTTCAAAGCTATGAAGAGATGGAGAAAATGTTTTACTGAAAGTTTTTTTTATGCTAGCTTTGTTTAGAACCACAATAATGTAATGTGGCAGTTTATTCCTTAAGTGCAGAATGGGTGATGCATGCTTCAAGCACATGTAGTTTTTAAAAATGCCATGGCTTGTATGGTTTTCTCAAAAGGATGGTTCAAAGCTTTTAGATATAAGTTTGGTTCTGAGTACATGTATTTAAAAATTGAAGGATTGAATTTTCAATATTATGGTATTTTTACAGGTTTTTTTTGTAGGAATCAAATTACCGGTAGTACTATGTACTATGTACTATGTTTAAAAAAAAAACTTGTGTATCTCAGGTATTGTTAAAATAACTTTTAATGCCTATTATTTTTGGTGTTTTATTGACGAGCGTAATTTGGATTATAGAGTACAATGCTTGGCCTTCCTTTAGATGTGTACCTGTCAAACAACTGCTAGCTCCACTTGGTCATTTTCACTTCTTGGGCTTCAGATGTAAATTAGAGAAAAAAACTAGCTGATAACTTTTTTTTATACTTTTTTTATATTTTATACATTTATTGTTCTTTCTGAATTTAGTACTGTCTACTATGGCAAAATTCATTTAATTTATTTTAATAACTGCTCAATTTGGTGTGCTAGTTCAGGTTCATTTCTCGACCATAGGCAGCACATTGTTTCCTTAATATCACATAAAAGGAAATTTCAGTCACAATACATGAAAATAGCATAGAGGTTTGCCAACATTCTCTCCATTTTGCTTGTTGCACATAATTTCACAATATACCTGTCACGCTTTCAGAAGCACTTAATAACTGTAGAGCAGAACCTAAATGCTTACCAGTGGGAGAGCGGACTGGTCTCAGTTTGTAATTACTAATACTTGCAACTAGTGTTAGAAGGGCAACAGAATATATTCTGGAAAACAGCTTTTCACTTCTTTGAATTTAGGTCATTGACATCAACAACTTTTACATTTTTTACAATAGCGGATTAAGTAAGAGTTTATTCTGGGCGAGTACAAATTCTTAGTATTTGCCTGATAGGGCAAATGGATTTTGAGAGATTTTTTAGCCTCTGCTAATATATTTAAACTTCACAAATAAAACCTCTTAAAGGACTTTTAAAAAGTGGTCTTATTTCTAAGTGGTCTTAGCAATTGTGATATGCCATAGGCATCCAGTACTCAGTGTATATACACATGTAAAGTGCATGCACAATATGGTCCTAATACACATAAATTGGTATGTATGTATGTAATACTATATATGCATGTAACATATTGAGGTTAACAAGAAAGCTTAAAAATTACAAACACTTACAGAATTTAACATTTTTTCTAAATTTTTTACACAAAACCATTATAATGTTTTTATTCATATCATCTCCTCACAAAGAATTTGGGCGAAATGAAACATCAAACCCTTAAAATGTTGTTATTTGTTTCACTTTTTGCAAAAACTTTTAAGATCTTGTGAAAAGCTAATTGGGAGGGGGTGTAAAATATGGATCTGTGTGCAGTACATAGCCAGGATTTGGGATTGCATTGAGATCGATGCTTTATGAAAATTGTAATCTGTTTTAAAGAACTTAACTTGATCACAATTTTAAATTTGTAGTCATGGTTCAGAATCAACAGATATGTATTTATGTGTTGTACTAGCTTTAGCATACATGTATGTTCATTTCTGTATTATAATTTTGGTAACATGTGATCCTCAAACCAAATGTATGGCTGTTGTGGCTTTGGTACAATGTGGTTCTGAATCAATAGGTATGACAGTATGTATTTTACTAGCTTTCACATATATTTCTCTATTGTACCCATGCTGACATGTGGTCCAGAATGTACTGGTATGGTAGTATGTGTTGTACTACCTCTCACATGTATTTATTTCTCTGTTGTAACTTTGGTAGCAAGTTGTCCTGAATCTACAGGTACAGCGGTATATTTTGTTCTTCATTTCGCATTTTGTAATTTTTCTGTCATCACTTTGAAGAAGAAAAATATGATGTGTGTGTGCTTTTAATTTTATAGATGTAGCCACACAAAAACTTTTTCATGGCATTACTTCTCACATATATTTGACTTGTTACTATATTACAGTAAACTTAGATAACTATATTACAGTAAACTTAGATAACTCAAATAGTCTTCATTGTATCAGTAGAAATACACGCTTGGTTATGACTGAAGTCTTCAGTATATCAGTCAAAATACTTGCTTGGACCCACCTTGCAGTCTTCATTGTATCAATCAAAATACATACTTGGTCTCACATCACAGTCTTCATTTTATCAGTCAAAATACATGCTTGGACCCACCTTACACTCTTCAGTGTATCAGTTAAATACATGATTGGTTCCCACTTACAGTCCTCAATTATCTTCATATTTATTACATTCAAACACTCGAATATTGATCACTTGAATACCATACATCACTCAAAGTCACAGGTTGGTCCTGACCATATAAACACCATGATTTCAAACTAGAAACGTAAGTTGAATTCAAGTCAGCATCATGAGCATGCCACCTCTCAGCGAGATGTTAACATAGAGAGCTCATATTGCAAGGAGAATCAAGGGGAAAAATGCACGTTCAAATTAATCTTCATGATTAGCTGATTAATCCCATTTAAGTCTATTGTTTATATATGACACCCGTCGACCCAGGCGGTAGAGGAAGAAGATATCTGACCTTTTGACAAGGCAATAAAAAGTTAACTGTCTTCTACGCCGGGATTTGTGCCTCAAGCCATCAAGCTTGAAAGGCACGAATATTCTTGCTAGCTTGGTGAGACTCTTTGGTGCTACCTCCCAAACAGATCTCTTGTTGTTTCCCCACCTGGCCATGGTCAGGGAGCTTTCTCAAAGGCTTAGTAGGGGCCAAGAGTTTGCTGACAGCACTAGGAGTGGTCAGAATTCCACCTCCCTACATTGAGATCTCTTGTCTTGACAGCTAGCTGCAGGGTGCATACCCCTGCCTGGCATCTTAAGCCTCCCACCTTGGACACTAGGGCATCACAAGTAGGCATTTCCACAGGGACCTGGGCCACCTTCCAGTTAAAACAAGGAGGGCATGGAATTTAAGGGTCAATGGTCACCATATTCATTCATACAGATCTTTTCTCAGCAGCCTCCTTCAGGACGCTTTAGAAGGAATCCCTGTCACCAGTTGCATTACAGTGCTTGCTGGAGGTGGTTGCCACAACATATAGGTATGCATTGTCCGTGTCCATGGCACTATCAGCAGAGCTGCTCCACCTCCCCAGGGACGTTGCTCATGACACTTCAAAGGTCTTACACAGTGAAAACCTTCAAGCTGCTTCCCTGAAGGCAGAGACCCGTTTTGGAGAACTTGTTCCCTCCATGGCTTCCCAGGACCCGAAGAACGGACAACACTGGTTCCTTGCATCAATTCCTGACCCACTGACACCAGCCAGAAAGCAAGGTCATCATGTGCGCCCCCAGGGTCTGTCAGCTATGTTCTTTAAAGACATTCAGCTCCAGTCCAAGAAACAACTGCAATTTAAACCTCCTTCTCATCCATCTGTCGTAATGGCCAATGGGTGCATCCTCTCTGTTACAAACAGAGGTTACCAACTTTAGTTCTGGGAACATCCTCTTTTGGAAAGGACCCTAATGTTGTTCCACCAGTCGAATCTGGTGTGGTTAAAGGAAGAAAAGGCACAGTAGAGAGAGTGTTAAATGATCAGTCTCCTGCCTTCAACTCCTAAATCTTTCTGGAATCAAAAAAAGATGGACATTTTTGGCTAATTATCGCTCTTTCCACCTTAACTAAATTTCTGCAGGAGGAACTTTTCAGGATGGAGACTACAGCCTCAGTCAGGAATGCCATAAGGACCGGTGATTGGGTTGTCTCCGTCGACTTCCAGGGTGCTTATCTTCATATTCCTATTTTTCCTCCTCACAGGAAGTACCTCCATTTTTGTGTGGATTGGGATGTGTTTCAATTCTGCGCGGTCTTGTTTTGAGTAGCTGCTGCACTGAGAGTTTTTACCAGAGTAATTGGACTAGTCACCATCCACTAAAGGTCAATGGGGATCCCTATCCTCCAGTATTTCAATGACAACAGCATTTTGGAGTTCCTCAGACAAGATGTTTTGCTGGGTCTTTACAACCTAGATAAATCACAGCTTGTTCCATCTCAGGAATTCGTATATGTAGGGATGATTTTTTCTCACAAAAAAGAATTAGTCCTTTTCCCACAGGACAGAGTACACAGAATCCTGGCCCTGTTGGAGGCACTGAGAGCACTGACACCATCAGGTCACCTATATCTATCTATCTATTCTGGAGACCTTGAACTCTGTGGCAGACCTGGTTCCCCTAGGAAGACTGCATTTGCATCCCCTCCAGTTTCTCCTTCTGGCAAACTGGAAACAGCACAGGGATCCACTGACAGTTCAGATTTCTTTAGGACAGGATTTTCACCACCACTTGAGTTGGTAGGCAAATTATTTCTGACCGGAGTCCTCATGCATGCCTCTTAACCCCACTGCTATCTGTTCAGGGACACGTTGGATTCTGGATGGGGTGCTCACATCGAGCTGGAAGGGTTTGTTCTTCAGGGTTTGTGATCCCGCCAAGAAACTATCCTCCACATAAACAATTAGGAAATGAGGGGTGGTATTTTTAGCCATACAGGAGTGTGCTGACATGATAAGGACATGATAAGGAGTAGAGGTGTGATGGTCTCCGATGACAACACATTGGTGGTAGCATACCTCAGGCAACAAGGAGACACATGCTCCTTCTCTGTGCATGGAGGTTTGGAATGTCTTTTGCTGGGCAACCTGAGAATGAATTACCCTACGAGCTTGTAACATCCCTGGCGAAAAGAATATTTGGGTGAACAGGAGAGGCAAGATAGTCCTTACAGAATGGTCTCCGCACCAATCTGTTGCAGACTTCCTGTTTAGACTGTGGGGGAGACCTTTGGTAGACTTACTTGCAACAAGACTAAACAACAAGCTCCAATTTTACATTTTCCCAGTCCCAGACCAAACAGTCTGGGCAGTGGACGCTTTCAGCCTGAAGTAGGATCATCAGTTTGGTTAGGCCTTCTCCCCTTTCCGGATGATTCCGCAAGTGCTTCAGAGAGTCAGACTCTCTATTGATTAGCTCATTTTGATAGCCCCGCTGTGGCGCCAACAGTCTTGATTCAACGATTTTGACCTGTTAGTAGATCAGCTTAGGACATTGCCAGAGAATCGACCTTCTGTTACAGCACAGGGGCTGTCTCCTACACAGCAGCCCACGATTCTGTTTGACAGCTTCTAAAGGGAGAAGAAAGGGCAATAAGCATCTTTTTCTACCCTTAAAGCGCTCTGCCAATATTTTCGGCATCCACCATTTCCAGGTGCGTTGTACTAATGATCAATATAGCTTTTCAGTCCCTTACGATGAGTGACTTTTCATTCATGATGATTACAGCACATGAGGTTCGATCTAGTGCTGCCTCATGGACCTATCTAACTCATGACCTGTCTAACTCATTTGTCATTGGAGAATGTTATGAAGGCTGCATTTTGGTGGTCTCAAACCACCTTCTCGTCCTTCTAACTTCATTCTTTGATGCACCAGAATGAAGACATATATTCTCTAGAGCCCATAGTTGTGACACAAAAAGTGGCCTAAGCAGATACCAACTTACAGTAGTGGACATTCCAACAAGAATGGTGAGTATTTCCTTGTTTATACCAGTTTTTTTGTGACCATCAGCCTCCCCCAGAAAGCAAATTCAGCTATGCAACAGGTAACATATTACTGATATTAAAATTTAGTTGGGTGGGGGGAGTAATTTTAATGATGAAATACTTACCTGTAGCTATTGCCAGATTCCCTCCTCCCACCCTGCTCTTAAGTCCCACAAGTTGTCTGTCCTAAAAGATGATGTCTGCTGTGCATGCGCATGTGATGTGGGGAAGCAGAATAGGTCTGTGTTCTACTGGTTAAACTTCCCGAACTCTATAGAATTCTCACCCTATGGGAGGATGATTTTATTTTTATACAGATGAGGGTAATTCAATCCCCAAAAAGGTCATCATTAAAATTAGTTTTAACTCCCCCAAAAACTATATATTGTGCATTATTATTTTGGTATTTCATATATTCAGTGCCATTGAAATTTATCTTTCATGTTTTTATACCCCAATATGCATTTCTTCTGAAACGCTTCAAAATTGTGTTACCAGGAGTTAAAGAACCAACTGCCTTAAAAAAAGAAGAAAATAAGACTAAACAAAACTGGTTTTAAAGCTTAATCTGTAAACTTAACTTCAATAGAATTTGGATAATTTTAGTTATGAGCAAAAGACTATGCGTATGTGCCTTTATCTTTTGGAAATCATTTTTATAAGACTATAGTAAAAAAAGTAAAATCAACATGATACATAGTTTCTGAGACAATTTACGTAGGTTCTGTTCTTACAGTAGTACAAAGGCCTGTTTATTGAAATGGTCAACTTTTAAATTATGTAAGCCAATGGAGACTCACTTGGGCCTTTTGTCTCGGGAGTAACTGTCATCTATAATTTATTCTTTCTTTCTCTTTTTCAGTGGTACCGAACCTAACAATTGATAATCCAAGTCCAAAAGAAGGAGATATTATTACACTAACGTGTACCTTTCCTCCTTTGCCAAATAATTCATTTGTTTCATTTACAAAAGGAAATCATACACTTGGCTCATGTAATTCAATTGGGAATTGCATACCAGCAGCTAACTTTAGCTCAAACTCCACAGAGATGAAGATGACAACGAAAGTCAGATTAGAAGATGCTGGTTCCATTGTGAGGTGTCAAGTAGGTAATGACTACTTTCTCTTCGTCTTTCCGACTGTCGGTAAGTACAGAAATCTAAGATAGACTGTAGATTGTTTAGATTGTAACAAAACTATATATGACAACAGTATTTAATGTAATCCTGCCCATTCAGATGTGCATGCGCGCATGAGTAATGTTGCACAGTTCCTCCTGCACGATCAAAGATCGAGATTATGAACCTTGTGATATGATTAGGGTTGGTCTGTAGACCTGCACAACAGTTTCAAATTTTGATGCAGCTCCTGTGGGTGGGGTTGGAGGTAAGATTGTAAATTGGCTTTAATCGTCAAGACCTTGGATGAGTACAGTTATGAGTAAGACTCATGCATAATATTAGGTGATCTTGCATCGAATTGGCTGAGCTTGTGAACACTCTAGTTACTTTATATCTGATCTAATTTTGATCAGACTTGGTAATTAGGTTGTTATAATCAAGATGTCGTGAGTATAATTATGAGTGAGGTCTATGCACATTAATGAGATGATCTTGCATCTAATTGGCTGAGTTCCTCATCACTTGAGAGACAGTATTTCAGATAATATTGTAATCAAACTTGGTAGAAAGGCTGGTACCATCAAGATGTTGGATGTTTTTTTTTAATGAAACCTATGCATACTATTGAGTTGATCTTTCGTTTGATTGTCTGAGTATTTTAACACTGTAGAGACAGTATTTTAGATAGGAGTTTAATCAAACTTCGTAGATAGGTTTATATCATCAAGGTCTCTGATGTGCATGATTATGAGTGATGGTCACACATATTAATGAGGTGATTTTACATCGGTTGGGCTGAACATGTCATCACTTTAGCAACTCAGTTTCTGATCAGGTTTTGATCGGAATTATTAAATAGTCTTATATCGTCAAGATTTTGGATGTATTTGATTATGAACAAGATCTTTTGCATTTTTATGAGGTAGTCTTGTGTATGAGTGGCTGAATGTTGAATGAATTTGATCTTGGAGAAGTTCAAGTGATATATATATATATATATATATATATATATATATATATATATATATATATATATATATATATATATATATATATATATATATATATGTATATATATATATATGATTCCTAGAATTTTATAAAAATTTCTTTGAAGTCAGAAGGACTTGTAGATTGATAAATTTACTAGTTCTGCTGAATCTTCACCAGTCCTTCCCACAAAACATGTACGGGTATTTTTTGTCTTTTTTCTAAGGCATTATTTCATGGTATATTTGGGGGTAGACTGTATCTGTGCATTGATACTGGCACTAAGTAAATTTACTTTAAATCTCAGTTAGGACATTAATTTACATGTATATCTGTCATGTCATTTTACTAGTAGACATATTTTAGATATCATGTTACTAAATACCTCTTGACTTAAGCATCCTTTAACTGATACAGTCATGACATGGCAAAAAACATAAATTGGATGTTAATCTTGAGCTGCGTAAAGCCAACTATGGTCTATCACGATACTATCAGGATAATTGTCTTTCATACAATATTTTCACGATAGCATCACATACATAAATGAACTGAAAAATATACAAGTGAGTCCATGTTTTGAAGTTTTCAAAACAAATAAGAAAATAAACAGCATGTGCTGCTGTCATTTTCCAATCGAGATATACAATTGTATTTAGTAGAATTGAAAACGACAAAGATGGCATGGCACCTGCAGTATCATGGTTTGTTTTGTTTTTAATTCATCTAGTCTTGGATGTATTGTTTGTAACATTATACAGTTAAAGAATGAAAATATTGATTCTCTGATTAAATTCCTTTTTTTTCTATATCTAAGTCATAGGTTGCCACTTGCTTGTATTTAAATGGGGTGGAGAGTGTCATTTATTTAAACAGGATATGGCATACATCTTTCAAGGAGGTTGATTAATAATCAATTTATAGTATGGTGTAAGCATAAAAATGCAAGCAATACTCTGGTTGAACAAATATATGCCAGAATGAATCAATAGACAAAGTCGACTTTTAAGGATTAATAATTGCTATCTTATTTTAGACTAAAAGTTTGAATTGACTTTGAATTTAAAAAGAATATATATCAGTTAATTAGGTAGATATAGTAGATACAAAGAAACAGTTTGTATACATCTTGTAATCAGCCTTGTTGCATGCTTTCAAAGGCGATTCAAGACGACATGCAAATGTTCCTTTTCAGTCAGTTTATATCATTTAATTCATGTTTCATTCTTCCATTGTTTTGTATGCACTGTGTCATGATACAATATCGCCAGAGTAAATAACCACCTCTACGTTCATCATGCAGTTACATTTAGAAATTTGTCTGCAGCAAATTTGTACTGTCTTATTACAGCAAGATCTACCACCAAGACAGCCACTTCAGCATGTAAGTTCTTTAATTTTCAACTTTGCCTCTGTCTGTCTGTCTCTTCTCTGGGTGTGATGTGCAGCATAATTAGGGTCACATTTTTTAGTTATAGTCTTCTCATATCTGAATTTTACCTTTAGAGCTCTGTCTCTGTGGTCAGATTTGAAGGTCACCTTGTTTTATTTATATCTGCTGTAAAGCCCTGTGAGCTTATGGAATAGCCCTGTGTCCAGTGTTCATCACATGACTTGCATTGTGTCATTGTCATGTCTGTTCGAATTTTCTGTTTTAAACTTATTATCAGATATTGCTGGGCCAATTTCAATCAAACTTGGTAGGAATATTTCCTAGGCAACCTTGTAAAAATCCTATTTTTATCTATCAGAGATGCATCATACATTCACAATTGCTATTTACAACTACTTGTTCTAAAACAAACTGCTCAACAGAATTTGAACAAATTTGATAGAAAGCATCCTGGCATGAAAGTCTATTAAGTTTGTTCAAATGATGCTGATCCAACATCAACTATGGCTGCTGTTACTTAAAATAGACAAACCTTTAAATTACGTCTTTTCAAAAACTGCTGAACAGACTTGAACCAAATTTGACAGAACGCATTCTGGCTTAGATAGTTTTCAAATTCATACAAATGATGCCAGTCTGCCCCCAAATATGGCCAGCATTACTGAAAATAGATAAATCTTTAAGTGACTTTTTCTGAAACAAATCTCTACACAGAATTTGACCAAATGTGACAATGCATCGTGCATGTGATTCTACTGGTGGCAGGAGAAAAATACCGTTTAAAGGTCATATATCGCTCATACTGTTTATAGTTGAAATCTACCAATTTTGAAAATTAAAAGATTTTTTAAAACATTTATAGAAAAAAACAACTATTTTTACGTGTTCTGTCCACCGAAACCAGTCATAACCAGTTTTCTGGGGACTGGAACTATTCCACCAGTGCAACAACCAGTGCAATGATGCATGCTGTGTGATTACTAATCCAGTTAAGAATTGTTGCACAGTGGCTGATACATGTACACAACAGGCTATAAATTACCTTATTTTATAATTTGGAAACTTTAAAGACAAAGGTGGAATATTTTTTGTACATGTTATAAGTAATAAAGGGATCAAAGGTAGTCCATCGTGGCTCGTAAGTCTTTAAAGTAAAAATTGGCCGACCTTTGGTAAAGGTGAGATAAAGACGAGAGACAGGAGAAAAAATTATTTTGGCAGAAATACTTGCATAAGCATTTTGATTTTTTTACTTGTTGAATTATTATTGTATTTTTCAAGATGTTTTAAGAGGAATATTTAAGATTAGCTTATATCTTTTTTGGGTCAGTTCATGTATAAATGCTGAAATGTGCGCTTTCTCCCAGTGCTTAAAAGCCATCGGATAATGAATAATACAAGTTCAGCAATGCTTGAAAATCAGAGTTTAAGTCAGTGCATGTGAGTTGCAAAGGTCCAGAGTTTTGTTTTTTTGTGCTTCATGCAAAGTAGATTTTAAGATAGTATCTAAGGGAAGAAATTATATCACAAGACATATGCAGACACCATCGCATAAAGGAAGTCTGGACCAGAAAACTATTGAGAGCCTGTTAAGTGTGGTGAAACTTAATAATCACACTCAATGTCGTCAGTGGACATCAGGCAGTAAACTTGGGAAGGAAACCCAAAATGCTTGTGGATGTTAAAAAAAAATCTTTGCAGTGAACTATGAGATGCACAACTCTTCCTTTTGCATTTAATTGACAATATCCTGACTTGTATTAATTAATTATTATTGTAATATTGCCATCAGAGTCTGATTCATGTTCAAAACTTGCTCTTTTATTATAAAATATAGGAAAAAATGCACTTGTTTTGTTTTCATTTGCCTTAAAATGTGTACAATTATGTCAATAAGAAATCCTACTGATTTAGAAACCAATCAACTGATCATAATTTTGAAATCTTCTGATCTGATGTCCTGGTTCTATCACATGTATGATGCATCCCGGCATAAAGGGGTTTTAACTTTGTACAGATTTGTACAAATGATGCCCATCCACCATCAAATAAGGCCACCATTACTAAAAGTTAAATATATTTAAAACAATTATGTGACTTTTCAGAAACTGCTCCTCAGAATTTGATCAATCTTGACCACCACAAAAAAAGTCTGGCACAAAGGGCTTTCCAGTTTATACAAATGATGCTTATTTCCCATTCAACATGGCAACCATTATAAAAAATAGATAATACCTTAAATGACTTCCCAAAAAAAACACTCAACAGAATTTGACCAAATTTGACTGAAAGAATCTTGGCATGAATAGCTTTGAAACTTTTACAAATAATCCCAATCTTCCGTCAAACTGGGCTGCTTCCACTGAAAATTTAAAACTTAGAATAACATCTTCGAAAATGATGATTAACATAATTTTACCTGATTTAAAATAAACATCCTAGCTTGAAGATGTTTTACATTTAAAGAAATGATACTGATCTACCATCTAATATGGTGGCCATTAAGAAAAATAGAAAAGCATTTACACAACTTTATCCAAAAAATCCACAACAGAATTTGAGCAACTGAGGTCTATACACATTAATGAGATGATCTTGCATCTAATTGGCTGAGTTCCTCATCACTTGAGAGACAGTATTTCAGATAATATTGTAATAAAACTTGGTAGAAAGGCTGGTACCATCAAGATGTTGGATGTTTTTTTTAAATAAAACCTATGCATATTATTGAGTTGATCTTTCGTTTGATTGTCTGAGTATTTTAACACTTTAGAGACAGTATTTTAGATAGGAGTTTAATCAAACTTAGTAAATAGGTTTATATCATCAAGGTCTCTGATGTGCATGATTATGAGTGATGGTCACACATATTAATGAGGTGATTTTACATCGGTTGGGCTGAACATGTCATCACTTTAGCAACTCAGTTTCTGATCAAGTTTTGATCAGAATTATTAAATAGTCTTATATCGTCAAGATTTTGGATGTATTTGATTATGAACAAGATCTTTTGCATTTTTATGAGGTAGTCTTGTGTATGAGTGGCTGAATGTTGAATGAATTTGATCTTGGAGAAGTTCAAGTGATATATATATTTATATATATATATATATATATATATATATATATATATATATATATATATATATATATATATATGATTCCTAGAATTTTATAAAAAATTTCCTTTGAAGTCAGAAGGACTTGTAGATTGATAAATTTACTAGTTCTGCTGAATCTTCACCAGTCCTTCCCACAAAACATGTACGGGTATTTTTTGTCTTTTTTCTAAGGCATTATTTCATGGTATATTGGGGGTATACTGTATCTGTGCATTGATACTGGCACTAAGTAAATTTACTTTAAATCTCAGTTAGGACATTAATTTACATGTATATCTGTCATGTCATTTTACTAGTAGACATATTTTAGATATCATGTTACTAAATACCTCTTGACTTAAGCATCCTTTAACTGATACAGTCATGACATGGCAAAAAACATAAATTGGATGTTAATCTTGAGCTGCGTAAAGCCAACCATGGTCTATCACGATACTATCAGGATAATTGTCTTTCATACAATATTTTCACGATAGCATCACATACATAAATGAACTGAAAAATATACAAGTGAGTCCATGTTTTGAAGTTTTCAAAACAAATAAGGAAATAAACAGCATGTGCTGCTGTCATTTTCCAATCGAGATATACAATTGTATTTAGTAGAATTGAAAACGACAAAGATGGCATGGCACCTGCAGTATCATGGTTTGTTTTGTTTTTAATTCATCTAGTCTTGGATGTATTGTTTGTAACATTATACAGTTAAAGAATGAAAATATTGATTCTCTGATTAAATTCCTTTTTTTTCTATATCTAAGTCATAGGTTGCCACTTGCTTGTATTTAAATGGGGTGGAGAGTGTCATTTATTTAAACAGGATATGGCATACATCTTTCAAGGAGGTTGATTAATAATCAATTTATAGTATGGTGTAAGCATAAAAATGCAAGCAATACTCTGGTTGAACAAATATATGCCAGAATGAATCAATAGACAAAGTCGACTTTTAAGAATTAATAATTGCTATCTTATTTTAGACTAAAAGTTTGAATTGACTTTGAATTTAAAAAGAATATATATCAGTTAATTAGGTAGATATAGTAGATACAAAGAAACAGTTTGTATACATCTTGTAATCAGCTTTGTTGCATGCTTTCAAAGGCGATTCAAGACGACATGCAAATGTTCCTTTTCAGTCAGTTTATATCATTTAATTCATGTTTCATTCTTCCGTTGTTCTGTATGCACTGTGTCATGATACAATATCGCCAGAGTAAATAACCACCTCTACGTTCATCATGCAGTTACATTTAGAAATTTGTCTGCAGCAAATTTGTACTGTCTTATTACAGCAAGATCTACCACCAAGACAGCCACTTCAGCATGTAAGTTCTTTAATTTTCAACTTTGCCTCTGTCTGTCTGTCTCTTCTCTGGGTGTGATGTGCAGCATAATTAGGGTCACATTTTTTAGTTATAGTCTTCTCATATCTGAATTTTACCTTTAGAGCTCTGTCTCTGTGGTCAGATTTGAAGGTCACCTTGTTTTATTTATATCTGCTGTAAAGCCCTGTGAGCTTATGGAATAGCCCTGTGTCCAGTGTTCATCACATGACTTGCATTGTGTCATTGTCATGTCTGTTCGAATTTTCTGTTTTAAACTTATTATCAGATATTGCTGGGCCAATTTCAATCAAACTTGGTAGGAATATTTCCTAGGCAACCTTGTAAAAATCCTATTTTTATCTATCAGAGATGCATCATACATTCACAATTGCTATTTACAACTACTTGTTCTAAAACAAACTGCTCAACAGAATTTGAACAAATTTGATAGAAAGCATCCTGGCATGAAAGTCTATTAAGTTTGTTCAAATGATGCTGATCCAACATCAACTATGGCTGCTGTTTAAATTACTTCTTTTCAAAAACTGCTGAACAGACTTGAACCAAATTTGACAGAACGCATTCTGGCTTAGATAGTTTTCAAATTCATACAAATGATGCCAGTCTGCCCCCAAATATGGCCAGCATTACTGAAAATAGATAAATCTTTAAGTGACTTTTTCTGAAACAAATCTCTACACAGAATTTGACCAAATGTGACAATGCATCGTGCATGTGATTCTACTGGTGGCAGGAGAAAAATACCGTTTAAAGGTCATATATCGCTCATACTGTTTATAGTTGAAATCTACCAATTTTGAAAATTAAAAGATTTTTTAAAACATTTATAGAAAAAAACAACTATTTTTACGTGTTCTGTCCACCGAAACCAGTCATAACCAGTTTTCTGGGGACTGGAACTATTCCACCAGTGCAACAACCAGTGCAATGATGCATGCTGTGTGATTACTAATCCAATTAAGAATTGTTGCACAGTGGCTGATACATGTACACAACAGGCTATAAATTATCTTATTTTATAATTTGGAAACTTTAAAGACAAAGGTGGAATATTTTTTGTACATGTTATAAGTAATAAAGGGATCAAAGGTAGTCCATCGTGGCTCGTAAGTCTTTAAAGTAAAAATTGGCCGACCTTTGGTAAAGGTGAGATAAAGACGAGAGACAGGAGAAAAAATTATTTTGGCAGAAATACTTGCATAAGCATTTTGATTTTTTTACTTGTTGAATTATTATTGTATTTTTCAAGATGTTTTAAGAGGAATATTTAAGATTAGCTTATATCTTTTTTGGGTCAGTTCATGTATAAATGCTGAAATGTGCGCTTTCTCCCAGTGCTTAAAAGCCATCGGATAATGAATAATACAAGTTCAGCAATGCTTGAAAATCAGAGTTTAAGTCAGTGCATGTGAGTTGCAAAGGTCCAGAGTTTTGTTTTTTTGTGCTTTATGCAAAGTAGATTTTAAGATAGTATCTAAGGGAAGAAATTATATCACAAGACATATGCAGACACCATCGCATAAAGGAAGTCTGGACCAGAAAACTATTGAGAGCCTGTTAAGTGTGGTGAAACTTAATAATCACACTCAATGTCATCAGTGGACATCAGGCAGTAAACTTGGGAAGGAAACCCAAAATGCTTGTGGATGTTAAAAAAAAATCTTTGCAGTGAACTATGAGATGCACAACTCTTCCTTTTGCATTTAATTGACAATATCCTGACTTGTATTAATTAATTATTATTGTAATATTGCCATCAGAGTCTGATTCATGTTCAAAACTTGCTCTTTTATTATAAAATATAGGAAAAAATGCACTTGTTTTGTTTTCATTTGCCTTAAAATGTGTACAATTATGTCAATAAGAAATCCTACTGATTTAGAAACCAATCAACTGATCATAATTTTGAAATCTTCTGATCTGATGTCCTGGTTCTATCACATGTATGATGCATCCCGGCATAAAGGGGTTTTAACTTTGTACAGATTTGTACAAATGATGCCCATCCACCATCAAATAAGGCCACCATTACTAAAAGTTAAATATATTTAAAACAATTATGTGACTTTTCAGAAACTGCTCCTCAGAATTTGATCAATCTTGACCACCACAAAAAAAGTCTGGCACAAAGGGCTTTCCAGTTTATACAAATGATGCTTATTTCCCATTCAACATGGCAACCATTATAAAAAATAGATAATACCTTAAATGACTTCCCAAAAAAAACACTCAACAGAATTTGACCAAATTTGACTGAAAGAATCTTGGCATGAATAGCTTTGAAACTTTTACAAATAATCCCAATCTTCCGTCAAACTGGGCTGCTTCCACTGAAAATTTAAAACTTAGAATAACATCTTCGAAAATGATGATTAACATAATTTTACCTGATTTAAAATAAACATCCTAGCTTGAAGATGTTTGACATTTAAAGAAATGATACTGATCTACCATCTAATATGGTGGCCATTAAGAAAAATAGAAAAGCATTTACACAACTTTATCCAAAAAATCCACAACAGAATTTGAGCAACTGAGGTCTATGCACATTAATGAGATGATCTTGCATCTAATTGGCTGAGTTCCTCATCACTTGAGAGACAGTATTTCAGACCAAATTGTAATCAAACTTGGTAGAAAGGCTGGTACCATCAAGATGTTGGATGTTTTTTTAAATGAAACCTATGCATATTATTGAGTTGATCTTTCGTTTGATTGTCTGAGTATTTTAACACTGTAGAGACAGTATTTTAGATAGGAGTTTAATCAAACTTAGTAAATAGGTTTATATCATCAAGGTCTCTGATGTGCATGATTATGAGTGATGGTCACACATATTAATGAGGTGATTTTACATCGGTTGGGCTGAACATGTCATCACTTTAGCAACTCAGTTTCTGATCAAGTTTTGATCAGAATTATTAAATAGTCTTATATCGTCAAGATTTTGGATGTATTTGATTATGAACAAGATCTTTTGCATTTTTATGAGGTAGTCTTGTGTATGAGTGGCTGAATGTTGAATGAATTTGATCTTGGAGAAGTTCAAGTGATATATATATTTATATATATATATATATATATATATATATATATATATATATATATATATATATATGATTCCTAGAATTTTATAAAAAATTTCCTTTGAAGTCAGAAGGACTTGTAGATTGATAAATTTACTAGTTCTGCTGAATCTTCACCAGTCCTTCCCACAAAACATGTACGGGTATTTTTTGTCTTTTTTCTAAGGCATTATTTCATGGTATATTTGGGGGTAGACTGTATCTGTGCATTGATACTGGCACTAAGTAAATTTACTTTAAATCTCAGTTAGGACATTAATTTACATGTATATCTGTCATGTCATTTTACTAGTAGACATATTTTAGATATCATGTTACTAAATACCTCTTGACTTAAGCATCCTTTAACTGATACAGTCATGACATGGCAAAAAACATAAATTGGATGTTAATCTTGAGCTGCGTAAAGCCAACCATGGTCTATCACGATACTATCAGGATAATTGTCTTTCATACAATATTTTCACGATAGCATCACATACATAAATGAACTGAAAAATATACAAGTGAGTCCATGTTTTGAAGTTTTCAAAACAAATAAGGAAATAAACAGCATGTGCTGCTGTCATTTTCCAATCGAGATATACAATTGCATTTAATAGAATTGAAAACGACAAAGATGGCATGGCACCTGCAGTATCATGGTTTGTTTTGTTTTTAATTCATCTAGTCTTGGATGTATTGTTTGTAACATTATACAGTTAAAGAATGAAAATATTGATTCTCTGATTAAATTCCTTTTTTTTTTCTATATCTAAGTCATAGGTTGCCACTTGCTTGTATTTAAATGGGGTGGAGAGTGTCATTTATTTAAACAGGATATGGCATACATCTTTCAAGGAGGTTGATTAATAATCAATTTATAGTATGGTGTAAGCATAAAAATGCAAGCAATACTCTGGTTGAACAAATATATGCCAGAATGAATCAATAGACAAAGTCGACTTTTAAGAATTAATAATTGCTATCTTATTTTAGACTAAAAGTTTGAATTGACTTTGAATTTAAAAAGAATATATATCAGTTAATTAGGTAGATATAGTAGATACAAAGAAACAGTTTGTATACATCTTGTAATCAGCCTTGTTGCATGCTTTCAAAGGCGATTCAAGACGACATGCAAATGTTCCTTTTCAGTCAGTTTATATCATTTAATTCATGTTTCATTCTTCCATTGTTCTGTATGCACTGTGTCATGATACAATATCGCCAGAGTAAAAAACCACCTCTACGTTCATCATGCAGTTACATTTAGAAATTTGTCTGCAGCAAATTTGTACTGTCTTATTACAGCAAGATCTACCACCAAGACAGCCACTTCAGCATGTAAGTTCTTTAATTTTCAACTTTGCCTCTGTCTGTCTGTCTCTTCTCTGGGTGTGATGTGCAGCATAATTAGGGTCACATTTTTTAGTTATAGTCTTCTCATATCTGAATTTTACCTTTAGAGCTCTGTCTCTGTGGTCAGATTTGAAGGTCACCTTGTTTTATTTATATCTGCTGTAAAGCCCTGTGAGCTTATGGAATAGCCCTGTGTCCAGTGTTCATCACATGACTTGCATTGTGTCATTGTCATGTCTGTTCGAATTTTCTGTTTTAAACTTATTATCAGATATTGCTGGGCCAATTTCAATCAAACTTGGTAGGAATATTTCCTAGGCAACCTTGTAAAAATCCTATTTTTATCTATCAGAGATGCATCATACATTCACAATTGCTATTTACAACTACTTGTTCTAAAACAAACTGCTCAACAGAATTTGAACAAATTTGATAGAAAGCATCCTGGCATGAAAGTCTATTAAGTTTGTTCAAATGATGCTGATCCAACATCAACTATGGCTGCTGTTACTTAAAATAGACAAACCTTTAAATTACTTCTTTTCAAAAACTGCTGAACAGACTTGAACCAAATTTGACAGAACGCATTCTGGCTTAGATAGTTTTCAAATTCATACAAATGATGCCAGTCTGCCCCCAAATATGGCCAGCATTACTGAAAATAGATAAATCTTTAAGTGACTTTTTCTGAAACAAATCTCTACACAGAATTTGACCAAATGTGACAATGCATCGTGCATGTGATTCTACTGGTGGCAGGAGAAAAATACCGTTTAAAGGTCATATATCGCTCATACTGTTTATAGTTGAAATCTACCAATTTTGAAAATTAAAAGATTTTTTAAAACATTTATAGAAAAAAACAACTATTTTTACGTGTTCTGTCCACCGAAACCAGTCATAACCAGTTTTCTGGGGACTGGAACTATTCCACCAGTGCAACAACCAGTGCAATGATGCATGCTGTGTGATTACTAATCCAATTAAGAATTGTTGCACAGTGGCTGATACATGTACACAACAGGCTATAAATTACCTTATTTTATAATTTGGAAACTTTAAAGACAAAGGTGGAATATTTTTTGTACATGTTATAAGTAATAAAGGGATCAAAGGTAGTCCATCGTGGCTCGTAAGTCTTTAAAGTAAAAATTGGCCGACCTTTGGTAAAGGTGAGATAAAGACGAGAGACAGGAGAAAAAATTATTTTGGCAGAAATACTTGCATAAGCATTTTGATTTTTTTACTTGTTGAATTATTATTGTATTTTTCAAGATGTTTTAAGAGGAATATTTAAGATTAGCTTATATCTTTTTTGGGTCAGTTCATGTATAAATGCTGAAATGTGCGCTTTCTCCCAGTGCTTAAAAGCCATCGGATAATGAATAATACAAGTTCAGCAATGCTTGAAAATCAGAGTTTAAGTCAGTGCATGTGAGTTGCAAAGGTCCAGAGTTTTGTTTTTTTTGTGCTTCATGCAAAGTAGATTTTAAGATAGTATCTAAGGGAAGAAGTTATATCACAAGACATATGCAGACACCATCGCATAAAGGAAGTCTGGACCAGAAAACTATTGAGAGCCTGTTAAGTGTGGTGAAACTTAATAATCACACTCAATGACATCAGTGGACATCAGGCAGTAAACTTGGGAAGGAAACCCAAAATGCTTGTGGATGTTAAAAAAAATCTTTGCAGTGAACTATGAGATGCACAACTCTTCCTTTTGCATTTAATTGACAATATCCTGACTTGTATTAATTAATTATTATTGTAATATTGCCATCAGAGTCTGATTCATGTTCAAAACTTGCTCTTTTATTATAAAATATAGGAAAAAATGCACTTGTTTTGTTTTCATTTGCCTTAAAATGTGTACAATTATGTCAATAAGAAATCCTACTGATTTAGAAACCAATCAACTGATCATAATTTTGAAATCTTCTGATCTGATGTCCTGGTTCTATCACATGTATGATGCATCCCGGCATAAAGGGGTTTTAACTTTGTACAGATTTGTACAAATGATGCCCATCCACCATCAAATAAGGCCACCATTACTAAAAGTTAAATATATTTAAAACAATTATGTGACTTTTCAGAAACTGCTCCTCAGAATTTGATCAATCTTGACCACCACAAAAAAAGTCTGGCACAAAGGGCTTTCCAGTTTATACAAATGATGCTTATTTCCCATTCAACATGGCAACCATTATAAAAAATAGATAATACTTTAAATGACTTCCCAAAAAAAAACACTCAACAGAATTTGACCAAATTTGACTGAAAGAATCTTGGCATGAATAGCTTTGAAACTTTTACAAATAATCCCAATCTTCCGTCAAATTGGGCAGCTTCCACTGAAAATTTAAAACTTAGAATAACATCTTCGAAAATGATGATTAACATAATTTTACCTGATTTAAAATAAACATCCTAGCTTGAAGATGTTTGACATTTAAAGAAATGATACTGATCTACCATCTAATATGGTGGCCATTAAGAAAAATAGAAAAGCATTTACACAACTTTATCCAAAAAATCCACAACAGAATTTGAGCAACTGACAGAAAACATAGGTCAATGTGCTTAGAAAAAGCATACAAAACACCTGGTGAACACAACAAATGACCACAAAATGTTATCACCTGCCCATAAGGCCAAGGGAGCTTATGTTATAACTCTGCAATCATTATGCATCTTCCATCTGTCTGTTAACAATTGCTTGTTATCACTCTGGAGTCATATATTGTATATATTTTGTACTTGATTTCGCATTTTGTAATTTTTCTGTCATCACTTTGAAGAAGAAAAAAGTATGTGTGTGTGCTTTTAATTTTATAGATGTAGCCACACAAAAACTTTTTCATGGCATTACTTCTCACATATATTTGATTTGTTACTATATTACAGTAAACTTGCACTTACAGTCCTCAATTATCTTCGTATTTATTACATTCAAACACTCGAATATAGATCACTCGAATACCATACATCACAGGTTGGTCCTGACCAAATAAACACCATGATTTCAAACTAGAAACGTAAGTTGAATTCAAGTCAGCATCATGAGCATGCCACTTCTCAGCGAGATGTTAACTTAGCGAGTTCATATTGCAGCAAGGAGAATCAAGGGGGCAAATGCACGTTCAAATTAATCTTCATAATTAGCTGATTAATCCCATTTAAGTCTATTGTTTATATATGACACTATCAATAAGACAATGCTGTATTGTAGGTAAGGTTTAATATCATCCTCTACACATCAGTCTGCTTACTGCCATAATGGTGAGTGGCTTTAATTGGTGTTCCCTCAAGATGAATAAAGACTAAAAATGTAAAGTTTGTATACGTTTACACTTTAATACCAATGCTAAGCTTATGATAGGATGTCAATGACATTTAAGAAAAGAAGAAAAGAAATGCACTCCTTGTGCATGTAACCATAACAATTTAAGGTCCCAAATCGTTGTTGTTTACTTAGGGTGAACAAACATTCTTCACACACAAAACCAAACAACTTATAAATGTGTCTCTCTCTACCTTTTTTTAATCCCTAATTTTACATTCTCTATTACCTTCAGTTTTTCCTTTTTTTTTCCTTCTTTATTTCTTCTATTTTGATCAAATGACATCAATGAACATTGTCACACTTTAGCAGTACAATAGGTCATTCTTTGGTCAATGGTTATATTTAGTTTACTTCACGCAAACAGTTTTGTGGGTGGCCTCAAAAACTTTAACAGCAAATTCAATGTAAAATGCCAGTCCTGTAGCAATAGAGTTTTTGAAATTTGGCTGCAGTCATATTTTGTGTTATGTGTGCAATTTTCTTGATAAAATTTCCTTCCTTTTGCTGTATACTGTAAGTCCATTGGATCTTGTTTGTAACAAATCAAAGTAAACCTTAATAAACCTTACCTTGCTTCCACTGCTGAGACCGATCCATCAAAATTGCATCAAGTGATTTCTTTTCCACACATAAATGGGGCATTTGTAGAACATATTCTATCCTTTTGTAAATGAATTGCAATATACTTTGTTGAAACTTTATAGCTACACATATTCTGCAGTCAGTATAATTGGAATAACATGCTGCAACTATTTTGCAAAGGTGAATGTGTAAAAACAAGGAAGCATTTGCCGCAAATATTCTGCAAGTTAAGGTTTCTAAGCATTTGCCAAAAATATTCTGCAAATACATGCTGCATTGCATATCGCAATAATCACTTTTTCTGTTTAAAAAATTTAGATTAAATGAAGGTTAAAAATTATTGCATGGATGCCCATTATTGGTATGCTCAAAAGAACTAAAGGAAGAATAATATAGTCACTCATTTTCTTGAAAGGTAAGTTGTTTGCTTTTTTTTTTGCTTTCTTATCCAACAGTTTCTTTTCTGATTTTTTAATATTTTGTTGTTCCTTGCTGTCATTGAATTTGTATGTTAACCTGAATTTCATCGAAACAAATCAATGAAGGATGTTTTATATTTGTTATGGTGTCTCAAGATGAGTTGCTGATAATTTAGCTTTCTAGTCCAGGGTGTGAGCAGCCATAGGGTCCAGAATGTCCTATCTAAAAAATATTGCCGTATAAACAATGTCTAAGTCCTTGTTTCCAAAACCTTTCCTTGTGTGCTACTGTAGCTAAGTCTAACTGACTTAACATAAATTAAGTTTCTAAATGCCTATTTATAAAAGATATACAAAAGAAAATTAACCGGAAGAGGATACATGCAAAAGCTTATATTACCAACTGTTAGCAATCCCTTACCACCCAACAGGGTTGTTTGCAAACTGCTTGCACCTTACTTGTGCAAAGCATTTGGAAATACCATTTTCCTTGCACCAGGAATCTATTCTAAGTTAAGCGATCTGACGGTAGACCTCTAGGTCTGATTTTAGCTGTTTGAAATCGGATAGAGTGGTGTCATCTGGATATAGGTCGGTAGATGAAATACAGTTGCCTATTGTCAGCAGCAGATCAGTTATGAAATAATGAAAGAGTAGTGAGTCCAAGATTGATTCCTATGGTACTCCACATATAATTGGTTCTTCTTTAGAAGAACGTTTATTTTTTGCCACGCTGTTTTCTTTTTCTTAGACAGGATGTAAACGTATCAGTTGTGAAATTGTCACATTGATACATGTTCAATTTGTTGATAAGAACATTATGACCAACAAGGTTAAAAGCTTATACAAGATCAACTATTATGGATCCAACTAATTTCCCTTGATCTAATGCAGTAATCCATCTACCTATTATGGAGACCCAGGCTATCTCACAGGAGTGGTTTTATCTGAATCCTGATTGGTTGTGGTTAATTAAATTATAGGTTGATACATTAGGTACATCAAAGGATTGTCATGAACATGTTGAACTCGCTTTTTTAACATTGCCATTAATTATTGTATCACAAAAATAAATGTGGTCACAGAAAGAAGCACAGAAATATTGTGATACAGTCAGACCATACATATATAAATTTCAAATAACTATCAAGTTGTTTGTCTTGCACGTATAAAATCTGGCATATATGATCAATGGCCCAGGTGTCCACGCATGTCAGACTGGGATGCCTAGGAAGTTTCCTTAAATGGTCTTCTCCTTTTGGAAATGACAATGTGATATTTTGAATACCTTGAGCTTCATTATTATTTTGAATACCTTGGGGTTCATTACTACTGAAGTTTGCTTTATGTTGTAATTAAGTAATGGAGATGAAGGCAATATAAACATAGCTATCTCTGATTATTACTATGCTCAATACTTCCTTCATGTTGCAGACTCCAGACAAGTTCTGCATACTCTATGCCATGAGACCATTGAGATATATTTATATGTCTTAATCTATACAGCAAAGTGATGGCCAACTATTTTCTCCTTCATATTGTGAATTAAGACAAATTTATATTGCAGGTCATCCTTTCCATTGCCAAGGACTTTTTGGGATCCTTATTGTTTTCGTTGTCATCCAATAGGTGAGTTATTATTTTACAATGGGTTCTTATTGATTTCATCAGTTGTCATAATAAGTGACCATCATTACCATCAATATCTCATTATGTTAACATATGGTGGCTAAATGTGCAAGTCGCCACCGAGTAGGATTGAAGACAGTGCACAATGTTTGTTGCACATTGTAAAATATGTATATTCGTGGTAATTAATGGCTCACTGTCAGCAATCCTGAAGCTTGTTCCTTGCATGTTTTGTGTATTTCTTACACAATAGTAAATATGTTACACCTCCTCACAGTTCAAGCCCATTTTCTTTTCCCTACGTGTTTCAGTGTCAGTTATTGTCCTGTAACATCTCATTATCACATATATTCTGTGTGTTTTGGGGATTGGTTTCCACATACTTTCTTTCACGAAAGAAACATAAAGGGAAATATCAGACCACACTCTTACATTTTGTACATTTTTGAACCCATTACAAGGATACCAAGAAAGTGGTTAGAGATTTAAACTCGAGACTCATCAATTAGTATAGTATGGAAAACTAATTTACCAATTGTGATCCAGAAGATTTAATCTGAGAGATAGATAGATAGATATCCATCATGTACAGAAAGGCATGAACACGGAATATGAAAATATTCCATACTATTCATTTTCAGGATCATCAAAATGTTTCGGACTGAAAATTGTTTCATTATTATTATTATTACCGAAATACATGTACAATTGTGTCATTGTGTTCATTATAAAATTCTGCTAGTGATCAGTACAGGCCACCCTACCTTTATTATAGGAACTACTGTCAAGGCTGCTCAGGACTGACAAAAATGTATTTTATTTGCAAACAGTATGTGCAGAAAAACAGCATAAGTTCCTTTTCTCAAAGTTTTATACCAAATCCACTTCTGGCCACTAAATGGATTATTTCTAAGTCTCAGTGCCAGATTGCTGTAAAATGCATCACAACGAGCCGCCTACCCTCCCTGATCCTTGTGGGTTCAGGAATTACCTTGATGGAAAACAAAAATTTCTATCTAGTCAAAATTCAAATGAATATTATCCATACATATGTTTTCACTTTCAGTGTTTACATGTATTACAGTGGTTCGTGTGTCAGTTTCATTAATGTTGCTTATTGATGACTGTGCATTATTAACACTTAAATAATCTACTAATCACATTAGTAGAGATTACATATTCTTCCATTCCTTATTTAGTGTTTGTGGCACAAGATCTTTGTCATCATCCTGTAGCACTATGGATGGCCTCTGCATGGTGCCCTTGAAGTATGGGTGTTGAGAGATGGAGACCACCCCCTGCTGCTCAGGAGGGATCATCTCAGAAGGAGAGGGTCAGACCCCTTCCCGAAAGAAGTCTAGGAGGAATGAGAAACATCCTCACCTTTCAGAAAAGGCAATTATAAGGGACAGTCCAGTCACTCCCTGTGGGGTGTCACACAGCATCAATGTCCCCACTTCATGGACTTCCCCAAGAGGGGATCGTTTTTCGGTTCTAATAGTCCTGCATCCTCCTGAGATTGTGATAAGACACTGATGAATTATCTTTGGTAGTAGATTCTCATGAATTTGCCAACAATGAGGAGGAAAGGGTTCCGTCAAAACCGTTCAGGAACCAAACTCAGCCTGATAAAGCCATGGGGCAGTTCAGATTCAAAAAGGGTATGCAACCACAGCAGCCCAGTATGCAACCACCTTTCAGCCCTCTCCGCAGTATTCATCCACTGACTCCTCCCCCTTTCCCAAGCGGGGAAGAGAGGGTGAAACTAGGGATTCATTACCTTTCCCACAGTGCATCCCTCATCATTTAAAACCAGTAGGTGCCCAATTGGCTCTCTTTTCAGAGACCTGATTGGTTGTTACAGAAGATTGGCAGATCCTTTCCTTAGTAAGGTGGGTTTACATCTGCACTTCACAGAACTCCCTCGTCTCTCAAAGACTCCCATCTTGTTCCAAGAGTCAAATATAATCAAACTAACAGAAGATGTGCACACCCTTCTTTAGAAGTTCGCAGTAGAGAGGGTACAAAACATCCAGTTGTCTGCCTTCTACTTGTGGATTTTTCTGGTAACATAAACAGGCAGGAAACTGAGCCACATTATAGATTTTTCCCCCTTACACAAATTCCTGCAAGAGAAAACCTTCAAGATAGAGACTGCAGCATAAGGCCAGAGTGCCATAATTCCTGGAGACTGGACAGTTTCCATCGACCATCAAGATGCTTATTTACACATTCCAATCTTTCCTCTGCAAATCTTTGTTTTCGATCAGACAGGAAGTTTTCCAATTCCAAGTCATGTCATTCGGTCTAGCCTCAGCACCCATGGTCTTTACCAGAGTAATGGGATTAGTGGCTGCTCACTTGAGGTATCTGGGGATTCCCCTTCTCAAGTACTATGATGACTGGCTGCTGAATGACAACAGGAAATAACCCCTGTTACTTCAGATGTCCCACTGCTGGTCCACAGTGACTCAGCTAGGACTTATACCGAACCTAGAGAAATCAGAGCTCGTACCTTCTTAGGATTTTTTCTGCATAGGAATGAATTTTCTCACCTATCTGGCCAGGTTCGTGTTCCCCAAGACAGGAAAAACAGAATACTGGATCTCTTGATGACTACAAGCCAAAACGTCATCAGTTTGCCTTTACTTTTCTATTCTGGCAACCTTGAACTCTGCGGCAGACCTGGCACCCTTAAGGAAACTCTGTTTACATCCTCTCCAGTTCTACTGTTGGCGATCTGGAAACCACACAAGGATTCTCTGTCAGCCCAAATTTCTCTAGGGTTGGCATTTCAGTAACACCTCAAGTGATGGGACTATCAAGAAAATTTCTGACGGGAGTTCCTTTGCATGCCCTAGAACCCCACTACTGTCTGAACACAGAAGCATCAGAGTCAGGGTGGGGTGCTCAGTTAGAGCCAGAAGGAGTACTTCTCCATGGCCATTGGTCTCAGGAATAAAATCTCCTCAACATGAACAATTTTGAAATGAGTGCTGTGCTCTTCGCCCAGAAAGGGTGCGCATATCAAGTCAGGGATCATTGCGTAATGATCTCCTCAGACAACACATCAGCACCCATGCTCCTTCTCTCTGAATGGAAGTCTAGAACCTTCTATGCTGGGCTGAATCAGAAAGAATAATAATAATTCTTTATTTAACGAGGGTAGCTCAGTTAGAATACAGATGTATCTAGTCTCCCTTGAGGCCCTTAGCTATTTTGTAACAATCTACATGCATTTCAATGTGTAGGAAAAGTAAAGTCACAAAGAAACAATCAAGTGATATGACTTTACATTACTCTGAACATATCAATCATATTGAAACAATCAATCATATTGAAACAAAAACATTAGCATGCACAAAGACAAAACAGTTAGAATAGAAACATGGATTTTAAAATTTTTTAATGACATGTATAAATCAATCAAAATCAATCTTCAAATATTTTAGATATTTTTCTTTAAAACTACATCAGAATTGTTCAGTATTGGGTTTTGGAAATTTCTAGTGGCCATGCGAGGTCAACCATAGGCCCCATGATTTTCATCAAATAGTTCTCTCATGTATTCAATCATATTTATACATTTATAGACAAGTACTGCCTTTTGAATGGGTAGGTATTTCTTAATTTTACTTAGTAAAGTTATTTTACTTGATAAAGATCTACAGACATAGGCAATATGTTTGACCCACTTTAAATCACTTTCAGCTATCACTTCTAAACATTTTTCTTCCTTAACATTTTCAGTGAGTTGACCATTTATTGCCAAATTTACAAATTTCTCAGAAGCAGGATGCTTCTTAGATGAGGCTATGACCATACATTTTGTTTTTGTTTCATTGATAACCGTTAAATTTTGTTTTGACCAAATCTCAATTTTACTTATATCGGTGTCAAGTAGAACTTCTACTGTAACTGTATTTACATCACTACCTGAAACAGTTATAGTAGCATCATCTGCAAATAAGTCTGTGTTTATGTGAGCTGTCCATAGAGGAAGGTCATTTATGCAAATAAGAAATAGAAATGGGCATAAAATAGACCCCTGGGGAACACTGTGATTAATTTCTATTGAGCTAGATTTAACAGTTCCAATAGCAATTTTTTGCATGCTGTTACATAGATTGCATGAGAACCAGTTTAAGGCATCAGTATCAAATTTATAACATTTTAGCTTAGATAATAAAACATCATGATTGACTAAATCAGAAACTTTCCTGAAGTCTAGAAATAATACACATATTAGGTCCCCCTTGTTTATTTCCTGCAGCCAACAGTCTGAGTTGTGTTAAAGCTGTTTGGCATGAATGACCCTTTTGAAAATCTAATTGTTCTTTTATGAAAGAGTGGGAATGTTTTGAAATAATCATACACTTGCTTAGCAATCAGCTTCTCAAAGATTTTTGATAATGTAGTGAGAATAGAAATATGTCTGTAGTTTCCTGGGTTCAACTTAGAGCCTTTTTTATGTATTGGGGTTACTTTTGCTTGTTTAAATTTATCTGGGAAAACACCAGACTGGATACTCTTATTAATGAGGTTAGCTACAGAATGAGATATCACAGGTGCAGCAATTTTTAGGGCTATTGGGCCTTTTTCATCAAGCCTGGTGGATTTTTTTACATTTAACAGCATAAGGCCATTCATAAAAACATTTTGGTTTCCTGTAACCACTACCCACATGTTTAACCAGTGCGTAGGTAGGTCGATTTTTTATATTTTTTTATACTAGACAAATAGTCCAACACTGTAGAGAATTTTAGCAAAAATGAAACCATAACGACTCACTGATATATATGTTGCAGGACTAATCTCGGCCTCATAAGACACAAAAATCAATCCAGTATTTAAAAATTAGTTTATTTTGCATGTAGGAGGTTGTGTAGCTACATATATTTATTTCAAAACGAAAAGATTACACCTTCTGACAGAGGTTTAAAATCGCACAAAACTGACTAGAACATATAAATTCAAAATAAGTATTACTTTTAAAACTTGTTCCGGATTATAAAGTTACACAAAACTGACTAGAAAAGTAATTTCAGAATACTGGGATGTATCACTTGTGTAACACTACTGACTAGAACCTAACACTTTCAGAATATACTTTAAGGATGACTCAACTGTTCCTGACAGTAAAAGTAAACAGACATTCCACAGCTGGTTTATGTTATGCCTTCACTAGGGTTTAAGTTCCATGAGAAAAATACGTTTAGGGTGGTCTTGTCTCCCATTCACAACTATTATGATGTCTGTTATATAGTTAATAAATAGTATAGATCGCCTACTGGAGTTTCTCTTAAATAATAAATAACATTACATGGTGGCAGCGGTGGGATCGAACCCACGCCCGAATTTTTTCAGAAAAGAATGTCAGAAACTCTTGAGCAATTTGACGGAACGCTCTGTCACATGGATGATATTCTTGTTTGTGGGGAAACACAAGAACAACATGATGAAAGACTAGAAAGAGTTATGAAATCAATTGAAAAGTTTGGCGTCATTTTGAACGCTGAAAAGTGTGAATTTTCAAGATCATCCATTAGATTTCTTGGGCATGTTGTTGACGAAAATGGTTGCCGACCTGATCCTGAAAAAATCAAAGCCATAACTTAAATGGAAACTCCGAAATGTGTAACAGATATTCGACGATTTCTAGGTAGGGCAAAATCAACTTGGCAAATTTAGTCCAAATTTGGCGGAGAAATCAAAACCGTTACGTGAGCTTTTGAAAGGTAAAAACTTGTGGACTTGGGGTCCAGATCAAGAACAAGCTTTTATAGATATCAATCAAGAAATGATATTGTCACCAACTTTGGCACATTATGATCGAAATAGAGAAATAGTTGTGTCAGCAGATGCATCTTCATTTGGATTAGGTGATGTGCTAAGGCAGAAATACGGTAGCGCTCTGAGACCGGTGGCGTTCGCATCGCGAGGTATGTCAGAAACTGAGCAATGCTACGCTCAAATAGAAAAAGAGGCTCTTGCAATAACGTGGGCATGTGAACGCTTCAACAGCTACTTAATTGAGTCACAATTTAAACTTGAAACTGACCATAAGCCATTAGTACCACTAATGAGCACACAAATCTTGGGAGATTTACCCCCTAGAATTCAACGCTTTAGAATGCGTTTGATGAGATTCAACTTTTCTATAGTTCATGTTGCTGGCAAGAATCTATTAACAGCCGATTCACTATCCAGAGCACATTTAGGTCATCACTCTGAGAGTGACACAGAACTTCAGATTGAGACTAATGCCTATGTTGATTTCATAGTGAGTAATTTGCCCGCATCAAATACTAGACTTGAACATATCAAGTCTGAATATCGAAATGATTCGATTTGCAAACAAATCATACAATTCTGTGAACAAGGGTGGCCTGAAAAATCGGCTATTGACAGAAAACTTGAATCGGACTGGTCAGATAGAGGTGAATTTACAGTGCAAAATGGTCTCTTAATGAAAGGTACATACTTGGTCATACCAGAATCATTTCAGAAAGAAATTCGAGAGAGAATTCACGATGGTCAGCAAGGCATAGTTAAATGCCGAGAACGCGCCAAAACGTCAGTTTGGTGGAAAGGACTAAGCACTCAGCTTGAACACTTGGTAAAATCTTGCCAAAATTGCATCGAAACTTCGAGAGATCAAGCTGAACCAATGATACCAAGTGAATTTCCAAGTCGACCTTGGCAAAGAGTCGCATCAGACTTGTTTGAACTGAATGGTCAAACATATATCTTGGTGATTGATTATTTCTCACGATAGCAAAATTGCAATGCACAGGTTCAAAAGCAATCGTCAATCATCTAAAATCAATCTTTGCGCGACACGGTATACCAGAAGAATTAATTTCAGATAACGGTCCGAAATATACATCCGCAATACTACAAGAATTGCCGAAATATTACGGGTTCAAGCATATTACAAGTAGTTCAAGATATCCACAGAGTAATGGTCTTGCCGAAAGAGCTGTTCAAACAAATAAAAGAATGCTAAAAAAGGCAGACTATAATTACATAGCTCTTTTGACATATCGTGCAACACCATTACCAAATGGATACAGCCCTGCCGAATTACTGATGGGAAGAAAATTACAAACTACTTTGCCAATGGCACCAGAAAACTTACAGCCTAAATGGCCAGATTTAAAGAAACTGAAGAAATCGGAAAATTATCAGACGCAAACTCAAAAGAGAAATTATGATAGTCGACATTGCGCTCGAAATATGAAAAAACTTCAAGTAGGGAATAAAGTATGGATCAAAAGATCCTTTTTCTTAAGGATAGTTAAATCTGAGGCATCTACACCTCGTTCATACATGTAGCAACAGGGGATGATTTTTTCAGAATTATAGAATATACAAAAATGGAATGTTTTCTGCATAATTTGAGTGTGCAGATTTCAAAAATGAACCCATCTTGATATCTTTTCAAATAAAGTCACAGGAAGAATTCAAACACATGTACCGTTCACCATTGTTAATATTGGTCTTTGGCACTTTTTGCAAATTCTTGACCTCATGTTATTTCAAGCTGAAATTTGCATATTTCTCACATATGTTTATACAGAAATGTTTTGTGAACATTCAGCTTTAAGAATAAATTGACTTTTTCTATGTTCCAGGTAATTCAGAAGCCCCCCTGTGCCTTTTTATCAAGCAACACCCTAACGTTTTTGCATGAAACACTATATTTTTCAGGCATACACAAGTTGAAATTCTATGTTGCTCTTAAAATGGAACCTTTTCTGCATAATTTGAGTGTGCATAATTCAAACATGAACCCATTTTTATGATATCTTTTCCAAAAATTTCACAGGAAGCATTCAAACACATGAATCATCCACCATTGTTAATATTGGTCTTTGATCACTTTTTGCACATTTTTGAGATCATGTTATTTCATGCTGAAAGTTGCATATTTCTTACATATGGTTATATATAAATGTTTTGTGAACATTCAGCTTCAAGAATAAATTCACTTTTTCTATGTTCCAGGTACTTCTGAAGCCTTTCAGTTCTTTTTTATCACGCCCCCCCCCCCAACATTTTTGCATGAAATACCATAATCATGAGTCATACACAAGTTTAAATTGTATGTTACTCTTAAAAGCAATAATGCAAATGCATTAAAGTGTTCTTGTACATATATACATTGATCTGAAATCACAATTTAGCAAATAACAATTGCCATTTTAGAATTTAGTTATGATAAGATATTTTTGGTCAGTTTTCATATCTGTAAAATAGAAACAATGACAAAAAAAAACATAAAAATAACTTACTTTGAATACTTCCACAATTCTACTTCTGGCACTGATTTGGTTCTCAAGAAATAGTTATGATTATGTTTTTGTTTAAATAGAGAAATACTACAGATCGATTCTCTGTTCTTTATGATGACAATATTCATATTGATATTCACAAAGAATGGTATGAAATGAATTTGTTTTCATTTTTCAAAATTCTGAAAATAAGTTCAACTTTTACCTCTTTTTCGCCCCTACTAAACATGAAAATTTCAATTTGAATACCAGTGTCTCTAGATAAGAATCCTACCTAGAGCAGATGACCTGACATTGATAATATCTAAGTGATCACAATCACATACACATTTTCAATATCATTATCAGTATCACCCGTCAAGTCTCTAATCTCGAAATTACATTACACAACAAAAGTTGTACCAAAATGTTGTAATAAATTTGGTATAATTAATGCCAATACGTTTGTATAATCTGATTCCTTTGTATAAACGTCTGCCCTTTCATAAAATCAAGTTTTCGTGTGTTTTTCAACCCAATTTATGTCGTGTTGTTGTCATTGTTTCCATTTTGTACGTACCCATGTGCCGGGAAGAGTTACCGTTCTTGCTGGCACGGGTGACCCTTAAAAAGACGTAATTCGTGGGGTTTTCGCAAATATTCGCACATATGTTACCATTATTCTCGTAAAAATAACTCCAAAGTATTTTTAAAGTAGGCGTAGGTTAGCGTATATGTTCGTTTATTCACTTTTTCAGCGTTTTGAAAAATTCGGTTTTCGTTTATTTTCGCCGAATATGTTGTACAAAAGGCCCAATGCCATATACGCTAAATATAAACATTTGACCTTTCAACCATGAATACATTCGGATATAATAATGTCGGCTTTTTACATACGAAAGCGTAGAAAGTACATGGTGTAATGAGGTTGACATTTTGAGAAAATGTTAATCTTGATCCCCAGTGTCCTCTAACGGCGGCGCCTGCTGCTAATACATGGTAGTAACGGATGGGGGGGGGGGGATACGGCTTAATAGGAGAAATTTAATTCCCATGCCTACCACAGTATCAGAGCCTGTCGGAGTGAATGTTTCAAACCCTGATTCTTTTTCTGACTCTGATGAAAGCAAGCCAGTACCAATCAGGCAAAATTGATATTTCACACGTTCAGGAAGATTGTCAAAACCACCTGAAAGACTGAACTTGTAAAAATAAAGTTGACAGCAGCTTGTTTAAAAATGCAGTCACCAGATCACATTTCATTTTAGATGTTAACATACTCAGGAGGGGAGATGTAGTGTTAGTCTTAGTCTAATTAGCTTTAAACATGACTCAACTGTTCATGGCAGTAAAAGTAAACATACATTCCACACTGAATTGGAACTGATATACACCGACAGCTGGTTTATGTTATGCCTTCTCTAGGGTTTAAGTTCCATGAGAGCAGTCTTGTCTCCCCTTCACAACTGTTATGATGTCTGTTATGTAGTTAATAAATAGTATAGATCGCCTACTGGAGTTTCTCTTAAATAATAAATAACATTACATGTATCACTTGTAAACACAATAGGGTTTACAAATTATGAAAACTGATCTGTAAACAGTAGTAGAACCTGCAAAGCCTTAGCATTTATTTTAAAGTACATCTCTTTACAATTTCCTTTCCTTCAGAAATATTTCAGGGTTGGGTCGAAGTCTTCTAATGTTTATATCTTGTCCCCCGACTCGGGGAAGAACTGATCCCCGGTTGGCGTGGCTGCAACTCCAATTTTAGCGATCTGCTGAAAATGGTCAACCGTCAGATACAAAATCTATAACACGATCAAACAAATCCCACCAGCAATCTGATTTTACACCCCTTTTAATCACATTTTTCACCAACACTGTTTCTTTCACTTTCATAACATTGACCGAAAATATCTCGTCGACGCTCGATGAATTCCCAGCCGACGCCATGATGAATGATCGATCACGTGTAGGCGCTTTACATCACTGCGCTGCAGTTGGTATCACGGTACCAATTGTTTTTCCATAGACCTTAATGTTAATAACATTGGTGAAATAAATATACCTTCTCTTCTACTTTAGCATGCATGTCACACACTGTCATTGAGAGCAATGTTAGATTGTCAATTTGACAGTGATAGAAGCAGGTACTCCATTGCATTTGAGAGATAACTCTGCTGGAACTAGACAGGGGTAAGAGTTATCCAGTCACAACAGACACATTTTCAGTGATGTGTATCACATTTTTTACAAATCATAAAAAATACAAAACATGATCTACATACGAATTAACATAATCTCACATGTTGCTAAGAGAATCAACTTTTTTTAAGCCAGATAGAAACTACAACTCTTACATAATACACCAATCACAGCTAGTTTTGTTGTTTATTTCTGAATACAATGTTCCTACACCTTAAGCTCCGCCCCCCAGGGCTTGTGCAATTGGTACCGTGATACCAGTTAGTTACTATTCAATAAAGCGCTTGCATAATCTGGATCTGGCCATGCTTAAAACACGTATCGAATAATAAATATGAGGTCTGCATTTTTTTTTTTTCTTTTTTTGATCAGTACAGGCCTCCCTTCCTTTTTTTAAGAACTACTGTCAAGGCTGCTCAGGACTGACAAAAATGTGTTTTATTTGCAAACAGGATGTGCAGAAAAACAGCATATGTTCATTTTCTCAAAGTTGTATACCAATCCACTTCTGGCCACTAAATGGATTATTTCTAAGTGTCTGTGCCAGATTACTGTAAAATGCATCACAGCGAGCCTCCTATCCTCCCTGATCCTTGTGGGTTCCTTGTGGGTTCAGGAATCACCTTGTTGGAAAACAAAAATTTCTATCAAGTCAAAATTCACATCAATATTATCCATACATATGTTTTCACTTTCAGTGTTTACATTTATTACAGTGGTTTGTGTGTCAGTATCATTACTGTTGCTTATTGATGACTGTGCATTATTAACACTTAAATAATCTACTAATCACATTAGTAGAGATTACATATTCTTCCATTCATTATTTAGTGTTTGTGGCACAAGTTTAATTCATATATGATGTTTCTTTACCAGTGTTTACTTCTCAGTTAGTATATTACTTGAAGTCTTAAACTCACGGGTAAGTAGTAAAGATAACAATGCAGCTGATGCAACCCTGGCTGTTGTTAAACATCATATTTTGTCATCACAAAATGTCTTTTTTAGACATTTCTTTTTCTTCAGATGTCCCAAAGTGTCGACAAGTGTGGGCACAATAAAGCCACTTGGGACACCCACACCACGTGTCTTTCGTGTGCAAAAATACATGAACAGATGGATGTTCAGTTTGTTTTTTATGCTACAAAAAACAGGTGTACATGTAAAAGGAAGAAAGAAGTACATTTTTCCTTCTCTTTCTCTCTCTCTGAATCCTGAGGATCTTGGAGTATACCTTCCAATACTCAGATCAAGTGTGTCCACCCGAATAAAAGAGGGTGGGACAGCACCTTCCTGGAGGGAACAGCTGTTACCATCATTGAGTAGGAAATAGCTTGTTCTCGGGAGATCAAGTGCACTTCCCCGAATTAAAGAGGGAGGAGTAGCTCCTTCCCTGATTAAGAGAGTGCATCTTCTAGGAAAAAGGCAGCAGCACTTGTTAAGGACTAAAGACTCAAAGCTGTGATCGAGTGCAGCTCACCCACCCCCAGGATCAACCCAAAGCCCATCTAAGGCACTGAGCAGTTCATGTAACCCCAAGAGGACTATGTAGCATTCCGGTTCTCTTAACTCGTGAGAGAGTTCAAGCCTGGTGGATTTTTTAACATTTAACAGCATAAGGCCATTCATAAAAAACAATTTGGTTTCCTGTAACCACTACCCACATGTTTAACCAGTGGGTAGGTAGGTCGATTTTTTTTTTATATTTTCTTTTTTTTTATACTAGACAAATATTATTACATGGTAGTAACGGATGGGGGAGAGATACGGCGTAATAGGAGAAATTTAATTTCCATGCCTACCACAGTATCAGAGCCTGTCGGAGTGAATGTTTCAAACCCTGATTCTTTGTCTGACTCTGATGAAAGCAAGCCAGTACCAATCAGGCAAAATTGATATTTCACACGTTCAGGAAGATTGTCAAAACCACCTGAAAGACTGAACTTGTAATAATGAAGTTGATATCAGCTTGTTTAAAAATGCAGTCACCAGATCACATTTCATTTTAGATATTAACATACTCAGGAGGGGAGATGTAGTGTTAGTCTTAGTCTAATTAGCTTTAAACATGACTCAACTGTTCCTGGCAGTAAAAGTAAACAGACATTCCACACTGAAATTGGAACTTATATACACCGACAGCTTGTTTATGTTATGCCTTCACTGGGTTTTAAGTTCCATGAGAAAAATACATTTAGGCCAGTCTTGTCTCCCGTTCATAACTGTTATGATGTCTGTTATTTAGTTAATAAATAGTATAGATTGCCTACTGGAGTTTCTCTTAAATAATAAATAACATTACATGTATCACTTGTAAACACAATAGGGTTTACAAATTATGAAAACTGATCTGTAAACTGTTGTAGAACCTGCAAAGCCTTAGCATTTATTTTAAAGGACATCTCTTTACAATTTCCTTTCCTTCAGAAATATTTCAGGATTGGGTCGAAGTCTTCTAATGTTTATATCTTGTCCCCCGACTCGGGGAAGAACTGCTCTCCAATTGGCGTGGCTGCAACTCCAATTTTAGTGATCTGCTGGAAATGGTAAACCGTCAGATACAAAATCTATAACACGATCAAACAAATCCGCCCAGGAATCTGATTTTACAACCCTTTTAATCACATTTTTCACCAACGCTGTCTGCTTTGTTTCTTTCACTTTCATAACATTGACCGAAAATATCACGTCGACGCTCGATGAATTCCCAGCCGACGTAATGATGAATGATCGATAAAGTGTAGGTGCCAACTGTTTTTCCATAGACATTAATATTAACATTTGGTGAAATAAAGCTCCCCCCGCCCCAGGGCTTGTGCAATTGGTACCGTGATACCAGTTAGTTACTATTCAATAAAGCGCTTGCATAATCTGGATCTGGCAATTCTTAAAACACGTATCGAATAATAAATATGAGGTCTGCATTTTTTTTTTTTTTTTTTTTTTTTTTTTTGTAAAAAAAAACAATGGGGACTAAATTGCGAGAAAAAAAATTCGGGTCGAGGTTGGGTTTTTTTTTTTGTGAGTCGGTCGGGTTACAACAAACAAATGATTTTTTATTTTTGGCCTAAGGGTACAGTATACATCATATTCACTTACATTACCTATAGAAAATTAAAAAGAAGGATCAGTTGGAACTTTAGCATTTACATAATTGAGAAGCTTTTTGTGATCAATGGTCTCAGTGTTCTCTCTGGCATAATTATTTCTTACGTTCGTAAAGTAATGGTTGAAGATGTCTGCTATTTCATGCACACCTGTAGTTGAGTCTCCATTGTAATTTAATTAGCTAGGCATAAGATTTTTCGGGGAGGGACAAAAGTCTTTGAGATATTGCCATAATATGATTGTATTGGAAACACTCCCAATAGCATGATTATAAAAGTTTTTCGTAGCTTTATGTATTAGGCTGCTTGCATTGTTTTGCCATTTTTTTATTTTTATTTTTTTATAGTTTTACCAGTCCTTGATTCTGTGAAACTTATCTCTTTTGTGTCTTGATTCTTTTTTCTCTTTGCTCATGTTTAACACGCTTGGTTTTACAAGGAACATGATTGTCTAATACGTGGATAAAAAGTTTGTACCATGCATCTTAAGCAGTATTGACATTTGGAATATTTACAATATTCTTAAAAGGCATCAAATGCAGATCACTATGGAAGTTTTCTTCATGAAAATTGAGAAAATCTCTATTTTATTTCACGATGTTGGTTAATAATAAGTTTAGACACATGTCTAGTGATACATACAGGTTAGTGGTAACTTATTGCAAACACGGATACACAAATTTCACTTACATTTTCTAGTTTATTTATGTGGTCAGTTAATGTTGAACTGTCTGTCATGATTCTAGTTGGGCTGTCTATGACCGGAGTGAAATTACTAGTTTGGAATTACACTTCGAGTTTGTCACATTCGAGGGAAGAAAAATATCCTTGCAGACAGTTTGTCCAGGACAGGCAAGGCAGTTTTCACAGAATAGTCTCTGCATCAAGCAGTTGTAGAGTCTCTGTTCAGTCTATTGGGGAAGCCTCTAGTGGACTTGTTTGCAACGAAACTGAACAACAAGCTCTCATTCTATGTCTCCCCAGTCCTAGACCAAAGAGCCTATGCAGTGGATGCCTTCAACCTGAGGTGGGATGGGATGTTCGTTTACACATTCCCACCCTTCAGGTTCATTCCACATGTACTTCACAAAGTCAGGACATCCAAAGCATAGATTATCCTGATAGCACCTCTGTGGCCTCAGAGGTCTTGGTTCAGCAACCTCCTTGACCTGTTAATAGGCCAACCCAGGGTGTTACCTCAGTGGAAGAATCTTCTGTCACAGCACAAAAGGACTCTTCTTCACAGCAGCCCCCAGTTCCTCGTGAAAAAATATATTATCCTGTAAATCAATACGAACAAATATCCTCAATATGAATGAATCTTACAGATCAATCAGGTGTTCCGCTAGATTTCAATAACTAAATTGTCACATATTATCTCCATCTACGTCAAGTACGATAATTTTTACAAAATTATCTAATCATCAACAATAATGACCGGATCAATAATGAACAAACGAAAAATATGCTGCAAAAACGTTATTAGTGGAGGTATATTTAGCAAAATGTTTTCAAAAATCGTTAAACATGGACCGGCACTAGCCACAAAAGTCGCACCTGTAGCACAAGCTTTTGCAACTGGCGCTGTATCTGCAACAGGTACTGCTGTTGGTGAAAAGATTGCAGAGAAAATCAAGGGCAAACCTCAACCAACAGTTACAAATGAACAAATAATTCAGGCAATAAGTGAAATCGCACCAACACCCGCAACTGAGAAGGCTATGATCAAAACAACGAAAAAACTCTTATCACCTCAGGGTACAAATATTTTGAGAAAAAATAATTTCAAAAAATCAACCAAAATTAGATCTAACACGTGGTTAAATTTTATTTAAACATTTACAATAAACATGACATCGATGACGACTTATCTCAACATTACCGAACCTCAGGAAATAGATGAGTCTGCAACAGAATTTGAATATATCTGAGGGCACTCGACTTGAGGATGACAAATTCATAATAAACACACGTGATGAAGATATTTACCTTCTGCCGCATAAAGCTTATGTTGAGGTACGGGGTCATATAGGTACAACAGCCAATCCCCCTGTTGCGCCTGCTGCTAATGCACAGGTTTGCTCCACAAAACAATGGTTGGGGTATTTTCAGGTCTGCAAAATATCTATTAGGAAACCAAACGCTTGAGGACATCAATAACCATTTACCATTAGTCAGCAAGATAAATAACATAGTATCATTTTCTGAAGATTATTCACGATCAACAGCAACAAACATGCACTGGTTCAAGGATACCGCAAATGGTGATCCAATATCAACCGAATTTAGAACAGGTGATGGTGTTGCTGCTCCAGATAATAATAATCTTATGGGTGTCGCTGGCGCTGATGATGCAGCTGGTAATGGTGCTGCAATAAGACTTGCGGTTACAAATCTCAGACAACAAAAATACAACGAAGGTTTTGATAAACGTAGAGCTTTAGCTGACAACGGATCTCAAATAACAATGTTGTTACCACTGAGTTCCATATTTGGGTTTTGTAGGGATGTTAATAAGGTATTCAGAGGTATAAAACATACACTCGAGCTTAACAGATCATACAACAATGATACGATATTAAAAAATGCTGCTGTGGCTGGTGATCATCAATTTATCCTAAGCTACATTGCAATGTGGATGCCAAAAATTGTACCATCAATAGCAAATCAACTAATTTTAGAAAACTCACTAGAATCTTACACACGACAGGTATATTTTGAACAACATAGAGTCTATCGTCAAACGATACCAAATGCTGCGAGTTACATCTGTCAGATAACAGCAACATCATCAATAGAACTACCACGACACATATTTATTGTCTTTCAATCAAATGCAAGAGTCAACGGCGATCAGACTGTGAATAAACGAATATTTAACAACATGGATCTAACACGTATTCATGTACGAATAAATTATCGTCAATATCCTGAGCGTGAATTTACCTGTAATTTTACAGCTGGACCAAATACTAATGTATCGCGACCTTATTTTGCTTTTATGAAGGTAATGGAAAAATATCAAGACACAGACACAGGTAGCCAGACATCACTAGAGGAATTTAGAGTAAATTATCCAATATTTCATTTCGACGTCGGCAAACAGGCTGAGCGTCTTAAGAATTCATCAGCTGATATTGAGGCTACATGGTCACTCGAGGGAGCTCCTGGTGCTGAATATTACGCATATGCATTTATAACCTCAGACAGAGTTATCAAACTCGACGCAACAAAGGGTAAAATGTATGTGCAGGTGTAAAATCTGTGATTTTATCTAAAGTTTATTTATAATGTATTCTGAACAAGAAGTCGACTTATCCAAAAGACAAATAAAAAAATTAGCTGATGCGGTAAAAAGACCGCAAAGGAGTGTCAATAAAGATCGATTAAAAAGGATCGGAACGGGTGAAACTATATTTAACAAAAACACAAATAATTAAGATCAACAAAGGTCGACCTTTTGTGTTAAATTTATCTGAAGCTCAGGTAAAAGCAATGGCACGACATGGTAGATTTGCATTTCCAGCACTTTCTGTAATAGCTGCAAATGTGTTGCCAAAACTGTTGCCTATTCTTGGCACACTCGGCCTTTCCGCCGCATCTAGCGCGGTAGGTGTTGGTGTTGAAAAGGCTAACAAAGGAAACGGTATAAAAACCACAATGTAGAAAACAACGTTCTCCAAAATTTTGTCTAATCTTCAACAATAAACATGCCACCAAAGAGGCGAAGAGCAACTGTAAGAACACGGAGTGTTCCACGAAGAGCACCAAAGAGACGAAGAAGGACAGGTGGAATTTACATACCTTTGCTCTCCGATTTGGTTGGGAGCATTAGCAATATGCTATCATAATTTTATCTAAACAATTTAATAAATATGCCGCGAAGATATAGTAGACGCACAGGAGGATTTTTGCCATTGATGGCATTGCTACCATCATTGTTGGCTGGCAGTCTTGGGGTTTTGGGAACCAAAGCATTGACCGGACCTAAGTCGGGAAGCGGAATTAGACGACGACGTGTAACACAAAAATAAATTTTATCTAAAACTTATAAATAAATATGCCACCAAAGAGGAGACGCACAACAACAAAAAAAAAGAACAACACGAGGAGGTCTTTTACCATTGATGCCAATGCTGATAGGTTCAGTATTATCAAAAATTGTGCGAAGAGGTCTGATGTTGCCAGGTACACGAAGATATTAACTCCGTTATCTAATTTTGAGATTCATGATAAATTAAAAAATGTAAAGGGTTTTATTGGTGCATTTTGTAAAGATAAGCTGCCTTCAAAAATGAAATCAAATACGTCATGTGTGATAAATATTCAAAATTTTAACGATCGTAATGGGACACATTGGACTGCGCTTTACAAAAATAATTATTTCGACTCATTTGGTTTGTCACCATCAGATGCTGTTAAACGTTTTGTAAATAAACCAGTGAGTTATAACTCCACACAAATTCAGCCAACAGGCACAACAGCATGTGGATTTTATTGTATCATGTTTATCAGACAAATGTCGCGAGGTATGTCGTTTATAGATTTTATAACACAATTTGTAACACCAGCAAGTGTCAATAATGACAAAATTGCTGTAAATTTTGTGTGAAATTATAAAATATAAACATGACAAGCACATATTGTCTCATATGTAAGACACCAACAGACAACATAGATGAGGAGATTGTGACAACAAAGAACAATCGTTTGATGATGAAAAGCATCTGCTCTGTTTGTGGCAAAAACAAGAGTGTATTTATTTGAAAAAACCTGTTGCAGCGCCTGAGGTGATTGATGATAGACTAAATGTTGTTGTGAGACCAGATTCGCCTGAAATATGTATTGCGCCTTAAAATTATAAAATGATAATAATGAAACGTGTAACTGTGGCACCGATCATGACCTCTGTATTGAACACAATAAGATTGTTTGTTATTGTCAAAAATGTAACAAACGTAGAGTGGCGCAATAGATATTCACAAAATTATTCTTAAATTACCAAAACCGAAAGGTGGGTGGACACTGCCAGGTCACAAATACACATTACCTTGGAACCCTTTGGAAAAAACAGCTTGATGAAAATGATAAGCCATCGCCAGGACAGGAGCCTTATAATCAGGTTGACGCAATCGCAATGAGACACGACATATGTTACAGAGATATGGGTAAAGAAGGATTTCCAGCTGACAAACACGGTTGTGATAAAATTATGTTAAATGAGATAAGAGATATGAAACCACATGGTTTGATAGAGCTTACTGACAGAAGATTTGTTCAGGGAATTATTGGTACAAAATACAAATTAGGGTTAGCAATACCACCGTGGGATTCCACAGGAATCCTGCGGCAGAGGTCCAGAGGACCTCAACCGCCGTTTGTTGGACATGATTTAGCTCGTGAGTTGCATAGACAAAAATTAAATTTCTAAGGAGACGAGTTGTTGCGAACGCTGTAGACGACATATGGTCTGTGGATCTGGCTGATATGTCAGCACTTGCAGATCACAATTATGGTAATAGGTATTTATTGAACATAGTTGACATACAGAGCAGGTATGCATTTAGTCTGCCAATAAAGGATAAGATGGGAAATACGATCACAACTGCATTTCAGAAATTAATTTTAGATACACAGCGTAAACCGAATAAGATCTGGACAGATCATGGTGTTGAGTTTTATAACAAACAATTCGAACAATGGTTAAAAGATCATGATATCACAAAATATACGACAGGAAATGAGGCTAAGAACGTCATTGTTGAACGATACAACCGCACAATAAAGGATAAAATTTATAGATATATAACAGAAAATAATATTAACAATTATGTTGACAAAATACCTGACATCGTTGATGAATACAACAATACGAAACATAGAACGTTGAAAATGTCACCAAAAGATTCAACTAAATTTCCGGGTCTCTCAAATGAAAATTTATACTGCAGACATAAGTTTGCTGTTGGTGATAAGGTTAGAATTTCATTTAAAAAAAAATATTTGAAAAATCTGCAACACCAAATTGGTCTGAAGAGGTTTTTGTGATTCATGATGTTCTTATGACGATACCTGTGACTTATAAATTACGAGATTTAAATGATGAAGATATCACAGGTAGTTTTTACGAACAAGAGCTACAAAAAGACTGATCAGGACGTATTTTTTATCGAAAATATAATACCAACCAAAGGTAATAAAACCTTGATTAAATGGAGAGGATACCGTGATGTGTTGAACAGCTGGATCCCCACATCGAGTATAGAACCGTACGTCAAAGGAACTCTTGTTTAACGTATCTTATTTGTAATTGTTTTGTAAATATGTTCATAATTAATTTGCACGTTTTAACATTTAACAGGTTTGCACAAGGAGATTAGATAATTTCTCCATTCAACAGATAATTCTGTCATCAACAAAAATATCTTTGCAAAGATAAAATCAAATTTAATATTTTTTTGTCGCCTTGGATTTTTATGTTCATAAAATGTATGAGTCGCGCGTAAAAACTTTTCATCTGAGCTTCTGTCAGATTTTTTTTTAAAATTTTTGTTAAATGATATTTGACGTTATAACGTCCTGTCGTTGGTGGTGCGTAGTGTTTTCTGTCAATAACAATATTGGTGTATTCTTCAGGTACAATTTCGCCATCGTCAGGTATATATTCATCTGGTATATATATATTTCCTGCTCAGGTGTTGCTTTTTGTTTAGCAACACGATTATTGATAATTATTGGTGCTGGTTGAGCGTATAATCTCTGTAACATTGAGAACATAATATAAAACAATTTTATTTAAATAAAGATTTTATCTAACAATAAAATAATAAATGGATGACGTAAAATATGTCGTCAGATGTACCATTGTGGACAGAGTTGATCTCTATGATGAAATCAAAAAAAATTTGCTGATGAAAATCGTAAAATAGCATTTGATTTTAAAATCGTATACGGTACAGATGATATGGTTTTGTTAAATAAACAACAAAGGTATTTATTTTTGCAACATGGTGAGATCGCTGTTTGTTATGATAAGGATACGTTAATGAATTTTGCACACAGCTGCCTTAAACGTGATGTATTGGTGAGGATAGTTTTGTGTGAAGATACAAATATAAGATGAACAATAAAGATATTTGCTATGACGAAATAAAAAATTTGTCACTAAAGTTTGGAAAAACAAGATTCGTCAGAGAACGGAGGATTAGTATAAATTAATGGCGACGACTGTTGGTGGTTCTGAGATTGCCAGAATATTGGGGGTAAATCCGTACAAAACCTTGAGAGAGATTGCAAAAGAAAAATACAAGATGCGACAAGGTGAACCTGTTAAGTTTGAAGGTTCTTTAGCATATTGTTGGGGCAAATTGTTTGAACCAATAATTTTAAAATATATTGAACATGATTTTTGTGAACGTGTGCCTGGTAACAACATTTGTGTAACGACAGATTTCGGTATCAGGTACTCACCAGATGGTTATGTTGTTGGTAGACTCATGGGTGATACAATTCTTAAAGTAAACGATGTTAACAAAGATGATGATGTTTATAAAATCATGTTGGTTGAGCTGAAATGTCCGATGTTAAGGAGGCCTAAATGCAATGTTTCTGAACATTATTTGCCGCAGGTGTTATGTGGATTGGAGGTATCTGAGATTACGGAACAAGGTCTGTTTGTTGAGGCTGTGTTCAGAAGGTGTTCAATAATTGATTTTGATTTCACGAGTGATTATAACAAAAGTTTACATTTTGACAAAAAAAATTATGAAAATAAAACACCATTGGCTATTGGTGTAATTGGTGTATTTGGTAATAAGAGCAATGGTGAGATTATTGATTACGGAAATTGTTGTGAGGAAGATTTTGTGACATTTATGAAAAACGTAGATGAAAAAAAGTTAAGCGTAAATTGTGAATATATCGTGTTTGATGAAAAAGATGTTGAGAAAAATATTGTTGATAAGTTACTAAAAAATAAAAAAAAAAATTGTTGGGAATTTTGTGTTATAAATTATTTGACGTTAAATACATCATCGTTGATAAGGATGAAAATTATCATCAGGTTTTGGTGAGCGCAGTTGAGACGCTCGAACGAGAGATACAGTTGTTGGATTAATCATCGCAATAATTGAACATAATTGGGATCTGGAACCGTTTTGAAAAGGCTGATCGTTGAATATTATCCGCAACAAATTTTACAGCACCTTTATTAATTTGATAATATTTTGCCGCTGCTGATATTGATGAAAAGATTTTTTCCTCGTCATTATAATCATTAAATGATGATACGGATCTTGGTTTAAAAGATCTTTTTCCGTAATTTTTTTTTTTTTTTTTATTTTCCGCACGAGCTAAGAGCAGCAAATTCGCAAGTCTGTTGTCTGTTTTGATGTTGTTGATGTGGTCCAGATCCATTCCCATTGGAATGATTCCATGGAAAACATTATATATGAAACGATGAGCGTAACATGTATCATGTTTTTTGTTAAATCCTGATACCCCAACCTTAATATAACCGGAGTTCGCAATTTGTCGGATAAAGGTTTTTATTAACAATATGTCTGATGTAACCCTGATCGTTCGCTTCATAACAATCATACACAGGGTGACGTTACCATTGATCCTGAATATCAAGGTTATAAAGATTATTGTCAATTATTGATTTATTTTTTTGATATACACGTTTGCCAGCAGGTATCTCACCGCGGAATAGGGTCCAAATAAATTCATGAGCAAACATTTCAGTGAATTCCATGTCATACTCATCATTAACTTTTATCATCAGACCTGCTTGTGTTCATTTACCAACAGTCTTTATTAACATTTTTAATTACGCCAAGAATACTCGCTGCGTAGTTGTTATAATGAGGGTGAATGTAATATTTCTCAAGGTCTTCAGCATAAGTGATTATTATCATTGGTATGTTTATTTTTGCCATGATTATTAATACCTTATTTCTTTAATAGCTTGTTTCTAATCATGTGATTAATCATATGATGATTTTTTTTAAATATAAATAAAACTTATTTTTTTATTATACTTTTTAGATGTAGCATATTTTGTTTTGTTTTCTGCAGATAACTTTACTGACATTGGAACAATATCAAAATATCTGCCAGCCTCTGATATTGATTTAAATTCAATTTTTTCTCCTGTTTCATTGTTTGTTGATAATACAGGTCGTGCTGGATTTTTAAAATTATTTTGAGGATTTTTATTTGAGAGTTGGTTTTTATTCCATCAATATGAGTAACTGTCATATTTTCAGGAATGATTCCTCGAAAGCACTCGTATACGAACCTATGTGAGGGATATTGGATTGTTTTATTTTTTGAAACATATATTGCAATTTGATTATAGCCAGTGATTTTGTTAAATGAACCAATATAATTATTTTGTTTTCAGGATATTATTCCTTTTTCAGTTGCCTTATAATGATCAAAGAAAGGATGTTGTTTTAAAGCATCATCGAGGTATAGGTTGTTAATATTATTATCATCAATAGAACCATTTTTGTAAGCGACACGTTTATCAGCTGGAACAGGGTCGTTAAATGTTTCCCAAATGAAATTTTTAACAAAAATCTTATTAACAGCAGGCTTACCTTTTTCACCAACAGAGATCATGTTACCGAATGGTGTTGGTTTTCCTCTGATAGAAGCCTTTGCTGTTAAGTTCAATACCATACCAAACTTGCTGGAGGCGTTATTCGTGTAAGTTGGATGAATGAGAAAATCCTCATCATTGATAGCGATCATCTGATCATCACGTATTTTTATTTTTGCCATGATTATTAATAACCTCTTTCTTTAATTGCTTGTTTTTTAATCATGTGATCAAGCATGTGATGAAATTTTCGTATTAGAGAAATATATTGCTTATTATTATAACGATGAATAAATCAATGACTACACCTGTTAAGCGACAAGTTGTCAGAGAGCAAAAAAACAGCGTTTTTAGGTTTTGACAAGCAGTTTATTGTAGATGATGTAAATGTGTTGAAAAATCTTGATTCAATGAAGCTGTATAGGTTGATAAAACCTAGTGTGCAGTTAGAATTGCAGCGACATAGGACGATAAAGATTAATTTCTTTTTTGAGGTATTGTTGGAAAAATTGTATTATGAGGGAAATGAAAATGCATTTGCTGATCCATTTATTTCATCAGGTGTATATCGATTGATGTTAGGTGATGAAATAAATAAATTAGCTAGTGTTGTTTTGGAAAAAATAAAGGATCAGATTGAAACTTATCAGTCACAAGGATCAGGTTGGAAATTTATAGAGATAAAAAAGATTGAGTTTTATACAGCAAAATATACCCCGTTACGTGGTAATTTGTATTGTCCTATGCCTGATAGAATAAAGAACAGCAAGTGCGTTATAAATGTAAAAAATAATGATAACGAATGTTTTCGTTGGGCCGTGCTTTCTTATCTACATCCTGTTGATAAAAATGTGGACAGATTGTCAAATTATCGTGTTTTTTCCTCTGAGCTAAAATTTGATGGCATAAGGTTTCCTGTTGAGGAGCGACAAATTCCCAAATTTGAAAAATTAAATAATTTTACAATAAACGTGTTCGGTTTAGATGAAAAAGAAAATGTTTATCCAAGATACATCAGCAAAGATGCAAATCAAAAAACAATAAATTTGTTGCTTTATAAAGATCACTATTGTTGGATAAAAAATTTTAACGGGCTTGTTGCTAGGCAATACAACAATAGGCAACATAAAATATTCTTTTGTTACTGATGTTTGCATGGTTGTAAGACAGAGGAAATATTAGATCGTCATGTAAAGGATTGTAAAGAGATTCAGGTGATACATATGCCTAAATTGGGAAATAACGAACTAATGTTTACTCACACCAATAAACAACATCAAATTCCGTTTGTGATTTACGGAGATTTCGAAGAGCTTTTGCAAGATGCTGTTACAGTGATTGGTGATCCTAATAAGTCGTCAACAACAAAAACACAAAACCGTATTCCGTGCTCTGTAGCGTACAAAGTTGTTTGCTCTGTTGATAATAATTTGTCAGAGGATATTAGACTTTATCGTGGTGAAAATCCAGCAAAGTGGTTGATACAGAATTTGTTTACAGAAGCTGAGAAAATTATGGAAAAATACAAAAATCCAATGGAAATGTTAGAATTAAGTGAGGAGGAAAAATATGATTTTAATCATGTTGAAAATTGTAGTATTTGTAACGAAAAACTCGGTAATGACAGAGTTAGGGAGCATTGTCATATAACCGGTAGATATCGTGGTGCTGCGCATTACGGTTGCAATCTGAATTAGAAGGTTCCAAAATTTGTGCTAATTGTTTTTCACAACTTGAGAGGGTATGATGCACATATCATTGTTCAAGCTTTTGGTGAATTCAAAGGGAAGATTAAATGCATTCCGAATAATTTTGAAAGATACATGAGCGTGACAATTGGGAAATTGAGATTTATTGATAGCTTTCAATTTATGTTGGCGTCATGAGAAGAGGTTGTTAAGGGTTGCACAAATTTTTATAATTTGGAACAATATTTTGGTGATAAAAGTGATATGTTAAAACAAAAAGGAATTTACCCTTACGAATACATGACAAATTTGGTACAAATTTGATGAAACTAAGTTGCCTGAAAAAAGTTCGTTTTATTCATCTTTGACGTTAATTGGCATTAGTGATGAAGAATACAATTGGGCAAATAGAATATGGAATGAAATGAAATGTAATAATCTTGGCGATTACCATGATTTATATCTAAAAGCAGATGTTTTGTTATTGGCTGACGTTTTTGAATAATTCAGAAACACATGTTTGAAATATTATTGTTTGGACCCAGCTTGGTATTTCACATCACCAGGATTGAGTTGGGACGCTGCGTTAAAAATTAGTAAAATAAAATTGGAACTGTTTACAGATCCTGATATGTTCCTGTTTGTTGAACGAGGGATACGTGGTGGAATCAGTGTTGTTACCAAAAAGCATGCTGTTGCAAATAATAAATATATGAGCAATTATGATAAGGATAAACCAAATAATTACATAATTTATCTCGACTCAAATAATCTTTATGGTTATGATATGAGTCAACCGTTGCCTTACGGTAGTTTTAGATGGATAGATCGTGATACGTTTTAAAAAGAGACTGACAAGAAAGTTCCAGATGATGTTGGTTATTTTGTTGAGTGTGATATTGAGTATCCTGGTGAGTTACATGTTTGCACAACGATTATCCATTCTGTGCTGAAAATATGTTAATTACAGATGATATGTTGAGCGAAGAGCAAATAAAAATGAAAAAAGAATATGGGATTGGCAAAGGAAAAATAGAGAAATTGGTACCAAATTTAAAAAATAAGGAAAGATATATACTTCATGGTAAAATGTTAAAATTAGCTCTCGATAACGGACTGGTGTTAACAAAGATTCATCGAGTTTTAAAATTTTAACAAAAACCGTGGTTAAAAGATTATATTGATTTTAACACGAGCAAGAGAGCAAGTGCGACAACTGAGTTTGAGAAAAACTTTTTTAAATTAATATATAATAGCGTTTTGGGAAAAACTATGGAGATTATTAGGAAAAGAGTCAATATTGAGATTGTAAATGATGTGGAACGTAGAAATAAGTTGGTATCGGATGAGAGGTTTGTAAATATGAAGATATTTAACGAAAATTTAGTCGCGATACGAAAAGGGAAAAAAAAATTGATGTTGGACAAACCTGTTTATTGTGGATTAACGATATTATAAATAAGTAAGATGTTGATGTATAAATTTCATTATAATTATATCAAAAAGAAATATCCTGCGAGTAATCTGTTGATTACTGACACAGACAGATTGTGTTATGAAATTTGTACAGAAGATTTGTACAGAGATATTTACAATGACAGGAGTTTATTTGATTTATCAGATTATCCTGCAGACAGTGGTTTTCATTGCGATGATAATAAAAAAGTTATCGGTAAATTTAAGGATGAAACGAATTTTGTACCGATAACAGAGTTTGTTGGATTAAGGAGCAAGATGTACACAATAAAGCTGGATGATGGTGAAATAAAGAAGAGAGCAAAAGGTATAAAGAAGAATGTGGTAAAAAAAATAATCACGTTTGAGAATTATAAAGATGCGTTAAATGGTGAACGAAAAAAGGTTGAGATGACAGTTCTAAGAAGCCATGGACATAACATTGAGACAGATGTTGTTAACAAAAGTAGGCTGTGTAATTTTGATGATAAGAGATATTGTATAGATGGTGTTAATACATTTGCAATTGGATTTAAACCAGATAAGTTGAGTATTGTTGATGTTGATATAATGCTAGAGGAAATGGGATTAATATAATTTTTGTGTAAATAATATTAATAATAAGGATTAGTTGTTAATTTTGTCTAACAATCCCGTATAATTTTGTGTGAATAATTAATGGGGGGGGGTCCCGTATAATTTTGAGTGAATTATTAAAAGGGGGGTCCCGTATAATTTTGTGTGAATAATTAATAGGGGGGTAGATTGAGAGATAGTTATGAATAAATAAGTGATTTTATAAATGTTAATAAAAGAGGAGTAGTGTCGTAAGGGTCGTGTTATGGCTCATTTCTGCTTTTTCAATGTGATTTGAAATGAAGAGGAGGGAGCGAGCAAGCGAGCACGTAAGTGCGAGCTTGAGAAGCAACCGGATCGGAATGAAAAATCATATTGGAAAAACAAAAAAGAGCCAGAACCGACCCTTACTACACTACTGATAACTCACGTTAGAAATTAGAACTCTGCCTTATTTTCAAACATAGTCAGATGTAAGGGGAACGAATATTTTCTAAGTCATACATTCTCATGTGAACATTCAAATTCTCACGTGAGCAAAATCTGCACATGAGAAAATTTGGTTAGTTTTTCAATGGCTCACAAGATCTAACAAACTGCACACATGAGCTTGCAAAATCTACCCAATTTGCATACGTTTCTAACAAGGTTCTCATGTGAAGCTTATGAGCAGCTCATGTGAATTGGTGAGATTTTTCTGTACAGGAAGGCAAGGAGAAACCGGGGACCAACACATATCCAGCAAGGCAGAGCGGTTGGAGGTATACAGCAGACGGGAAGATGACCCCTGGGGCTGCTGTATGAAGAATGCTGACAACAACCCTTTTAAGGGCTAATTGTCTGAATCAATGGGGTTTCAATTTGGCATTTTTCGAAAACCCCTTTTGATTATACTCTTTTAAAACACAAATTTGATCAATTTCGAACCACCATCTAAAAATCATAACTCAAAATTGTAGTGTGCGTGATACGAAAATGATATGAGTAATTTTTACTCAAAGATTGGTATTGTTTTTGAAAATAACATGTACACTATGTACACAAAAAATTTTAAACTGGAAGAATCGCGTTAAATAAAAAATTCTTTGAAACTTGAAGCATTGCCATAATTAAACAAGTGGCTAACACTTAATTGGTAATAGGGACAGCCCGACTTAGATAACTGGGCAGAATTTGACTTTGTACAATCTTGGCGTTTCAGTACTTTCGTTCCGCTTCGCGTCTCTCTTGCCGTGCCCAAGCTGCCTACCTCGCTCAAGACACAACTGAAAAATAGCATGCTGTGTATGCATTGCTCTCAAACCTGTAAACATTGCGGCTCCAATCCTATGTACAGGTTGAAAGTAAATTTACACACCCTCCCATATCGCGCCTACAATGTACCCCCATAGTGGGGCAACCATGCAGCGATGGAGTGGTGTGTATTAATTAATGCGCAGGTGAATTTGCAATTGCAAATCACTTGACGAACCCCAAGCTAGTGCTACCGCACTAGTTTGGGGGCAAATTAAATAGTGCGCTATGCGCACAGTAACTACTCGTAAATGGCCGAAATACCGCACACGAGGATAATGAAATATTCGATTCGGCAACGGACAAATTCCCTCTTATAGGGAGTACCTATAAGAAGCCAGACCCTCAACCCTGAAGATGTATTAAACAAAACTCTCCCTATCCCTTTTGGACAAAAGAAATGAGAAATACACTTCTGATTTACAAAATTTTCCCAAACAAATACAAATAAAAAGGAATAAGGCAAATTTGAGTAATACTCTTTTCTGATTTTTTTTTCCTCTCAATTTACATTTCAGACGAAAAACAGCTCTCCAGGAACCAGTAATAGCCATGCCAAAACAGATATCATATACAAGAATAACTATGCCAAAACTATTTTAACACAACTCGTCGCTTAGACAATGCAAAAATAACAAATCAGACTAAGACTGCCTGAAACAACTACAATGGATGTTTTCATTTACGTCCGCGCTACTATCAATTTCAATCCCTTTTTCTCTTCAAGCTACAACTAAACCCACAACTGATTATGATACAAAATCCAATCAGCTGAAAAACCATAAGAGAGAGAGAGAAAGTAAGAGAGGAGCAAACACACACGCAAAAACAAAAACCGCACGTAAACACCTTATTATTTTTCTTATTTAAAAATAAATAAATAATAAATAAAATTTTATATAATATTTTTATATTATTTTGGATTACTTTTATATAGTACATAGATAGAAACAACTATACAGGAATATGACCTAGATAGGCCTATCCCTGACATAGAAATGGGATAAATACGCAATACAACAACAAACAAACATTTATAGCACAACACAATGAGACAAAAAGAAAACTTAACCTCCAGGCAGAGATTACTAATAATTATAACTCAAAAAATAAAAAAGGAAAAAAGGGCAAGGAACTCCACCCTCAGGATAATGTGCCTTGAAGGGAGGATAGTACAAGCCCAAGTTCTAATCGAAAAAGGGAATAAAATAACTCAAAGAATATGACAGAACGAGCAAAAATCAACCTTGTGCAAAATATAATTAAAACTGAAAACATTATTTATTTATTTTATACACAAAAACACCAAAAAAGGGAGGGACAAGGAAAATAACAATAAAAAACTAATTACCATGAGAAAAAAACAAGGCGACATCTCTAAGTCTTAACCAGCTGTACGTGCTTGGATGAGGCTAAGGGATGCTGACACAACCCTGAAAGGTGTATTAAAGACAACTTTCTTTATCTGATTTCTTTAAAATTTTAAAAGAAATAAAAAGAAAAAAGGCAAATTTGAATATTCTTTTCGAACAATTGTTTTGTTGTTTTTTTTCTTTCAAAATCTTATATTTCAGATCTTTCCATCAACGACAAATAAAAACAGTATAGGTGAAAACAACCAACGATAGCCTCTCTGTGACAGATGGACACCATCTACACCCCAGTAGATGGTCCTGAAATCTACATAGGTGCAAAACCGGCAACCAGGTAGCTCCTGCAGTCGCCGAGAAAGTTCAAAATTTATCCGGGAAGAAAGACAATGGTACTGCCGTGAAGTCAGTCCTCTAGGTTGCCGCCTAGGCAACATAGACCCCACACAAACGACTCGAACACCAGCGGAAACAATCATTTGACACAAAGAGCAAATTGACTCTATAATATCTTCGGGCCTCATTGTCCCAATCTCATTTTCACCGATTTGAATATAGACAGCATCTGGAACAGAAATACAACGATGGAAATCATTAAGCAGAGAACTGACATGCCCTACACATATACCCCACCCACCAATCTGTTACTATATATATATATATATATATATATATATATATATATATATATATATATATATATATATATATATATATATAATGTATGTGTATGCTTTTGTTCTTTTATGTTAACAATATCCTCTATTTCTCAATATCCATATCAACATTTAACATTTAACATTGGTTTTAAACAATATTTTATCTTCAGGTAGAAAATTCTCTGCTTCATGTGTATATTATAAACACATGTTGTAAGTTTATGAATGTATCATATTCACATGGAGTGTATTCATACCTGAAAGTTTATGTTTAGGTGGAGAGATATATACAATGTATTCTGGCCATATGACTTTATAAAAGCACAACATAAACTATACATTGCAAGTAATTTGAAATGATAGGAGTACCTAGATTACAGTATTGTAATTGCAGGTTGGTAAAAAATGCCTAATCAACTACCACTAAAATAAGAAATTTTATTTTTTTGTTAATTTCTAAAATTTCTGGAGAAAATGGCAGTCAAACACATTTCTAAACTAGTTTGAAACAACCCCAATAACACGTGTCTTCACACCATCATGTTCGTTCCTTCAAAGCGTTGTGGTCACTGATGTTACGGACAAGTAACCTGAACTTTACAACATATTTAGGCTGTTGATTCAAAATTAAATGTTAATCTTTTGGACTCTCAGTTTGGGTGAAGTTTTAGAAAATAAAAAAATTAAATTGTTTGTTATATAGTTTATAAGTAGCTACGATGACGCAGCCTCAACATGGAGATCAAGAAGGGAACATAATAACATCAAAACTTTAATGTTTAATTTCATTGTTGCCAATTAAACATTACCGTAACAATTCATTGATAACAAACTGAGACATTAAAGTCGATATATGAATGAACTAGACCCTTCTTTCCAAATGAATCGTCATACAGCCAAGGACAAATATTGCTCCATGCATGACATGTATGTACGATTATTTTTAGAAAAAGGGATTTTCTTAATATGACCACACTTTCTTGCATCGTTACAACAATCCATAGATAGGATCGCAAATTCATGGTTTTAATATTTGTGTACATACTCATTATAACATTGTGTATTGGCTAGATATTACTTGCTTCACTGCTGTTTTTGTATTTTGAGTAATGTTTGAATTTTACATCGCTTCCCGAATTCCATAACATAGCATTGTCCCATACATTTATGACCTACATATATTTATTTTTAAGCTAAATCTTCTATCACACAATTTTGAAACTTTGCTTTTGACGAATTATACATTTCCCTTAATTTATTTTCCCAATGATTTATGAAAAGAAACAATCTAATAAATGACACATTCTCTGACACAGCAATGTCCGCCATTATTACCCCTTGACAGGTTCACTTAAGTTTCAAACTGATTTTGTTAAGAAAATAATGCAAACACAGCAGTGAAAACTTTGCAAACAAATGTTCCGATTTCTCTAGGTCAGGTCTTCCACCATTATCTGTCTTGGTGGATCAATCGTGACCGGTTCCTTCCCGGAGTCCATATACACGCCCCCATCCCCACTTTTATCTGTTTGCAGACATGTCAGATTCAAGGTGGGGCGCTCATCTGGAGCCAGAGGATCTGTTTTTTCAGGACTCATGGTTTCTTTGTAATTAAATGTATAATTTACCATCTCTGATCTCTGTTATAAATTGGATTTGAAAATATAGTTCTTTCTTAGACTGTCCTTCCACCATTATGCAAATAGATTTTTCCATTCTCCAGGATTCTTTTTAACTAATGAGAATTATCTGCAGTTGTTGTATAATGCAGTCCTAGACATCCAGTCATGTACTGTCCCATCTCTCTACAAAGTTGAAAAAATGTAAATGATGTTTTATACTTTCATTGAGATTCCGTAATGTTTAATCTCTTTAACTAAATCATTTTTAATTTTCATTGATTTCATCAGTCTAAAATCAATTAACTTTGAGTTAGCATAGCTAAGGCAACAAGTTGCTGTTGCTGCTAATACTATGGCTTAATTGTTTTATCAGGTAGTATCCCATGTACTATTAGATAGTCAATCGTAAACTGACTCAAAGAAATCAGAATAACCAGTTTTATCACTTCTTCTATATCAATGTTAGTTCGGGAATCTATCGTGATATTAAATATCCTATTCAAAATGAAACTGTAATTAACTGTGAGAGTTGAATTTAATGCTGCATGGTAAATAACATAAATTGTGTTCTTCGTTTTGCTTGCCCTTTACTAATACAAATTTTATTAAATTTACTTGGGGTAATCTGGAGCATTTCTGGAAATGGATTAACCGTGTTGAATATTCGATTTACTTATTTGAGTCTTTGGAGGATTATTAATGCTGCAAAGGCAGTCCAGTTGTTCCATCACCGATTATTTTTTTAGAAACTTTTTAAAAAATATATAACACCCACGCCTATTCCAGCAACGACACCAACTGATAAGTAACAAATGTTGTAAACTACCTTGCCATAAGCTCTCTAGTTGTAATATTTTTTTATTTTTCTGCTTTCGCTTTTAAACATTTTTGTGAACATTTTCCAATTTGCTTTCCAAGTTCTGCAGAGAACTTGTTTCCATCTGTACATTTATTTTTTTTATAATGTAAAGTTTTACTAAAGAGTTATTAGAGTTATCTTCAAGTTATGTTGAAGTTACCTTTACCTTATTTTCAAGTTACAAACATCTTAAATAGTTACTGGCTTTATAATGGAATTAATCTTTGTGTGAAGCAGTCCTAGCGTATTGCAGTCTATTCAAGATGTTACAGATATTTTAGAGAAACTTGATGGCAACAAAGCAACAGGACTAGATGAAATCTCACCAAAAATACTCAAACTATTGACTCCAGTTGCTGACCCTTCAATTGCTAGCTTGATAGATACAAGTATTGATACTGGAATCTTTTCCAACTAATTTAAAATTAGCCAAAGTGTTCCCAGTCTTTAAACAAGGTGATAGATCATCATCAAAAAAGTTATCGACCTATATTAATTTTACCAACTTTATTTAACATTTTTGAAAAACACATCACCCTTTAACTTCGCCAGTTTGTAAAGAAACATAATCTTCTACAAAACTCACGATCAGGTTTCAGAGAAAAGCATTGATGCCAAACTACCCTCACAAAGTTCCTTGATACATGGCTAGCAGCTATAGATGATGAAGAAATAATAGGAGCAATTTATTTTGATTTTAAAAAGTGTTTAATTTAGTAGATCATGAAATTTGATGAAAAAACACGAGGCATACAAAATCTTTGGTAATTCGCTTGGTTTGATTCTTACCTAACAGGAACGGAATGGTGTGTTTCTGTAATTGCTACGTCTTCTTTACAATACGACAAAAGTAGAGTCCCTCGAGGCTCTATTCTTGGTCATTTGCTCTTTCTCCTTTTCATTGATTTACCTCTTCATATCAATGCTACTAAAACATCTTTTTGCAGATGGCACAACCTTACATGCCATGAGTGTTACAATCCCTCCTCTTGAACAAAATTTACAACAGGACGTTGATGCAATTAAACAGAGAAAACAATAACTACGTTAATTGGATCTAGGCAAATAATAAAGAAATTCGAGGATATTAATATATTTGTTAAGGGAACTAAATTAAATAACATCGAAAATACAAAACTGTTAGGTGTGATTATTGACAAGTGTTTATCATGAGAGAATCAAATAAAGCACGTGTGAGAATGGCCTTATTGAAGAGATTGTCTTAGTATGTGCCAGAATCAATGCAAAACATGTTTTATAATGGATATATATTGCCTTTGTTTGATTATGGTTGCACCACATGGAAGAATTGCAATGCTACTGATCTTAATCAGATAATTAAACTCTAAAAACGAGCCGCTAGAATTATTACAAGAAAAGACTATCCATCCTGTCATTATTTCATTAATTTAGTGGTTACCTTTTAATTACAGACTAAAGCACTTTAAAGCTATTATGACATATAAATCTTTTTATAACATGGCTCCACAGTATATCAATGGTCTTCTAACTCCAGCTTCCAATATCCATTCACACAATCTGCGGTCTATTTCGTACTCTAATCTTCATTTGCCTACATTCAAAACGACAATGTACAAAACATCTTTGCATATTCCTCAGCAGTGTTGTGGAATATCATTCCCAATGATATTAAAGAAATACCAACACTCTATATTCTTTTAAGAGTGCACTTCATAAACTTCTTCTTTTTGATTATGCCAGTTCTCAAACGAATGGAGCTACCTAACTTGGATACCCCACCACCTTCCTATCCCCCAAATCTACATGTATATCTTGCGCATGTTTGAATCTAATGTATGTATGCGTGTGTATGTATATTTTATGATTACATGTGTGCATGTCGGACACTCTAGTAAGTAGAGCTAGATTTGGACATACATATACTTTGAAAATGGTTAGTTTTAATATTAGGGCCCTGACTCTTTCTTGGTATCTTTCTGTAAACTGTTGATTTGGGGTTCACAGTTACATTTACATTTCTAGGCTGTCTATTCTTACGGATGGTTTTAGCCTTTAAGGTGGGGAAATCTTTGGTGAAAATCCCATTTCATAATGATCATCCATTCATGGAGAGTAGTGGCAACAAACTTTTCAAGACAGTCATCGTGGCAGTCATATTGGATGTACGACTGGCACCATTTTCATTTAGGACCAACTGGGTATCATAAGAAGTCTATTGGTGAGAATCCTATGTTGATATAGCCATCCATTTGGAGAGGAGTAGATATAACAATATTTTCAAGATATGACTTTTCATTGAGGAGAAGTAGTAACAACAAGATTTTCAAGATGGCTGCTGTGGCGGTCATATTGGACGTCAGATCGGCACCATTTTCATTTAAGACCAACTGGATATCGTGAGACGTCTTGTGGTGAAAACTCCACGTCAATATGACTCTGTTCAAGTAGAGTTGTAATAACAAGATTTTTAAGATGGCTGCATGGTGGCCATATTGGCTGTCAGATCGGTACAATTTTTATTTAGGACCAGCTAGACATCATGGGAAATCTTTTAGTGAAAATCCCATGTTGTTATGATCATCCATTCAGGAGGAGTAGAGATAACAAGACTTTCAAGAAGGCTGCTCTGGCGGCCATATTGGATGTCTCAGCACCACCATTTTGATTTAGGACAAAATAGATCATGGGGTGAATGTGTGTGTAAAGTTTCAAGGCAATCCTCTAAGTAGTTTAGGAGGAGTAGCGATAACAAACTTGTGTTAACTGACGGACGGACAACAGACCATCCCATAAGCTCTTCTGATCTATTATCTGTAGAGCAAAAAAACAAGAAACAAATAAGCAAACAGTGCAAAAACTAGTTTGGAATTGACCTGGGCATTTTCAAACTTAAATGGGTCCCTCTATCAAAGGAAGTGTGATCTAACAGCCTTTCTGTTTTCATTTTATATATTTTTGTTGAATATTTGTGTATGTTTCTATGCCTTTTCTTCTCACATTAAACAACCTACACTACAATGGAAACAAATTACAAAACGAGATTTACTACTCCTTTTACATTATCATCATCGTGATCTTTTATTTTATTTTCACGACACAAATACAGTTGTTAAAGGCCTTTAAATCAACATAAAACCTCAATTTATAGAACATACTTCTAAAGTTCTTACATTTTATAAAAGGACCCGCAACTCTCAAAGGTGCTCAGATGTGTTCCTAAATAGTTCTGTTCTCTGTTTTGTGAGTTTGACTCTGACATAATTTACTTCAGGTAAATGCGATGAACCAGGAATCGTGCTGCATGAAAGGCTGTTATTCGCCATATAATTTGTTTCTTTTTAGCATCAATTTTCCCGCTTTTGGGTTAGTACAAAAACACATGCATACACGCGCACACACATATTTTATAACGGTAACTTACAACACAATATATTGTGATATTAGTCATCGTTTTGTTTTGACCACATTATGTTTTTTAGGCCTAAATAACTGTTTTGAAGGCCTAAATGACAAAATGGAATGATAGTTAATAGCAAGTACTACATGTAGTGCCAAGGACTGCAACAGGAATCGTACTAGTGCCAAGAACTACAACAAGAGGGGTACAATTGCCAAGGACTACAACAAGACTATATCAGTCATCCTAAGTATAATGTTTATAAATGTTGATCCACATGGAAAATTACACAATCTAGCAACCAAAACGTTACGTAATCTTGTAGCATTCGCATTTTGTATTTGACACGAGTTCTCAAGTCTAGTAATTTTTTAAGGAATTATTATCATTTAGAATTATATACAGAGATATAAATATATCAATCCCTCTCTACTCTCACCCACCCGTTTTCAGTCTCCTTCGTAATCAAGATCGATACATTCAATACTTCTATGTCAGTTGTTAACTTTCTCAATTTATGTTTATTTCCACAATGTTATCAAATTTAAAGAAATCTTGATTTGTTGTCCAACAACAACAACAACAAACAGAACTTGATTATAACTTTGCCCAATCAAACGAGGTGTTGTCTGTGTGTCGCTGATGCATACCAATAACCTCAATATACAAAAGCAGAGCGATAACGAGTATTTGTTTTGTACAAAAGCGCCACCTGACTGGCCTGTTTACAATTTCATTTGTTCAGTCTTTTTAAGTGGTGAAATTTGTAATTAAAGTGATTTTTTTATTTAGTAAAACAAAGAAACACGTGTACATCAAAATATATTTTGATCTTTGTGGAAAATGCTGATTGTTTCTATAAAAAAAGACATCGAACGATTTCAGTGAAAGTCGAACAACTTGCTTAGCCATGTCAGTTGTTGTCCTTTCTTGAGACATGCACAGTGACGGACATACAAGCGACATTGAAGATATAGAAACGGATGCATCTTAAAATATCCTGCCAGAATTCACAAAACTGAAAAATTAACTAACATCCTATCGGATTTTTTTATAAAAATATTTTCGACTTTTTGCAAATTTAATAAGGTCACCAGCGTAAACATTAAGTAAGGAAAAAATAACTATGAATGAATGGATGAATTGGTAATCAATTAATCAATCACTCAATCTATCTATATATCTACATATATGTCTGTCTGTCTACCCTACTGGCTAGAAATATCACAAGAGATGAACAAAATTAAACAGGACCAATCAGATAAACTTTATCAAGCAAATTTATTTCCCTCTATTTAATTATTCAGAAAATGAGTCTTAGTGTACACTCAAGTAGAACAAGTCGACCAGTATTTGAATGTAGCACGTGCTATTTTGCTGTGCGCCTATCTGCATTTCCAATTTACCAGGAATTCTTACCTGATTTAATCCCAATAGCTTTATATCTGTCAATTATTTCGAGATTAAGACAATATTTCAATATCTCTAATGATTCTGTTTATCCCAATCAACCGAAGGCCTAAATAACTGGATTTTTTTAGGCCTAAATAACTGTTTTTAAGGCCTAAATGACAAAATGGAATGACAGTCAATACCAAGTACTAGTGTCAAGGACTGTGACAAGAATCGTACTAGTGCCAAGGACTACAACAAGAGTGGTGCAAGTGCCAAGGACTACAATAAGACTATATCAGTCATCCCCAGTATAATGTTTATAAATGTTGATCCACACGGAAGATTACACTATCTACCAACCAACAAGTCATGTAATCTTGTAGCATACGCATTTTGTATTTGACACGAATTCTCAAGTCTAGTAATTTTTTAAAGGAACTATTGTTATTTAGAATTGTATACAGAGATATAAATATGTCAATCCCTCTCTACTCTCACCCACCCCTTTTCATTGTCCTTCGTAATCAAGATCGATACGTTCAATACTTCTACCTGAGTTGTTAACTTTCTTATTTTATATTTATTTCCAGGATGTTATAAAATTTAAAGAAATCTTGATTTGTTGTCCTAGTTTTAAAATCTTTTTGCGAGAAATAAAGGATACCACTACTTTGAGTCTGTCACTGAATAACTTGCTTTTAGCACGAAACCTTTCCATATTTGTTTAAAGAGCATTTTATAAAAATGAGGTCTTATAAGACTTCTGAGAACATTATCAGAAATAAAAGAAATCATGATGTAAAAAAGATTGTATCATTACCCATTAGATTTTAACACCGAAAGGTAGATATTAACATGTTAACCTTAAAAGTTACAAGAAGAATTAAATATACTTTTTCCTTCAGAGAGAGTCTTTTTTTCTTTTCATTTAACAACAAAAAATTTAAAATCATACATTCCTTGACATGAAATCTCATGATTTTTTTACAAAGTTTGAAAAAGTTTTGTATGGCATATATTCCTTTTAAAATTGGCATAAAAATGATTAACACTAAAAATCCCATAGAAAGTGGCTAGAATAAATATATTCACCAATTGTGGACATAGTTTTACTTAATAAATGTTTAAGATCTACGTGCATGATAGAAAGTCATTTTACTTAGCCTAGCATCCGTGAACTCTATCACTGTCTGTCTCTGCTGGTTATAGTCCAGATTTACTGTGCAAAATGTCTAAATGCTTACGTAACATGTCCATATTTACTGTGCAAAATGTCTAAATGCGTACCTAACATATCCATATTTAATGTGCAAAATATCTAAATGCTTACCTAACATGTCGATATTTACTGTGCAAAATGTCTTAATGCATACCTAACATGTCCATATTTACTGTACAAAAAGTCTAAATGCTTACCTAACATGTCTATATTTACTGTACAAAATGTCTAAACGCTTACTTACCTATCATAGTCCATATTTACTGTCCAAAAGACTAAATGCTTACTTATTACAATCCATATTTACAGTACAAACGTCTAAATATCATCCATAGTTACAGTACAAAAAGTATAACTATTTACTTGTGTGTTTTATTGTCTCACCTATGAAGTACAGGCAAGAACATTTATGTGTTACCTTTTATCAATTTGAACTTGCTGTTTTTGTTTCGTGCCGAACTCTGTCTGTAACATATTTTAGACGCCAATCATACTACAGCGTAGTCCTGGCAAAATGTATAAGTCACATTACATGACGATGTTTATCAACTTATGAGATTATTTTTTAAATTAAATTTCCATATCGGACTACACTGGATAATTATTAGGAGAAAAACGGTTGTATTTATTACCGAGAAATATTTAAATTTTTCCACAACTGGAACAACAATGTGGATCCTTGCACAATACGCCAATGTAGGAAAGGGTGAAATGGGACAATTTTGCAATGAAAGGTGAGAAAAAATTAATATTTCGAAGAGGAAAAAACAATGTAAATACACAGAAGAAAGGACATTTTACTGAAATATATACTAACATGATGACATTTTGTGTTTAGAATTTCCCAGGCAGTTCACAGTATTTTTGCTAATGAATGCAGTCCCCAAAAATGAAGATAGTTTCAAGCACCTCCATCTTTGAAGAAATATATTTCTGTATCAAAATAGAACAAACAATCAATTATATGCAAATGGAATAAGTGCAAAGAGTGATATCCTCAATATACAAAATCCTTAATATGTAAGTCTACTTCAGTAAGTTAGGTGGATTCATGTATTGGAGATTTGAAAACACACCCACCAACACACACACATATACATACACACACACACACACACACAACAACAACAACAACAACAACAACAACAAACCGAACTTGATTATAACTTTGCCCAATCGAACGAGGTGTTGTCTGTGTGTCGCTGATGCATACCAATAACCTCAATACAAAACCAGAGCGATAACAGATATTTGTTTTGTACAAAGCGCCACCTGACTGGCCTGTTTACGATTTAATTTGTTCAGTCTTTTAAGTGGTGAAATTTGTGATTTTTTAATGTAGTAAAACGAAGAAACAAGTGTACATCAAAATATATTTTGATTTTGTGGATAATGCTCATTGTTTCTAAAGAAAATACATTTAACGATTTCAGTGAAAGTCGAACAAATTGCTTAGCCATGTCAGTTGTTGTGACCTTCTTTGTTGAGACATACACAGTGATAGACATATAAGCGACATTGAAGATATAGAAACTGAAGCATCTTAAAATATCCTGCCAGAATTCACAAAACTGAAAAATTATATAACATTCTATCGGATTTTTGATCAAAATATTTTTTATAAAAATATTTTCGACTTTTTGCAAATTTAATAAGGTCACCAGCGTAAACATTAAGTAAGGAAAAAAACTATGAATGAATGGATGAACTGGTAATCAATTAATCAATCAATCAATCTATATATCTGCGTGTATGTCTGTCCGTCTACCCTACTGGATAGAAATATCACAACAGATGAACAAAATTAAACAGGACCAATCAGATAAACTTTATCAAGCAAATTTATTTCCCTCTATTTAATTATTCAGAAAATGAGTCTTAGTGTACACTTAAGTAGAACAAGTCGACCAGTATTTAAATGTAGCACGTGCTATTTTGCTGTGCGCCTATCTGCATTTCCAATTTACCAGGAATTCTTACCAGCTATAATCTCAATAGCTTTATCTCTGTCAATTATTTCGAGATTAAGACAATATTTCAATATCTCTAATGATTCTGTTTATCCCAATCAACTGATTGTTCCAAGAAAGTGATGCGATCTCCCACTTGTAATTTCGCCTCATTTATTGACTTGTCTTGACCAAGCATATGTGAACGGCACTAAAATCTAAGAAAAACAGCTTTAATAGTACACATATCCAATCAATTTTGACGTAAATTAAGTGTACAAAGTCTCACTAGGGACGTATTGTTATTACAAAGTTTCCACAATGGATGTATCGTTTCTTGCATCACTGAAAAAAGGTTAACTGTGAAAGGTCTGGTTGTGAAGATGTCCTGCTCTGATGTCGTTATATCACAGAAGAAGAATACCGATTGGACCCGCACAAGCCTCTGTGCTATAATGTATTTATACAACGGAAAGAGAAATTTGATTGGATTGGCACATGCCTTTTGGAATACGACGTGTTGACGAAGTAAAGAGAAAGAATCAAAGATGAAAACGTGTTTCTTAATTATAATGCAAATAATTCAGGAATAACCTTGGTGGTTTAGAAACAAAGGAGAGGAAGAATACTATGAAATTATAGAAGACAACCTATTTAAGAGTGAGGAGCTAATTTTAGATCTTATGTTCAATTAAAACTAAAGTTTATTTGTGTAAACATATGTTACATTCCTATCTGAAGAAAAAGAATGTCGAAACATAGTCGGGTATATGATCGAGTATATGAATTGAAGAAAATACAAAAATATATTTGACAATAAGATGGAAAAATTTTAATGTACATGAAAATGTAATTTCTAATAAGCGTCCTTTTTGAGAAATAAATACACGTATCTACATTTTCACCGTGAATCAACTGAATAATGAAAAGGCAAATCGTAGAAACACGTTTGACTGGTCATGGAAAATCGAGAAATCGAAGCTGAAAATATTCTAACCAATTTACGAACTATTTTCTAACTGGGTGAAAGAGCAAGCGTAACTAATTTATTTTGCGAGCAGTATAATACAGTTGATAAATTGAAAGTTGATTGGTTATCTGTTTTACATCAGTCTCATTTCTATAGAAATGGTATTTTTTACATCGTGTCTTCACGTCATCTTTTCTACTTTATTTGCTTCCTAGTAGAAGAATCAATTAATCTCAAAACCACTGTTAAATTAAGCGTTTTGGGCTATGCCCACTGGTTTAATTCCGCAGTAAACTTTTGGCGATACCCACTGGTTTAATTCCGCAGTAAACTTTTGGCGATGCCCACTGGTTTAATTCCGCAGTCAACTTTTGGCGATACCCACTGGCCTAATTCCGCAGTCAACTTTGCGTAATGAAAAACGATAGATACGCAAGTCTACTATTTTTCCAAAAGAAGATCTGTAAGAAAACAAAAAGTGAACTAAATTGTGAACTTGCTATTTTACCTGTCTTTACCTATGTATTCTGTAAGTATTTACCAAGCAACTTGCCTGTACCAGGAATTTTTATATAAAAAACTCAGTCAATGTTTGAATTGAGCGCACTTCTTGCCGTAGAAAAGAAAGAAAATAATTCTGAAAAGCAAGGTCAGAATACGTATTTTACCTAATTCTACTAGACTTTTCTTCTACGATGAAAATGATGATTATCTATGTAAACAGATTTTCTGAAGCTATTTTGTTTACCTCATTTATAACATGTTAACCTACAAATGAAGATTTTGTTTCATATTTACATGCATTTACGTAAATAGAGTAAACTTGTATTCATTACATAATCTATCAAAGGTACAATAGTTTTGGACGATTACCAAACAGTAATGAAACTTTAAATTCAATTTATCAGACATTTTCTGAGAGAAATTTTAATTGCTCTCATAGCAACTCTAACAGCATCCACAATATAACCATATAAATATCATTGACGCAAAACGTATTGAATTTTAAATTTTAGCACCAATTCCAAAAGTTGAAGCGATGGTGATGGATGAATGAACATATAAGTTATGAGGGAAAATAATACGTATGAAGCTGGATAGGCAAGTAGACAAAAGGAATTGATAAATAAATAAAGTTAAAAATACATGTTAATCAGCATTGATTTCTTTTTGTTAGCTAATAGATACGATAACTTTATAAAAAGTTTGAATTTATTTTGTACAAAGTTGAGGAAAATGAGCTCAGATTACATGAGCCACAATATACGTTCCATTCGATTGACCAGAGAGCATATTGTGATTAACAAATATGTCAAACAGTGCATTTTGCGATCTCCCTCTGTTGATTCATTAAATATTTCGCAGCGACAGAGACAAAATGAAGCATCATTGACTTCCGGTAGCAGCGAGAAAAACACCACAGCTTGAAGTTCAATTGCCCAGGGGCCGGGCGATTTCTAGTTGCCCGCCATCAATTCAGTTATAACAAATAAATTAATCTTTGAAGCAAATATCAAAATTTGTTCCTTGCAAGAGTCTAAGTTATGGTAGATTACTACAGGTTTTATATGCAAAACTGTACACAGGTTTTTATATACAAAAATTTAAACTAGTTTTATGGCCCATGACTGCTCTGCCCCGGGGTCCGGAATGTCTGTCAGCGGGCCTCTGTGTGTTTTGTGTGTGTGTGTGTGTGTGTGTATATATATATATATATATATATCGAAGAATTTCATTTTGATATCATGTTTCTTTCATCTTCCACGATGGTAATCGATACGGGACTGTTCCGGAAATACTTGTTCTTCAGCCATGAAGAACGTTAATAGTCCGCAATGGAGACGTCTAGTGCGCATTCGCAAAAGACTACTTGTGCGCAATCTCTCGCTACAAAGGTGTTATTATGTCTCTACTGATGTTAAACAATTTTGCCGCAGGTACTGTTGATATGTGTAGTGCTCTGTGGCATTGATGGTGTCCATAATGAATCTTACACAAAGAAAAGCTTTTGGGTGTAGAATTTTTATCTTAAGTTTGATTTATGATCTTTCTGCCCGAATGAAAATTAAAAGGATTATTTTATCAGGGAATTTTCCGTTTTTGATATCAAAAGCATCATCATCATCAGCAGCAGCAGCAGCAGTAGCAACAAGATAATAATAATAATATTATTATTATTATTATTATTATTATTATTATATATCAGGTAGCATACACTGTGAAAAGGTGCAATATTTACAATACATATGAAATATAAATAATGTTCGAATAAATAACACAAAAGGAAAATTGAAGACAATATAAGATTGATGAGATGTACGACATTATACACTTGCACACAAACTATAAAATGGATGTTATATTACGGTGTTCCTATTATTTCTTAAATTATTAAACAGAAGATCTAACATATTTCAAATCTGTACAAAGTTTATGAGGAAAAAGTAAAAACTTGCACTATTGGAGTTTCCATCTTCAAGGCAACCATGACAACATTTTGCACTGACGCAAACATTAGAGCTATCGCTTTATTTTAAACGCTTTCTCGTCAAAATCTCAATCAAGACAATCGGATAAAGTTCATTACAAGACGTATTGCTTAAACGCACAGGGCCACACAGATTTGAAAACACAGGAAACAAGAATGTATGAAAAATAATACAATTTAAAGAGATATACTTGTCGAAGAGTTTTATTGAAGAAAATTTACTATGACTTCTTTAAATTATAATGGTACACTAATGTGACGGAGTGCTGAAAATGAATTTTGACACTGTATTGGTTGTAATGAATGAAAGAGAATGGAAGAGTATTATAAATACAAATATCAGTGCAGTGTCTATGATGTTAAAAAAAAAATTTTATTGTTTTTTTTTTTTTTTTTTTTTTTTTTTTTTTTATATACTTTTTAATATTTACATGAGATAGAACAGAATATGCCATATCAAATTACTTGAACTGAAATGGAAATTCATGGAGGGAGTTTTTAGTTCCCAGGGAAAAAAAAACATGTCCATGAAAATATTATCTAAGGAGTTAGGTCTTTGAATTCATTCCGGAACATGGAAATTGTGTATCCCAGGCACATATTTTGCAATGGAATCAGAAATTATACTCACTGAAAATAGATTTTATTCTGAAAGTATAATTAATAAAACGTTTAAGAATGTCTCTTTTCATTCAATCTGAAATTCAAAGTTTCTCATTGAAGTCAAAGGTTAAATAATATTTATAACCCTCGCTTCTCCAATCCCCATGTAACTGACTGAGCTCTGTGGGACTTGGGACTTCAATGACTATGAGCATCCCTTCACTTCCCTTTGGACATTATGCGATGAGAAAAGGTTTGGATTACGTCCGGTTTGTAGAATCAACGATATAGCTTGTAACTCAGTGTAAGCAGGAACTTGTACGTATGAATAAGTTCCATGGCAAAAGTAACTAGTGCAAATTTGCTAGCTAAATCGAATCATAAAATATTGGGGAAGAGTTATTGACATTGATAATGGAAATCCTATTTTGTTAGGTCCTGACTGGACAGAGACAAAAACCTGGCATGGGAAGAAGTGGAATCTTCGAACATCTTTGGCCAAACTTATTTGTTTTGTGACATTTGATTTTGACCAATAATAAATCATCAGGCAGATGAATATCACTGCGAAGAAGTTGTTTAGAGAGATAAAAATTCTTGAACAGAAAATGGAACTGTGTTTGATTTCGAGTCAACATGGATAGAAAAAGATACCAAATAGAAGCATCCCTTGACTTGAAGATATCTAAGAACTTGTAAACTGCAACAAAATCAAGGCGTTCTTGGTAAGAAAAAATCCCTTAAAAGCAACGGAAGTTACCTAGAACCAGAACAAGGAAATTCTTAATCTAAATGTAAATGTAACAGTTTAACACCAGAAATGTAATGTCTGATATAATGCAAAGATTAAAATTAAAGGCTAAAAAGACAGAGCATATAAACATATGGTATTTAAGTCAGCTGGGAAATGGGTAAAATGAAAATATTACAAACAAAAACAAACACACAAAAAAACAATCAAAAAGATTTCCATTTAAGTAAGGGATTCTTAATTATTCCTTCAGCAAATACAGATTTTATTTTTTTTTTTTTTTACTTCACTCTGCAAAATCCTAAGCTGACATTCTGCGATGAAGAAATGTAAAATTGTAGTCAGAAAGATGTCAGACAATCATTTATGTTGAGTGGATAATAATCGATTGAAGGATCACAAACTGACACTACAACTGATGAAAACTCTAATTAGATTCAAAGTTGTGTATATATGATATATGTTCCATGTAACTAGTGAAGATCTGTACGTGTGCATGAATATAAACGATGTGAAAAATACATTACTTTACTATCACACTATTCTTGTTGCCTAACATATTTTACCATTAATAAATTTGTGTTCAGCTCAAAGAAAGAGTCTCTGTAACATTAACTATTGTGCCATCTTAATAATATATATGGGAGACGGTTGTCTACCCGAGATATGTCTCAGGCTCGGAAGCCATTGACGGCAGTAATGTAACAAAGTTCTCTCAAGCAACACTGGTGAGTGAATTGCGTGAAAATCCACAATTTAATGCTCTAACTGATGACATAAGTAGTACTGACATATTATTACAGTTTATTTGTATTATTTTAGCTTTAAAAGAGTGACCCCAGAGCGTTAGGGTTAAAGAATTGATATGCAACCTTAGGGACTGTACAAAAATGTGGGATATTTCCAAGGCACCAGGCTCAGCATCCTCCTGGACTGGCACCACGAGCTATGACGACATTAGCCACAGACCACTCTTTAGTCTTCCACTATAGAAAGTCTTTTTTTTTTTCTTTTTTTTTTTTTTTTTTTTTTTTTTTTTTTTTTTTTTTTTTTTTTTTTTTTTTTTTTTTAGCTCTGATCAATTATTTGTCTAAGCTATTTGAGTAATCTACAGATATTCTGCAGATTTGCAATCATACAGCTACAGAATTCAATTCTCCGATCAAGGACTGGAGTTCCTTGACAGTAGCATATTCCTTCGCGAGTCAGATTGAACAATTTCTTCCAATCGATCGGCAGTTACTTGTAAAGTAAGAGAAAAATTATTAAATAAAATACCAATGAAAGTCATTTCTGTTGATGGTAGGTATAGTTTCTCGCGGGATTCACCCAGACCACAACTTTGAATGACATCACCTAATTAAGTATTCTGTAGGATTTAAATGGTTTGTGCGAAGTTCCACTCAAAATTATAAAGACCAGGTGCAATAATTTTGTTGTTAGTCGAAATATACTCCCACACTGTTTCATTTGTTCCTGACTAGAATGTTTGACAGTTTGAAGAATTAATGTCCTATAAACTAGATTTTCCATTAGACTTTTTGGACAAAGAATGATGGATAAAAACATCTGGTAGGGGGAACTACTAACAGTACACTACCAGAACATAAGTTTTCTCTCTTTTACAATTGATCATTTGAAATTGTCAAAACTTTTGAATTTAGTGTGTATTGACGGTACTTAATTCATCGGATGATGTTACCTACATCCTCTTGCTTACAAATGAATGCATGAAATAATTAAATAATTATTTGTCAACCGACAGAAGGACGACTGGTGCACATCACAATGCTATAATGGCGGGGATCTGGCAACACGAAGTAACGATGATTGTAATCTGCCAGGCACGTGATACTGAAAATAGATATTAAATTCAGGTTTTATTGTTTATACATTGATGGACAACTTTGTTTTACACGAATATATAAATGTAACATGGATGTGTGGTAAGTCACACGTGTGAAATAAATTATACTCAAATTAAAGCTATTCAGTACTTGTTGACTTGTAAACAAAAAAGAAAATTAATTATGATATATTATCAGGCAAATATAATTTTCAATAGTTATTTTTTTCTTATTTATGACACTATTAGGGATCAATAAATAAATTTTTGAATTAAATCATAATATATCTGTGCTCTGGATTTTTCAATAAACATCTTCTGCCGGTACTAAATATTGATCAGCGCACCGGTATTCTGCTGCTAATTAACCGGACTGGTTAGTTTGTATTACGGTTAGCTTAAGTATTCTAAACGACAAAATTGACACCGTCCGTTGACTAAACACAGTATGAACTTGGTGAATATGGTCGTTAAAATTCACTTTCCATGGCCTCTTCAAAAATGTAAATAATTGGTCTTGATTGGTTTGCTACATCCACTTAAACACGACAGTTTTAATGCTCTACTTCAAGTTTATTTTTGATTCTGTGTCATTTTCTGTACAGAAAAAACCTTTGACTCGTATGGGTGGGTGTTTTACTGACACGGAAACGCCTGACACGTTAAACGTTTTGTGCGACACAGAGTCTGGTATTAAATTGGGGTATAGAAATTTTGGTCACTGGGATTCGGAGCACCATCAAATATTTAATTCGTAAGAAACCATCAAACGTATGGGAAACATCCGAAAGAAGACGCCTGTAGAGGAATCATGGGCTACTGTAGTCCAGTTACATTGGACTTCGCATTCCAAACTTTAAATATATATTATTTTTATGCCGATAAAAGTAAATATCAGACTGTAAAACATTAAACGTTGATATACCTGTGGCGGTTATAGGACTACACCAGAGGCCATTGGTAGTGTTGAAATCACAACAATTACTAAATTTTCATAATTATTTAATTGCATTCTGTATTTCCAGCATATTTCCCTTCTGAAGTTCAATTTGCAATACATGGCCATCATTTTAAATCATTAATGGTTAGAATAAAAGTTAAAGCACCATCTAATTTCTAACGCTGCATGTAGTGGGATCTATATAACCATGTGAGCCTGAGCTTAGCAACAGAGAAAACCCTTGGCTAGTAATTGTAAGAAATTATAAGAACTATTTCTGATAATCAGTTTTTTTTTTTTTTTCCAGGTTATTTAGTGAACTCTTAATCCTTTAATTCTGTCTTGCTAGCTTTACCGTTGGAAAGACAGTTATCACTTCTTTCATCAGTGTTGTCGACAGTGGCAGTGTTAAACCTTGGTTGAGCTGTACCTCTGTCCCCCTGTAATAATCAAGATATGAAAATTTGTTAAATTTTGTTTGGGGTAGGAAAATCCAGGGGCTTTGCTCAACACTATAATGGTTAAGGTTTTGGTTAAAGTTTCTGGGTACAGTCATAAGTCCTGAACCCTGGGAGGGATAGCTGTCAAACTTGGTTTGTACTTTGAGGAGCTCTGCCCTTTCATATTCATGCACCCACAGGCAGGAGATCGGGTGAGACAAATAATTCTTTGAAATTTCTAGTTTCATATTTACATTTTCAGCCTGTGTATGAAAGGCACAAAACAGATCTTGCCATCTCTATACACAAGTCAATGATTGATCTCAGAGAACCAGCAGTCAGACTTATGAAGACTGCAGAAGACGCGGAGTCAGCACTTTTTCTCAGATTAGGAGCCATAACAATGCCAGAGATCACCATCCTGAGTCTTATCAACTGGGTGGCTGCAGGAGCCATGATCATTGGAGGAGTTTTCCCCTTCATCCCACAGTACTTAGATATAAAGAAAACGGGGAATTCTGAAGGGTTCTCCACATTTGTCTGTCTCAATCTGCTTATAGCCAATACATTAAGGATACTGTTTTGGTGAGTGCATTCTATGATGATATATTCCAAAGTAAATAAAAAAGCTTTTTTGAATATTGCTAAAATAGATTTTAAGTAGAATAGTTGCTATTTACATCATTAAGCTCTATATGATACTTTTGTCTAAAAAACCCCATTAAATTTAGATAATAAATTTATCAACACTCATTTTTCAGATTTGTATTCATGCATCAACCGCCTTAAAGGTGAGAATGGTGGCTTAGAAACTGTGCCTAATTTTTTGAAAGTATGTGAGTAAAATTGCAAATGTCAACTACTGTGCAAATATAGTCACATAAGTATATTATATTTCAAATTACAGCAAATTGGTCTATCCCTTTTTAGTATACAAGCCTTTGAAATGTATAACTTGAAATCTTATGTTTATTTTTTAGCATTGATATTAGAGTAATTTTTCCCGCTTTATTTAAAAGTATGTTAATATGATAGCCAGAAACCTTTTCTAGAGAACCACATCACAGTTTTTGGATATTTGCTTAATGAATTACTGAAGAATTTGTCAACAACATACTCGGGGGTTGGACAAGGGAAAATTCAGCTTGGACAGGCTCAGGTTTGCAAAATGTTTGGACAGGCCCAAGTTTGCAAGGTGCTTACCCACAAGCAGGTTCAACAAATTGAGAGGGACAAAGACAGGTCATGTTCAGTTTGTAATACTTTATATTTTGCAAATTTTATACTCTGCAAACTTTCCATAGTACCTGTATCACCTTTATTTAGCATTTATATGTAACACATGTTTCTGTTACATAAATGCTTGCAATTTAATTTATATATCAATCCTTTATTTCATGATACACTATCAGAGTTTGTTACTTTCTTCTTGTAGTCAGTGTCAAGGGCAGTCTAGCATTTATTCTCACAGACATAATAACTACATGTACTTGAAGCAAGTTTTGACAAATAGGGAATAACATTTTAGCCTATACTCAGTTAATTTAATCATAATATTTGTAAGTATAGCCAACTTTAAAGTACTAACTTAGCTACAGGAAGTGGGTGAGTAGGCTGCTCCCTAATCATTATGCAGGCCAGTAAAATTGTCAGGCCAACTTTCTGGTCCGGTTAAATGTGCTGAGCTTGCTGACTCTGCTACAGGTGAGTTTGGAAATAAAAGGCAGTTGTATCTAATTGTAGTCATGTATATTTCTTTAAAAGTGTGATTGATGTCAGGGATGGTGCTGGCTTTAAAAAAGTTGTCACCAAAAAAATCGTCAATCTCAATATTTTGTTGCCAATTTTCAAAAAATGTCGCCAAGCAAGGAGTCATCATGTACCAAAATATCTACCATCCATGAGTGATGTTTAATGTCTATTGTTTATGTAGTAATTACAGGAGACTGATAGTATCATATTTACTGTTTAGCAAATAATTACATGGATAAAAAGAGTTCTCAGAACATTCAGGTGTGTAATTAAATGAATCATAGCAAAACTAATGTCATTTCTAAGTCGGGCTTTCATTATTGTTTATGTAGTAAAAGAAATGAGTCTGTAAGCAAACTGTCTGTCTATTCTCTTCTAACTATATATACATTCTATTCTCCAGCTATCAGTTCAAACCCTTCTGTTCTTGTCTACATATCTATCTACACATACTATTAGATATATCTTTTTAGACAAATTGAAATATTACTATAAGTATGTAATGTGCAAAAAAAGATAAACAGAAAACAAAATAAGCTGTTTATTTGTAGAACAAATATAACACAGTTTCAAGAAAGCATTCTATATTTTATTTTACCTTATTTTTTGTAACTTTTTGTGTGACTTTGTCATAGTTTTGTGCAAGCTCAGCTTTCTGAAGGGCAAGTTCAATTTTCTGAAGGGCAAGTTCAATTTTCCATTCAGCTTGCCCATAGACTATCTGACTTTTCCTAAAATTTGTCCTGCCTACTATAATACACAAGTTTTTCCTTGCATTTGGCAGTGCTTTTAAGGACATCACAAGAAGTCAGAACCTTTGATTGCAATTCACTGATACAGTACTCTAATATAATTTTAGGCCTGTAAATGCCATTTAATAACAGTAATACATTAACTGTCACTATTGTCTTGCTTGAGCTTTGCTAAAACCCCTTTATAAACCATTGAGTGTAGCTTCCTTGCAGAACCTTACACTTAAAGTTGTCTTCCTTCTGTCCTTAGCGTATGTGAGGAGAAGGAGTGAGCTTCATGCCTTGTTTGTTGAAAAAGGTTGTTTACAGTTCAGTGGTAATTATGAATCCATTTCTCTCCTTTGCAAACCTGGGTTTCTGACAAAAAAGCAGCTTCCTTCGGTAGCTCCACTCCTTGTTGAGATTCCCACTTTCTGTAGTATCTGTGCAGGAGATATCAAGATAGGCTTCTCTGCCAAGTTAGAGCTTTATAGTTTTATTTAGCCGCTTCAAAAGGGAGAAGGAAGGCTCAAAAGCGTCTCTTCCTACCTATTAAGGGATCCACTGATATTTCGGCATCCACCATCTGTAGGCAGATTGGCCACGCTATCAAGAAAGCTTATCAGTCACTCACTGAGAGGGACCTTTCTGTCATGAGAATTAAAGCCCACTTACTGGGCCTATCTTAATCATGAGAGCCTCATTTTGGTGGTCACACTACTTTCTCCTTTTACCTTCGATCTTTGGCACACCAGAGCGAAGGCATTTTCTTGTTGGTGCAATAGTGACAGCTCAAAAAGTGGCCTAGCCTTCTGCCATCTTACAGTAGTAAACACTCCTACCATAATGGTAAGTACATCATTTATACCAGTTTCTTGAAGCTGTCAGCCCTCTCTGAACTGGCAAATTCAGCAAGGCAGTAGTGACAGATAATATATTACTGCTATTAAAATGTAGATTGGGGGTGAGACTAATTTTAATTATGTAATACTTAACTGTCACTATTGCAAGATTCCCTCCTCCCACCCTACTCTAATGTCTCAAGTATAGTCATGGTCCAAGTCAAAGAGGAAGAGTAATCTGCATGGGCCTATGACGTGGGAGTCAGACTGGGTCTGTGTTCTTTCTGTTCTAGGTGTTCTAAAACTTTCCATACCAATGGGAAGTTGGAATTATGAGCTTGGACAAGGGAACTTGTGTCTCAGAAGAGGTAAGCAAGGCAATAGTGACAGGTAAGTATTACATAATTAAAATGAGTTTTACTCCCCTCCCCCCCCCCAAAAAAAATAAAACTATATTTTATTTAATCAAAATCCATCTTCAAATAATAGAATAATTGGTGTTAAAAGACTGGCATCCTTTCAATAGAGATTTTGTGCAACAACAAAAAAAATGCTCCATAGCAATCAACCTCAGTTTTCAAAAAAATCTGATGCCATTTGATTCTCCCATTTAAGAACACATTCATGTATAACTTTTGTGCATATTTAAACTGTTGTTCAAAATGTGGATGATTTTCTGCGGCTTTTCATTGCTTCACAGCTCCACCCACATAAATCAAGACTATAACTGAAGAACTTTTAGCTGAAATAATAATGATAATAAAAATATTGTATTATTATTAACTGTAATTTTGTGGTTTTTCAGCACTAACTTTTAAACTTTGTTGTTTTCAATATACTTGGTTATCAAATCATCGCCCATTCAATTGATTCATTCACTTGAGGAGTGATTTTTTAATCTTCCTTACAATTTACTTACTAATTACTAATTACAAAATGATTGCTAAGCACACTCTCACTCTCTCTCTATATCTCTCTCTCTCTCGTTCACTTCCTGTCACTCTTTCTCTCTCTCTCCAAAGCATCACACTTTTAAGGTAGGCATTGAATGAAGCTTGGATTAACATACACATTAATCCCAGATTGTAGTTTCAGATTTTAAAAGTATACAGAAAATCATGTACATGTGTTACACTTTTCTAATTGAGTCTTCACTACATTTTTATTATTGGCTATCTTCTGTTGATATGCATACCTGTGTGAACTGGGTTACCAGGTCAGTATACAACCTAGATGTTGGTCTCTGGGGTTACTAAAGCATTCAGCTTTAATGTTGATCCTTCAGACATACCTTGGGGAAAATAAAGATTGCGTTTTGTTTTTGTTTTTTAGCTCTACTGTTCATAGACCAGAAGAGTTTCTGGGATGGTGTGTTGTCTGTTGTCCGTCCATATGTCTGTTAGCACAGTTTTTTATTGCTACTCCTCCTAAACTACTTGGAGGATTGCCTTGAAACTTTATGCACACATTCATCCCAAGGTCTGGTTGGTTCTAAATGAAAATGCTGCTGCTCAGACATCCAATATGGCCACTACAGTGGCCATCTTGAAAATCTTATCGTTACTCCTACTACATGGATGGTCATATCAACATGGGGTTTTCACAGATACACTTCTTGTGATGTCTAGTTTGGCGTAAATGAAAATGGTGCCGATCTGACTTCCAATATGGCTGCCACAGCAGCCATCTTGAAAATCTTATTATCGCTACTTCTCCTACATGGACGGTAATATCAACATGGGGTTTTCACTAAAAGACTTCTTATTATGATGTCTAGTTGGTCCTGAATGAAAATGGTGCTGATCTGACTTCCACAATGTCCGCCATGGCAGCCATCTTGAAAAAATCTTATTGGCACATCTCCTTTTGAATGTATGGTCATATCAACATGGGGTTTTCACCAGGAGACTTCTTGTGCTGTCCAGTTGGTCTTAGATGAAAATGGTGCCGAACTGACATCCAATATGGCCACCACAGCAGCCATCTTGAAAATCTTGTTATTGCTACTGCTCCTGGATGGAAAGTCATATCTTCAAAATATTGCTATCTATACTCCTGTCCAAATGGATGGATATATCAACACAGGGTTTTCACCAGTTGACTTCTTATGATACCTATTTGGTCCTATATGAAAATCGTGTCAGTCATACATCTAGTATGACTGCCACAACTGTCTTAAAAATCTTGTTGCCACTAGTCCCCCTGAATGGATGATCATTATGACATGGGGGTTTTCACCAAGTTCTAAATGAAAATGGTGCCAGTCATATATCCAGTATGGCTGCCATGATGACTGTCTTAAAAATGCTGTTGTGTGCACTACTCCTCCTGAACAAATGATCTTTTTGACATGGGCGTTTTACCAAAAAACTTCTAATGATGTCTACTGTTTCCTAAATGAAAATGGTGCCAAGCTGACATCCAATATGTGTACCACAGCAGCTAATTTTAAAATCTTGTTATCACTGAAGAATATCAGAGATGGTTTCAACACTCGACAGTTAAAAGGAAGAAATGGTTGTATCTTGAATTCCTGGAAATTCTTTTTGCCCAGTAGAGTATCAGTCCCTTCAAGGGACTCTTGTTTAATAAAGGAGTGCCTCTTTTATTTATTGCTATTTCAGTATGTACCATTTCCAGTTTGCTCCAGTTCAAAATACAGATAATCATTCAAAGCTACTGACAACAATTTTTATATTTTATAATGCTTGGTTAGCCTTAAAAGTTACTTCATTGCAACCAAATTAGCTATGCCCCTTACCTTAAATAGTAGTTGTTCTGTCATTTACATACCATTTTTTTAAATACATATTTATGATCTAGCTGGTAATGATTGGTGTGGGACAAAAAAATCCTTTTTTTTTCTGATGAGTGTTAAAATTCTGTATCTGAAATTGTATTTATGTAAAACTGAGTGTAAATTTTTTTCCAAAGATTATCATTTACATGACTGTGAACAATTTCTTTCTAAGGTCAATCCCTAAGGGTTAGAATAAAGTGCAAATACTTGATTGAAATCAATATTTCCACATTATTGCACAAAGATTCAACATTTTAGTGTAATATCATAAATATCTTCTATATTTTTTGTTACTTTCAAAAAGGAAAATGTATAACTCCTCATGTAGCTGGATTTTTCTAGCACATCCACCGAACTCAATTTAGATGTACATGAGCTTTCCTCTTGATAAGTTAGAGGAAGTAATATTTAAGACTACATTAACACCAAACTTGTCATGGTACCAGTTATACTCGCTTATAAGTTGGATCCAACTGCAAACAACATAGACCCAGATCTGCCATCGCATAATATGTTGTTTGTTCTACTGATTAGTCCTAACAAACTGCATATTCCCAGATCTGGCTGCACATTATGTAATGGCAGATCTGGGTCTGTGTTGTTTGCAATTGGATCAGACTTTATAAGCGAGTATATGTGGTACATTTCAAGGAGGCTCATCCTGTAATAATATTTTGTATTTTCTGTTTCCAGGTTTGGTAAACACTATGAACTTCCCCTTCTTGCACAGAGCATCATCATGATTATCACCATGCTAGCACTAGTCTATGTCTGTGTCAGAGCCAAGCACAAGTCAGAAATAATTTCATCCAAAGTTAGAAAATGTTCAGGTATTTTTTGCTACATTTTTTTACAGGTAATGTTTTCATATAAGTTTATATGTATCTGTGATTTGTGTATGAATGGGTATCTAAGTATCTAAGGCTTGTGAATGCTTTGGCATCTGTGGTTTGCATATACATCTCACAGATACCGCAAGTACCTGGTACCACACAGAGCATAAATGTGGTAAATGTTTGGTATCTGTATAGCAGGGTCCACACTAGGGGATGATTCAGACAGAATAGTAACCCCATTGCCTGTTATTTAACCCAGATAATGCAGAAAGAGCAAAGATGACTTTGCCTTATCTTGCTTCAATATCACCCTCCCACCCAATCCTCATTATTGGTCACTGAAAGCTTTCTTCTTCTGATTGCAATATCAACTTCTGTGTCTTTTTTTTGTTCATAGAGCAATGTAAAATAGTTTCAGCTCAGCATTTTATATGCTTTTTGATAACTTTTTGTGTTTAATGATTATTTATGCCTGCAATTTGTTTCAATCCTCGAGATTCCTGCTGAAAATTTACACTTGAAGTATGAAGAACATTGAAATTCCATTATTTTGTAGCCCAGTCACAAGCAAATTGTTACTCTGTGGAGGTTTATACACTGATTGTTAGTAAAGGAAAACAAGTTTATTTCATATTTCATTCTGTAAAGTAGGAAGAGTGGACTTTTACCTCTGTATCTGTCACTCGTTTTTGATAACTTATTTTCAAGGTTACCATCTTTGGCAAAAACAAATGCAGACAAACAATTTTGCTGAAACAAACTAAGAAAATGCTTAATATTTTCATCAACTTCAATGAGTACTTTTGATTTTATATTATTTTGTCTCAAAGGAGTAGTTAAAAGGTCTGTTTTAAACAACTGTTTTGAACATTATGAATTTTACCCTATCTGCACTAACTACTCCCTGATTTCACACCACTTCACCCTATTCTGTCGGGGGAGAGAAGTAACTTCTCCCAAAAATTTGAGACCACAGTGGACTCTGGTATACATATCTAATGAAAATACATTACCCTATTTAATCAGTTGTAGACTGTAGATATTAACAGAAATATGGATTATCTATCTGTGTGTCTGTATCTATCTATCTATTAAACAAAAATAGAATTTATATTAGCTAACTTTTTATATATATTTGTAGAAAACTAAATGGTTAGCAATATATTTGAAACATGGAGTTACTGAGCCATTTGTCAGTAAACACAGTATTTGGAAGGTTGATTAGAGTGAGGAGATCAAATTTAATCAAATACACATGCATGTATCTCAATGAATGTACAACAAAGTCTCAGCCTTTAATTACATCAACTATTGTTTTGTCTCATAAATCTATCTCAAACCACAGTGAAACCCTGCTATAGCACAATGGTCTGGGTCCAGTGAGTGCCATTGTGGTATGTATTGTATCATGCAATAGCCAAACAAGTCAGTTAATTGAAAAATATTATGCATGCACATCCCCTAGGCTCTACAAATGGGGGGCAGATATGTGCATAGGCAGAAAGCTCGTGCTTCAATGGCACAGTTATTATCTTAAATCAGTGCATATTAAATGAGAAATAGTGAAAATACATTGCATATTTAATATTTGATTTTCAGCAGACTACCATGCATTGGTACAGAACATGTATTGGATGAATACTAGAGTTAAAGTATCGATGCATGTACTCACTTTCCGATATCATTGTAGACATAACAGTAAATAAGTAATAATTCCATCAAAAATATACACAAAGAAACATGTTTTAGTAGTTTCATGATAGATCATAATTTGTGTAAATTCAGTTTTAAAAAAATAATCTAAGAATAACACTAGGAAATAAAGGACATTTATGGTTCAGTATCTATACATCTGTACGTGTCAAGATCATTAGGCAGTGTCTGTAGACATTTCAAACCAATATAATTTTCTCTGTTAGACTCCATATGAATCTGAATAATATATAGTCAGACCCATCCTAACAGTCACCTTTATATAGCGGTCACCAGGTCACAATGGCCATTTTAATTTCCCCCCAGCAAATTTCCTACATAAATGTCATGTGTGTAATGGTCACCAGTGGTCAGGTGTTTCCTAACCAAACAATCACTGGAATGTATCTACAGTGACCGTTCAGTCTATGCAAACTAAACTTTTGCCTCATGAGGAAGGCATTGTTTAGATAAAGCAATATCATCTGAATCGATGTGGAAACATTTCTTATCTTGCTTTTACTAACCATACTCAAGTCACATTATCAATGTAACTCAGTGGTATCAATATGTCAAATTCAGAAGTGAGGCATTTTATATCATTAGGGTAGAGGGTCGAAGCAATTCATTTGCTTGATGGTGGGGAAAAGTATTGTTATCAATGCAGAAATGGAAGTCACCTTTTATGCCAGTGTGACGGGTATAGTTTAATATCTTCATCAATTCGCCTGTGAATTAAAGCCATCTCTGATGAAAAAAGTTCATCTTTAAGAAGAGATACATGTTACATCCCTTTTCATGATGGTCAGGGGTCATTCAGTATTTAAAACTTGTGTGTAAAGGCAAGCAAAGTTTCAGTTCATGGGTCACAAAGAATAGCCATGTATGGCTTCTTTTGATTCCCTATTCATCACAGGCCTCTCACATATGCCGACTTTTTTGATCTCAACAAGTCAAACAACTGACTAATCTAGATATTGTTTTTGAAGTGTGAACAGCTGTTTTGAAGCCTAATTTATACAAGTTGGCTGACCAAAGAGACAGTCCTTCGTTTTACAGTCATCTGTAAGCTGTCAATCAGTAGTGAAATTATTGCTTTGTCATGGTGCACAAAACAAAGATCAGTGATTATTTTAAGCCAGTGATGATTTAATTTATAGGATGGATTAAAGTGAGCAGGATACATTAATCCTGTGTGGAACAAATTTAGGAGAATAACATATTCTCATATTTTATGATTTTGTTGAATAGTGCACATAAAACAATCTTGATAACATCATCATCATAATAATAATAATAATAAGAAGAAGAAGAAGAAGAAGAAGAAGAAGAAGAATAAAAACTACAATAATAACAATAATGATATTCAATGCATGATATTTGTTCAAAAACCAATTTTTGAAAGTTGAACCTGTGTACAGAGGTCACCTGTGTACAAAGGCCAGTGTTGCCTTTTTCCATGGGTGGCCACTATTTACAGGTTTGACTGTACCTAATTTTTCGACTACAGTATGAATAATTGTTAATGAATAAATGGAGTCCTTTGGGGGGGGATGGACAGTATGATTCACTGGTTGATTGATTGCATGATGATTGTCTGACAACATGGCTAAGCCAAATGCACATAAAGGCAGCTTGGTTGAGAAACCTTTTTGTGATCACCGCATTGTTTGGTGTTTGGTTGTATATTCTGGTTGAATGAGCAAACATCTTTTAGCTATTGTTTACCTTGGACTAAACAAAGATTGCATACAGGATGCATTGAAGACAAACACAAAGAAGACTTATTGTTAATGGTTCAGTAATAATTAGATTAACAGTTATTGGCTTTTTAAAGGACCGACATCTTTCAAAAATGAGCTAAGATTAAAATCCAGTGATTGATTATTGACACAGTTGAAATTAACATTCACAAATAGAAACTTTTAACATTTTTATTCTTATAAAGAAAGATGCAGCGATAATACATTTTTTTCTGCAAGAATATAACATATCTTGCCATATTATTAAATCAAACTCTTTTTTATTTTGGCACGAAAACTTTGAATTACTTCAATAAAATTTGTGAAATTATTGTGACATTTCGGGAGCCATGCCACAATCGTGTTACATCCGATTTTGTGTTATAACCAAGTGTGCTACAGAGGGGTTTCACTGCATTTCTGTATACAGTATATACTCACTTATAAGTTGGATCCAACTGCAAACAGCACAGACCCAGATCTGCCATTGCATAACATGCCAGCATATTGGTCTATGCAGTTTGTTTGGACTAATCATTAAAACAGACAATATAGTCCCTGATCTGCTGGCACATTATGCAATGGCAGATCAGGGTCAGGGTCAGTGTTGTTTGCAATTGGACCTCACTTTAAATTGATTATATATGGTAATTAAGATGATCTGCTATGAATTAATTTATTTTTATTGGTATCAGTTTTTGTGGATTTGCTTAAATTGCTACAGAATAATCATTGTTCCTTTGTTCATTGAGCTTTTAAATTTGGGTTTGTGGGAACTTTGAAATTCACAGAAATCAGTCCTTCATGAACAATGGTGAATTTACAGTGATTTTAACAGCTCACAGTGTTCATGAATAAAGTGTTTCAAGTCAATGCACTCCTTTTTTTGTCAAATAATAGTTGGATAAATGAAAATTGCATACACAAGACTATTGGGACCATACATGGTTGGCTAAGTTCACATATTTGCTGGGTAACTAAGGAATAGTTTGAGACCGAAAGTTCCTAGTTTTTCCAGAGTGCTCTAGTAAATGTTTGATCTTTGACATGTGTGATTCTTCTTAAATGATCAGTACATTTTTTAAAGAAACACAACAGATTTTGTACCAAAACGAGCATAAAGAGAGACAAAAATAGGACCCATACATTACATACCATTCTAATATTTAAGTATGCCTGACATCACAAAAGCACACACATCAAACAAGCACAAATCGGCATGATCAATTAAAAATATATATTTTTAGAAACTTACCGTGCACATATTTTGGGGAGCTATAAGCTGGAAAGACCAACAGCATAGAAAGACTACTGTATATACTTGCTAATAAGTTGATTCCAACTGCAAACAGCATAGACCCTGATCTGCCATTGTATAATGTGCATGCAGATCAGGGTCTGTGTTTGTTCTACTGATTACTCCTAATAAATTACATAGACCCAGATCTGTTGGCACATTATGCAACAGCAGATCTGGATCTATGCAGTTTGCGGATGGATCTGACTTGTATGCAAATAGATATGGCACCTTTTATTTAATTCTAAATCGAATCACAAGTACTATTTGAACCTAGGGAGCACAGGGTTAGTCCAATTACTGGTTTGAACCTAGGAAGCACATAGCAGGAGTCCAATTACTGGTTACAGACATAGCACTATTTGAACCTAGGGAGCACAGGATGGGTCCAATTACTGGTTTACAATCATAGCACTGTTGGAACCTAGGAAGAACTGGGTGAGTCCAGTTGCTGGTTACAGTCACAGTATTATGTGATAAAAGCAGGTAAATGAATGTCAATTTCAGTTTGCAGTGTCATTTATAGCAGAAATTCCTGTACAAATTGGCCATTTTTGCAAGTCTTTGTGGTTAATTTATGAAAGATCTTATGAATATGACTATTATTATTTTTGCAAAACTTTTCATTGCTAATGGGGTGAACTAGTAAAAGTATAATATTGTACCAGCTTTACCCCAATGTCTTGCAGAGATTACCCACAATGGTTTGCAGATATGACCAATTTGTACAGGAATTTCTGAATCTACCATTGTCTGCTATAAATTATATTTCTGACTGAAATGAACATTCATTTACCCAATCAAAATAACTGAGCTTTCATGTTGTCAAGGTTGTAGTTATCATTTTTAATTTGGTGAAGTTTTTTTTATCAGAAAAATGGTAAAGTATACCTATTAGACAATTTTGAAATAGACTTTAGGTTGTTTCAGAATATAGTTTTTCTTTGCCAGTTGTTTATCTAGGGTAAACTTTGTATGCAACTGAATATCAGCCTTGATCTGTTGTCATCATATTTGCTGGTATTGTCATGTCAGTGTTTTGTTGCGTCAATCACACGACAAGTCAATCTCTTGTCATGTCAGTCTATGGTGCTTTAATTTTATGTCCTTGCAACCATCTGTTCCATTCATGGAAATTGTAAATGCAGCATACGAATGTAAAAATTGTAGTTGTTACAATCTTATCAAGTAACCAGAGTTCCCACATTAATCCCATGATGTTGATTTTATTGACTTCAGATTCTAGTCTCCCACACTCCTCACTTCATTCATCTAGTCATAATCATCAGACTGATTCCACAACTGAGAGTAGTTTTCTGGGTAGGTAACTTAAACATAACCTTGCAACAGCAAGCTAACCAGTCTGACTCATGCAAAAGAGTGGTTTTCTCTTAGAATGAACCTAGGGTATGTAAATATATAAACCGGTGGATTTGCAGATTTTACAGTTTGAAATTTGAATTTGATGTATAATTCATTATCAAGTCATGTTGTTAAAAACCTCCGAGAGAAACTTGCAACATTTGTTTTCAGTTACAGTTGACATAATTCCTAACATCTTTAGAATCTGCACATTTCCACAAAGTTAAATTTGGGGGATCAGGCAGTACTTTAAGTCACCAAATTAACATATTCTGTGTAATTGTCTAGTCTAGAAAACATTTTTAATACATTCTTAACTAAACAGGCAGGAAACCATGTAAAGTATGTAAAGTTATTATATTTTACTTGTCTGCAAAGTTAACTTTTAATCCAAGCATCTGTTCCAAAATATAAAGTTAGTCCAGGAGATAGGAAGGCAGATTCTCTTCATTGATATGCTGTACATTTGTAACAGTGTGCAGAAAGATATGGATAGAGTTAGAGAGACAGGCAGACAGACAGACAGAAATATAGATATCTAATGCATAATATTGTTTCATCATTATTTCTTCAATTAAAAATAAAATTCCAGCAATAGTAATGAAACAGGTACATGAGTACTAGCAGGGATTAACAGTAGTCTGACACAGGAAATTTATTTTAAACCTGGGTTCATTCTGAGATGGGAGATGTGATCAGTCCAATGCTTGCTTAACTCACATTACTGCATTGAAACTGCTGCTGCAATTCTTCTGATCAGCAATCTGATCCAAAGCATTTTCCCATATATTCCATGGCATTTTTCCATACATTCCAAAACATTGTGCAAGCATGTTATTTTTTATTTTGTGCATCTTTAGTTTATTCCCCTTTAATTCCCCATAAACTAAAAAAAATTACAGGAAAATCTCCTCATTATCATACAGTCATTTTCTGTATGCCAGTTTTGTTCCATTCTAAATCAATTACCATTAGTCAAAGCTGTGTGTGGAGGCCCCTTGAAAGGATTAGCTGAAAGTGGTATTTCTAGACAGGTTGTCCTTATAGACAAGTATATGTCATGTAGGCAAACCAAGACAGAATGAAGGATCGATAGAAAAAATTACATGTAAAGAAAAAGTATGCAGATTGATAGATTAAAGTAGAGATGAGACTATTTCATATAAAAGTCAGTCCAAACAAATATAACCAACATTATCACTGCTTGCTATATGCAATATGTCTTGGCTAAAGAGTGGTTGTTGTTGGTCATGTTATGCAGGTGATTGCTTTATATAGGCAACTTATATGGGAGGGGGAAACATACGATAGTTTGTTGTTAACTTATGGATGGTGATGACTGTATGGGTGGTTGCAAGACCAGATTTAAATGTATCAGTTTAGAAATTTGAAAATATGACCCCTCAGACCATACTTTTTCTCTTTAACCAAGTTTTAGTTATAATTTTATGCTTATATTATGATTATTTTATTTTGCCCTGACCCCACCCACCGCCTTCTCACTCTGCCAGAATATAATTACATTCAAAATTTGAAAGGACTGACCTTAATTTCTGCCGTTGTCTAACTATTTCTGCAGATTCCATAAAGTATAATTGAACCTTTGATTAAAGAAATAAATAAATCTGCTTCAATATTTTATGCTTTATTTTCGAATGGCTAGTTGATATCGTGTGTATTTGCTATATAACTTCATAGTCAAGTGAGGGTTCTGGAAGTACAGCATATTAATGCAACCATTGACCAATTGTTCTGTCTGTCCTTCTGTCTGTACCACCTTGATGAAAGGTTGAGTGTACAAACTAGTTGGCTTGTCTAGAAAAGGTCTGTAGCATATATTTTATAGCATTTGTGATTAATCTGTCAGGCAGGACCTTGTTATCAAACTATCTCAAACAAGATGTGAAAAACCTAACACTTATTGCTCCATGTCAGTAACTTAAGCTAATAAGAGCAACTTTCCTTGCTGGTAGCAAAATTTGGACTGAACCCTGTTGAAATATACCTCCATTTTATAGCATGGTCTCTGGCTCTAAGTTTTGTATTTACATCACGTTTTTGGGCATTGTTGGCTGCAGAATTATGCAACTTTGTGTGGATTGCATCTTGGTGCGTACTACACCATTCCATCAAAATAAGGTCACTGTAGTGGGGGCATTTGTGTTCAATGAACACATTTCTTCAGATACATTACCTAATTTTAATATGTTAGGAGTACATCCACTACCTCACAAATCCAGTCCTACCCAATCATAATACATTACGAGTACATCATTACCTCACAGATCCAGCTCTCCCAAGACATTAACTGTGCCTGTTGACTTGTTTCAGCAACAAAAGTGCTAAAAAGTCATCTTCTTGCCTTGACAGAAGTCAGATGAGAATGTTCTCCCCTTGGATAGAGAGATTGGTGATAAATCCCATCAATCATCAGTTACCATATATACTCATGTATAATTTAGGTCAAACTGCAAACAACATAGACCCTGATATGCCATCGCATTATGTGCGGGCAGATCAGTGTCTGTGTTGTTTGTTCTACTGATTAGTCCTTTCAAACTGCATAGACCCTGATCTGCTGGCGCATTATGCAATGACAGATCTGGGTCGATGCAGTTTGCAGTTGGTATCAGCACATACATGAGTATATACGGTACTACTTAAACTTGTGCCTGGTCAGCATGCTCTTACAAGCAGTCTCACAAATGCCTTCCTTTTTGTGCCTTTTCATCGGTTGGTGTGATCCCTTGGAGTTTTCTCTCCACAGGGAACTGTACTACATCTATTTTTTTACTAAAGCTCACTCCATCATCATCATAGATGAATATTTTGCATATCAATATTCAAACTTCATCATACAGTAACCTAATTGGTGCCATCTTAATTGCCTGCCCTGTTTGTTGATGCTTTAAATTTTGTTACAAACATTACTCAGAATGTTTACATTAGTAGAACTAAACAACAGATAAAATTGATATATATATTAGAATATTCTTAATAATATGGTTTGATATAGATATTTATTTGTGTTTGATAATAATTGCACCTTAAAAGATAGTGGAACTTGTAATCTATTTCGTTTAAAGAACATAATTCAGAAAATTACATTTTCTATCACTTATTTCAGTATTTTGTCATCTTCCAACTTCAGTATGTAGATGATAATTAGACATGCAGCAGCATTTGCAAAGATAACATACCAATACTATTGTCAAATATGACTTTAGACAATGATCATGTTTAAAAATTATATGTAATTGATTTATATGAATTTAAGATGTACAAATTGAAATATGGGAGTGTGTAAGAGATTCAAATTGGTTGAAGATAATCACCACTCGTATAAGCTGCATGGGGTGTTGGTTGATTCATACTTGAGATGTTTGTTCTTGCTGGTCTGAAGAGATGAGCGACCATTACAGCCAAACAGTTGACCCTGGATAACAAGAGACCCAAGAAATGCTCTTACAATGATGTAGATGTCATCAATGTTGCTGCCAAGGCCACCTCAGTTACCAACTTTCTCATGTCCAAGTCTTTCGAGGCAGAAAGATTACCAGTTCCAACAAAATCAGGAAATTTTTGTCATTACTGGCCTCCCACAGTTGCAACCCTGTTGTCACCCACAGTGCCACAACCAGAGCATATCAGGACTGAACAGACTACTGGACCAGTAGTGACATGGTAAGTTGACCCACCATGACCACTCCTGGACAATCCATCAACACACGCAGATCCCTGTACTGGCTGTGGTGATCATTCCCTCAGTAGCCAGTACTGGACTTAAGCATCAGACATCAGCTGGACCCAGACCTTGTCCACTCCAGCTCTGGCACAGTCTTGACATATGCCCTCTACCACCAGGACTGTATATAGTTTGTCTTCCCAGTATACCAAGTTCCAGACTTAAGGTCTAGACAGCATCTGGCATCCAGTTATGCCACTTCCAATCCCAGTCATCAAGGACCCCAATCTCAGATCTGAAAGCTTGGGCAGTTGACATCCTTTCACTGAACTGAAATGGTCTCATTGCATATTCCACCCACCCCTCTTATTTGCAAAGTTTTGCAGAAAGCCCTTCAGGAGCAAACAAATCCTGATTGCTTTCCTCTAGCAGTGGAGATTCCCAGGAAAAGGGCCTTCTCCTCGCCTGCTGAAACAGCTGCACCTACAGGTTTTCTATCCAAACCCAGAAATGTTACACCTGCATGCTTGGTTGATATCAAACAAGCCATCAGAAGGAAACATCTCTCTGAAGAAATTGTGGACAAAATTGCTGGGCAAGAAGCTCTCAGTGTTGTGGGCAGAGACACATCTTTCCATTACAAGCGTATGGCTTTTTGAGGAGAAGTTAGCTCTGATCACAATCAAGGGCTACCATTCCACAATTTCAGTCGTGTTTCACCATCATGGAAGGGAGTACATGGGCCAAAACAAAGACCTCTTTGACCTTCTAGCCAGTTTGGACTTGTCTTGACTGACGGCCTTTGCTCATTGTCCAAAATGGAACCTACATGGATTCTGATGTGGTTGAACAATGTGCTCTTTGAGCCACTGTCCGAATCCTCACTGACTCAACTTTCTTACAAGACTTGCTTCCTTGTCACTTTAGCTACAGTAGGATGGTTTCTCACATGACAGCCCCAGTTTTCATTGCCATGAACATGCTTCTGCTAATGGGAAATCAGTCTTTTGTCTTGAAACTACTGTCTTCTTGGACCTTTCTTCCCAAGGCCATTTGCAGGATCCATCAGGGCAATAAAACCTGAAGTATGCTGAACCAATCAGAAGAAGGAGATCTCACTTGTGAATACCACTCAAACAAGGATTGCATGATATATTCACTCAGGCTGTATTATCAGTCTAAAAGGAACTAACCCAAGACAAGATGAATTTCCTATACATATCAGCTCATGATCTTAGGGCATTCACCACCAGCGTAACATTTGAATGCAACTATTCTCTTACTGACATCATTCAAGCCATGGGATTGAGGTCAGAGATGACTTTCTCCAGCTTTTACCTCGGAGACCGTTCATCCCAAAGGGCTCAGTTTGGCCTGGTGGAACCTGTATCAGCAGCACACGGGGCTATTTTCTCAAGTCATTCATAAGCTTTGTAATGATGCAAATTGCTCTACTTTTACTGGATTTGAATGGAGTAAACATTTTTCTCAGTACTGTGTCCGTTCATTGACCATGTGCTAACCAAGTGGCAATTACAGGGTAAGGGGATGTAACTCCCTCCACCTCTTATTTTCCTAACATAATATATTTAAAGCAGAAACCAATTTTTTGGACTAAAATATATTTCTTGGATAATATTTCCCCAATTATAACATGGGCACACCCTCCCAAGCTCTCCCTGCAGTTACATTCAAGGGGAGACCACTCTTCCCTGACTTCCGTCTCGGCACGCAGATGACTTGTAAGTACATTTGTTGCTAAAAATAAACCAAATTACATGATTAATATCTCATTTAACTTTGGAGGGCAAGATTTGTGAGGTAGTGGATGTGCTCTTGATGCGTTATGATTACCAGTAGTATTGTTGAAGAAACATATTTTACTAAAAAAAACAAATTTGTTTATAGTAAGGTTGCAAGGTTTACATGTGTAAACAGCTTAGTTTGGTTTACTGCCTGTAAACGTTGACAAAATCAATAAATGTGTAAATGAATATGCATGCGGCTGTCATTGTTGCAGGAACTACCCATTCCAATTAAATTATATATCTCCACATCTTTCCTTAACTCATTAACCCCTAGCGCCACGTTTACACGTCATGAGGTTGTACCCTACTTCCAAGCTCTGTAACATCAACATCATTTAAGATACACTAAAGTGGATGGATTTTCAGGAAAGTAGACAAATATAGCTCTACAATGATACCAAATAATGTCGACTTTCTATTGGCATTAAAAAGTACAGTTAAAAAAAATGCATTTTTTTAGACCCGATTTTTTTTATGTCGAAAATTGCCAGTTTCGGAACCTGAGTTTGTGTCTGGATTTTAGACTTTTTGGCCTTAGATCTAAAGCAGACCAGTCTGAACTGCACACAGACAGATGAACCTTTGCAAAAAGTAGGATAAGTTTGAGATTTGGAGCAAAAAGAGGCCAGGACACAAAAATTGGGGGTCCAATACGGAAAAAAAAAAAAAAAGAAGTCCAACTTTTACCCTTCTGCACATGTGCGAGCATAATAGCCAATCAAAAACAATGTTTCTGATACACGTAAGCATCCGGCCAAACGAGAAACTTTCTTAAGCAGATATGTTTTGCTGCATTCAGAAGTAACCCCAAAAATGCGTTGCCTACCCCCATTTCACGCGAAAATGAAAAAAATCTCCCCGGGGTTAATGAGTTAAGAGGATTGTTAAGTAGGATTTTTAAGTTAATTCTTTTCTTATAGTATGGATCTATGATTTTCACATTGAATGTGGCATCGTTGGGAAGAAAGCAGAAGTTGACAAGAATTGATTACAGCACACGTCACACAACATTATACGTTAGGTTGGTTTATTGATGATGCTGATATAAGACATTGGAACACATTCTTGTTGAGTGCTTTAGTTTTATACCTGTGAGACAGAAATATTTTGACATGATCTGCATGAAGAAACTGTATGGTGACATACCACCTGAGAAAATCTTGGACTTTTTAAGGGAATTCAATTTATACAACAAATTTTAATCATGTTTTCAGGATTTTACACATGTTAACTTTATCTGTTATTTTATATACATTTGTTCAGAATTTTAACATCTCTACATTCTATATTTTATCTTGTTGTACTCAATTTGGGATTTGGAGCAGAAACATTTTTGAACTGCTCTGCTCCGATCAGTTAGTGGCTGCTCCAGCTCTGCTCCGCACTTCGGCTCAAATTCAATAATTAATTGTATAATAATTATTTGAAAGAAAGGGATAACAATGATAATAACTCTAATTATCCTCAAAAAATGTGTATTTATTATTATTAATTTCAAATTATCTTACAATTAATTACCTATTATAAAAAATAACTATTGTCCGATTCCACTATGTTTAATTTGTTCCATTCTTAGGGTAGGTCATGAAATTGTACATCTGTGTACAGTATGGGTCAAAAATTTGGAAACACAAATACAACATAAATTAACCAATTATGCAGTTTGCTCAAAATCAAAGAAGCAATTTATATTTTTGTTTTTGATAGAGAAGTAATATTTGAGAACACTTCTAAAAATAAGGATTTGGGAACATTTCCATGTTTGATAACAATGGGTCTCTCATTCTTGTTTACATAAATATTACAACAAATCCGCAAGTCGTTGCAAAGCATAATAAGAAATGAATTTTAAAACATTTGTAGTTTAAAATAAAAAAAACGAACACATTTCTTATAGTTTATAATCAATTTTCCACATTCGTTTTGGCATTTTTATATTTTTTTATTTACAAAAAATAAATTGTTTTTTTTAATTATTGTTGAACACAAATTAAAAGTTTCATAATCAAGCCTTCATCAACCACATACTAACATGCTTGACAAATGTGGTAAGTTGTGATATGATTGAGATAAAACTTACATTAAAAAACAATACAAAAGTAACACATATGTTTCCAATTTGGTTATAATTGAGATATACGTTGAGTTCTTGGAATAATAAAAAAGAAGTGTGTTAAAGTAAAATGAGTACATATGTGCATCCCAGTTTCAAAAATACCTATATAATAAAAAAAAAAGTTTAAAAGAGAACCTATGTTAAAGTATATGAAAGAGATAAAAGTAAAGTTTCAGAAATAAAAAAACAACTTTAAAAGTATGTTGGAGTAATAAATATGTATGATTTTTTTTTTGTCAGAAGTGTACATACTTGTTGGCCTGTGAAATGAAAGACATGGAAAGAAAACGTGTCTTTCTTCAGCATTGATATGTGATCAGGTGATCATTGAGAAGAACTGTCCTTTAAAATTTCTTTTCTCCTTGATCAAAATACAGTAGATATTAATTTTAATTCTTTTATTGTAAATTTGTAATCCCAATATTGCCATCTCGTTTGAGGCTTTCAAGATAAAAAAATTTGAAACAAAGTTGGAGCGCAGAGCAAACAAAATTTTCCTAGCTTCAGCTTCAGGCAAAAACCTGCTACTCCACTGCTCCATGCTCCAAAGCCTGCTAGTTAATACACACATTTCTTTAAATTACAGTATTTACCTATAAACAACATGGTTGTTTTTTTAACCTTTGATTAGGAACATTTTATTTTAATGAAACACCGTTTCAAGTTTGCAAGCCACTGCATAGTTTCTTAGTCATTGTACATCCTACAAAAGCATCCCATCTGCATGTCCAAGCAGCATGTCTGGTTGTGTTATAAATTTTTTTCATCATGTACACAATATGTAACAGTAGGAAGCAATATCACAACAATCCTAGGGATGTTTTACTGAAACTGTCAGATATATGCAACAAAGACATGTCTTACAAATTGAATCCTGTTATAATTACAGAGATAGGACATAAAGCAAATGAAATAATCGTAAGTTGAGCGAAGTACTGAATTGCATATTATAAAAGCTGTAAGCTGTTCAGTAATCCTAGTGGATAGATAGGGGGAAAAGTTGATATTTGTAATCATTTCAGTTAAACAGCATTGTTTCAGTAATTGTGAACTGTGTACACATTTAGACATTTGGTAAACATTGCAGCCTTTGTTTCAAGGTAGTGTTCATTGACATCGTAATAACCATCACAAAATAATATCCAGATTTGCGGTAACTGTCAATTATTTCTTCAAGAAAAAAGGCAGGTTTAGAATATATTACTTACTGGTATATGTATCAGAGAAATTGGATGTTCATATCCTGGCTAATTAAGACATGGATTTTCCCATAAAATGATCAGTTACCAAAAGAAAAATGTTAGTAAATCAGTTTGCAAGTTGGTGGTTCAGGCTGGCAGTAGATACATGCAATTTGTTGGAAGGAACAACTCACAAGTACAAATATTCTTCGCTCATGCAGATACAGATTTATGACTGAATTTTCATTCTTTTTGTTTCCTTGCATAAATTTGGTTTTTCCTTAATATCTTTGAAGGACTTTGTGGACTGAAACCAAATGGCTGTGAAGCTTTATATTTAGAAGACTTAGGTTTGGTTTGATTTGTACTATTTTCTGACAATTTGACTGAGTTATGGCACCAATTTTTGGCTTAAATCTTTGCCTTTCAGTTGCATTATATTGGCAGAGACATCTATGTCATATTGACAGGTTTCTAGTCTTTTTTGCTTAATACATTTTAATATACATTTAAATGTTCCTGTTTACATGAAGATGCTTTAGACAACCCAAAGATTTTTATATTGCTTTCTGAAAAGTTTATGTTGTGTCTTTGAAAACTTTCTCTAGTAAGATCCCACCCTAGATGAGAATCTCTTTTTATTACATACCCTTTTAATCTTGCATGGTTGAGCTGGTGTTCAACACAGATGTTCAATCCTTATTTCCATATCACACACCCAGGGGTGAACTGTGTAGGAGTTTTCACTTATATCAGCATGTTGATATGCTTCAATACACCAAACCATAATTGTATAAATCTCAGTTTGTTTTTTAATTCCATTTACACTGTATAGCCTATAAGAAGGGATATGTAATAAATGCAAAACTGTATTCGAGATTTTATTCAAGATGGGGAAAGAACTTGTTGATATGGCATATGAATACATTTCAGCCAGATGGCCTTAACAAATCCCTATGCCATATCAAACTCGTTCTTTCTGCAACCTTGGAACAAAACATGTATGTAGTTTTTGTGTATGTAGTATAGATATAATTTACAGTTATCATCCATCCCTTTAAAATGAAGAAGATTTCATCAGGACCATGTTTCATATTAGATAAAACATTTTGTTTTGTATTTAATCTTTATACATGCACCATTACTATACACTTGCACATTTTTCCAATTAAACACTTGCTTCTGCTTTCATTATTTGTATGTCATTGTATAATTAACCTGCCAACAGCTTTAGAATGAATAACATGTTGCAATTAGACAGATAATGCTAATTGCTCTCTCTTCCGTAACCGACTTCTTTTATTTAGGAAAAGGAATAATCATGTGCATTGCATTACAGTTGAGTGCATTTATGATACCAGGCCCCAGTTTCACTAAATTTCTCAAAAATAATTTCCTCAAATTGAGATTTTACATTATCTTGCTTATGATGCATATGAGAGTATTGCCAGTTTAGTCAGAGGTGGAGTTAGAAGAAAGGAGGAAAAAAATACCTGTTGTTTTAAAATTGTACATCTGAGACTGTTTGTTTTTTATTTTGTCATAAAGATTTGAAGAATTCCACAAATTTGAGTATTTCTTCAAAATTTTCCTTGGAGATAAAACAAGATTCTTTCAAGGTAAATATAAGGTATTATGACTGATTTTTAACCCTTGACAAAGTTAATATAAGGTATTATGGCTGATTTTTAACCCTTGACAAAGTTAATATAAGGTATTATGGCTGATTTTTAGTCATTGACAAAGTTAATATAAGGTATTATGGCTGATTTTTAGTCATTGACAAAGTTAATATAAGGTATTATGGCTGATTTGTAGTCATTGACAAAGTTAATATAAGGTATTATGGCTGATTTGTAATCATTGACAAAGTTAATATAAGGTATTATGGCTGATTTGTAATCATTGACAAAGTTAATATGAGGTATTATGGATGATTTTTAGTCATTGACAAAGTTAATATAAGGTATTATGGCTGATTTTTAGTCATTGACAAAGTTAATATAAGGTATTATGGCTGATTTTTAACCCTTGACAAAGTTAATATAAGGTATTATGGCTGATTTTTAACCCTTGACAAAGATAATATAAGGTATTATGGCTGATTTTTAGTCATTGACAAGGTAAATATAAGGCATTATGGCTGATTTTTAACCCTTGACACCTGCTGAATTCTGTATGAAAATTTAATTGTCGCCAACAGATATATTAGAAAGACATTTATAATCTCAATTTGCGGAAGAAAATTTGAGTTTAGTGGAACTGGTTCCTGAACCCTATAATCTGAGCGTCCCAAAGGTTAAAGGTCATATCAGGCGACTTAAACATGACGTCATGACTGAGATTGTTCTTTCATTTTTTGATTATTCAAAAATAATAAAGAACAAATAGTAAAATAGACAAAACTAAAGGTGCAAGTCTTAGAAACATCAACCTTTTTTATAAAAACATCATTTCTTACAGCCTACCACAGTGCATGCCTGTTGTCTCATTACCACTATAACTTTGTGAATAATATCAATCTCATCAATTGATCTTGCATATGTTTTATTTATTGGGTTAAAATATGACTGGTTTCTGTAAAGTTCTGAATATTTTGTTATAACTTTTTTGTTTATTTGAACTTGTTGGTAATTTAATGCCAATCGATAGACAAAATCACATTCTATAAAATGATTTGCAAATGCAGCACACTGGACACCTGCAGATATACGCATGTGACGTAACATAGGTAAATTACAAGCAAAAATGTTGGACAAGGAGAACAATTCTGTTGCTGAGCAACGAGTATAGTGTAAAATCCGGGCACTTTTAGGGTACTCTCCTACTGATATCAAGGCCGACTTGGATAAAGTTTATGGATGTAAATCTCTGTCATATCCTACAATTTAGAGGTGGTTTCATAATTTTAAAGATGGTCAAAAATTCTAGGAAGATGATGCACACACAGGAAGACCGTAATCTGCAATTGGTGAGCGGGAAGTGGCTTTTGTGACAGGGCAAGTTGGTGAAGATGTTCAATATAGAGTGGAAAACATTTGTATTATCACAAAGATTAATTCATCAGCTGTTTTCAGTATATTGAAGAATCAGTTGAGGCTCAGAAAGGTTTGTGCAAGATGGGTCCCACAGTTGTTGTCAGCTGATCAAAATCAAACTTGGGTTAAAATCACCAAACAGTTATTCCCCAAATATAAAGAAAGTGACAAGAGATGTTTGAATGAGATTGTCACAGGTGATGAAACATGGATTTACTTTTTTGAACCTGACTCAAGAGAAAATATTAAAATGTGGATCGGAGAAAATGAGCAGAGACCACAAATTGCTCAATGTAGTCAGACTGTCAAGAGAGTTTTATACGCAATATTTTTTATGCAAAAGGCTCGGTCATCCAGGTACCTGTTTCTGACTCTGCTAGTATCACTGGACTTTTTTATGCCTCCGAAGTGTTGCCATAAGTTGTGGAGCACTGCTGAACCACCCATCCATGCACTGGTACCTGCGGTATCCATCTACTCCATGACAACTCACCAGTGCATAAATCTGCCATCATGACAGACATCTTGAAAGAGCACAGCATCCAAACTTTGCCACATCCTCCATACAACTCCGATTTAGTTCCAAGTGATTTTTAGCTGAATCCCGTTATCAAAGATTTGCTGTGGGGCAGATGATTTGAAAACCGCCATATAGTTAGAAGTGCAGTTTTCCAGTGTATGAACACCATAGCAAAAAAGAGAATACAAAATGGCATTTAATGATTATTTTGTAATGTCCATAAGTTTGGGGAATAAACTAAAAATTACCTTCCTACCAGTCAACTGACTGAAGATGTCGGGTTGGGTGTGAAAACTACTGCAGTTGTTAAGTCAACTGGTTTACCTTTTAGTTTCAGTACAGCACTCCCTCACTATAAGGTTCTTCATTATAACATGGTTCCTGTTATAAGGCGAGCATGATCATGGATCCCAATTCATTAAGTTGTGGTAAAATTATACTCTGGCTTCCATCGACAACATTATAATGAGGGAGTGCTGTATATGTATCATGTACTTCTTTAAAAGGTGATCTCACTGTAAGGCAATATACTCTGTGGCTCCCATGGACAGCATTATAATGAGAGAATACTGTATATGTATGATGTACTTCATTATAAGGTGGTCTCACTATAAGGTGGTATACTCTATGGCTCCCATAGATAGCATTATAATGAGGGTGTAATTATGTATTAGGAAATCAGTATCTGTTTTGTCTTAAATTGTATATATTCATTAACATTACCAAAGTCTTTTCTTTTTTTTAAAAAAATTGTTTTCAAACATGAATAATTCTAGACATTGAATTTGTGATGTAAGTCTGACATATTTGAATACATATTTATATTTTTATTTTCTGAACATATTCCCAGATTTTGACACACAGTATTTCTGGAAATGGACAGACTTTACAAGTTACATCCAGTTTATGGTGGCTTTTTCAACCGTGATGGGGTTGATAACATTCATTCTGATCAACTTTTGGCTGTATGTGGAAACAATTGGCTTTTTGGCAGTGTTTGCAGAAGCAATGCTAGGAGCACCACAGTTTTATAGAAACTATCAGAACCAGTCAACACAAGGAATGAGGTATACTGTAATTACTGTATATACTTGCGAATCAAGTCTAACTGCAAACAACATAGACCCTGATCTGAATTCTAACTGCAAACAACATAGACCCTGATCTGAATTCTAACTGCAAACAACATAGACCCTGATCTGCCATTGCATAATGCACCAGCAGATCAGGGTCTATGTTGTTTGTTCTGCTGATTACTTGTAACAAACTGCATTGACCCAGATCTGCTGGTGCATAATTCACCAGCAGATCTGGGTCTTCGCAGCTGGACTCAACTTATAAGCGAGTACGTGTATTAAGCACTGTGCATACATCTATTTTTGTGGGTATTAATATTTTATGGTTTGAACAAAATGGTACTTTTATCATTAAGTTTGTGGACAGGGAATGTTGTGCTATTTTCTTTTACAGATGGATTTTCATTTGTTTGTTCTTTACATTTTGGTTAATAGAAACTTTGAAGCCCAGTAAAATTGTCCCCCACAAGATGGTCTATTGTAGGACATCCTATTGCATGATTTGCAGTAATTTCTAAACAAAATCATGCAGAAACATCAATTGAACAAATATTTTCAAGCCTACCATTATTTCTTCATTGAATGTTCAGCTCAATTGGTCATAGTGAAGAAGAATTTATGCAATAGCCTTTCATTCATTATCTGTGCTGTGTCCACCATCCATCAGCACAAGTTCCTTATTGCTACTCTTCCTAAACTAGTGGGAGGATTTCCAGGAAACATTACACATTCATTCCATGGTTTAGTTGGTCCTAAATGAAAATTGTTCCCCCTCAGACATTCAGTATGGCAGCCATATTGAAAAATCTTGTTTTTCACGACAAGATATTTTTTATATGTCTAGTTGGTCCTAAATGAAAATGGTGCCAATCTGACATCCAGTATGGCTGCCATGGCAACCATCTTGGAAATATTGTTATTGCTACTCTTCCTGAACTGATGGTCATATTAACATGGGATTTTCACTTAAAGACTTCTTGTGATGTCTATTTGGTCCTAAATGAAAATGGTTCCTGTCGGACATGCCCTCAGCCAATATGACCACAGTGGTGGCCATCTTGAAAATTGTATCACTACCCATGCTGAACAGGTGGTCATATCAACATAGTGTTTTCACTAAAAGACATCATATGATATTTAGTTGGTCCAAAATGAAAATGGTACAGATCTGTTATCCAATATGGCCACCATGGTGGTCATCTTGAAACTGTTGTTGATCCTACTTCTTTAGAACAGATTGACCTGGGGTTTTCACTAGAAGATGTTTTATGATGTCAGGTTGGTCCTAATTGAAAATGGTGCCCATTGGAATGCTCTCAGATGTGGCCACCATGGTGTCCATCTTCGAAAATCTTGTCATTACTACTCCTGAACAGATGGTCATATCAGCATGGGGTTTTCACTAAAAGATTTCGTATGATGTCTAGTTGGTCCTGAATGAAAATGGTGCTATCAGACATACCCTCTGACATCCACAGTGGTCATCTTGAAAATTGTTTTTATCACTACTCATCCTGAAAATGGTACCGATCTGATATCCAAATATGGCCTCCTCCTGAATTGATGGTCTTATTGACGTGGGGTTTCCACTAAAAGACTATTTATGATGTGTAGTTGGTCCTATGCAGTATGTAGCTAGTTCTAATGAAAATGGTGGTCATCTGACTTTCAACATGGCACCATAGCCATCTCAAAAATCTTGTTATCACTACTTCTCTTGTATGAATGGTAGCATTGACATGGGGTTTTCATTAAAATACATCTTGCAATATTTAAATGGTTCTGAATGAAAATGGTGCCGATATGACCACCAACATATCTGCACTTTTGTGAAGGAGTTTTGGAAAACCAGACCTAATTGACCTTGATGTGCAGTCAGATGTCATCGCTTGCAGTTTTATACTTCACCGAGTTTATGAACGCAGTGACTTGTACATATACAAGTGAATTTTGACTAGACTTTATGTTTAGTTGCATTCCAGTGAAGAACTTGATTTTAAGGTCAAAGGTCTTTACTTCGGTTTATAGCTGTACTGGCTTGTAAGCATGATAACATACACAAGTATGAATGGATTTTTATCATTTAACTAGTTAGTGAATATATCTGAAGAATACCTTGAATGATACCACTTCAGTAACTTTGGATTTTTTTTTCTCCAAAAAACATTACTTTTAGATAGATTGTAACCAAACATGTCATGTGCTTATGTCTTGACATTGTTTGAGACAAGTTCATTGATCTTCGATCCATGATTTGAGGTTCAAGTTCAGTGGCCATGATAAAGAATGTTGTACTGCACTTACAGATATCTTGTGAACCTCAAACACAAGAAAATAGATTTGTTACCATATTTGGTTTGTTGGAGTTTCTCAGATGGTTTCAATGCTTAGCAGTTTAATTGAAGAAATGAACTTTTCTTGGATTCCTAGAAATTATTTGTCACCAGTAGAGCATCAGTCCCTTTGAAGGACTCTTGCTTTCAAATTCTAGAATAGACGAATTCTACAATCTCACTTTCCTGGCAACAGTGGCCACTATTTATTTGATGATTACTTTTATATGACACTGTAAATGAGAACAATTCATTCATAAATTCAACCCATTTATCCAACAATCAATGAGCTACAGTGGCTTACTGGTTAGCATGCCAGACTTGTGACCAAAAGGGTGTGAGTTTGAATCCTACTATTGGATCAGTCCAGGTATGTTACCATAGTGTTTCATTGGGCAAGGATCTTTACTCCAATTACCTCAGCACTGAATAACCTACTTGTGTCGCTTGTCATAAAACACCTAAATCAAAACCAAACCAATCCAATCTAACAATCACTTTTATTAGACATTCTTAGTGGCAACTGTTCATGTGAGATAACTGAAATTAGCTTGTATTTAACATTTTATTGCAACAATATTTGGATAAATAGAAATCAGTAGCATGCTTGAGATGAGATAATACAGTATTTTGTTAATTTTTTTTATAAAAAAACATAAATCCATTAATCCAATATGTCAGCATTATTTTCCTCATTAACTATAAAAAAAATCTGGTGTAGTCCTGCCAAGTCATGTCTTTCCAAGTCTTTAATTTGTGAATAGATTAAATAACATGTTATTCAGGTATGTTGTGTTTATTACTAAAAAAAAAATAGCTTATATAGATGACTATTTACAGAAAAATGCCAGCATTAATTAATTTTTAGTATACTAATCAGCAAGAAATAATTGGGGTTTTTTCGTCAATTTTGTATACTGAAGGTCTTTTCTGATCTTTTTTTCACCTGTTCCAGTAAGAAGATGGTGGCAATGTGGACATGTGGTGATGTCTTCAAAACTATCTACTTTATTCTCCGAGAGACCCCTGCTCAATTCTGGATATGTGGAATGCTCCAAGTTTCCATAGACATCTCAATATTTTTTCAAGTTTATATGTATAGAAATCTTCCACCAAGAAAACAAGTTAAACAGCATTTAATGGCAGAATAGATATACCTACTGTCAGATTTGCATTCTAATTTAAGCAATGTCACCAGTATTTGCAGCATGCCACCACCATATCTATGGAGGTAGCACAGTGTTACCCGTGTCTGTCCGCCACGTCTTATTACGCGTCACAAATTTCATTTTTGTGCAGTAACTTTTGAATGACTGCATGAATTCAAATCAAATTCACTATGAGGCTTTAAATTAAGAAGATCTAGATCGTTTGATTTTCACCTTTTTCGATTAAATTTTAACAGTGTTATGACCGCTATTTGACTAAGAACTTTGACTTTCAATTGCATCAGAATTTCATTTAGGGTCAGTAACATTTGAAGGACATTTCTGGATTTAAACCAAAATCTGGTATGAGGCTTTACATTAAAAAGTCCTAGTTCAAGTTCAATTTTCATCAAATTGCAACAAAATTGAATAGAGTTGTGGCCCCTATTTGACTTGGAACCTTGCCCTTTAAGAGCATCAGAATTTTGTTTCCGTCCATAAATTTAGAGATATTTCATGGGCTGAAACAAAATTTGGTACAAGGCTTTACAATAAGATCCTAGGTGGTCATGTTTGTTTTTCACCATTGTCCAACAAAATGTTATGGAGTTCTGGCCCTTGTTTGACTTCAGCCTTTGCTCTTCATTTGCTTTGAAACTTTGTTTGCATTCAATAATGTTTGTAGGACTTAATGGGTTCAAACCAAATTTGGTCTGATGCTTCATAATAAGATCTTAGTCAAGTTTGGTTTTCACCCTTGTTCAGCACAATTTAATGGAGTTATGGCCCCTTTTCAACTTAGAAACTTTGCCCTTCAATTGTATCAGAATTTTTTTCTGCTCAGTAACTTTTTAAGAACTTAATGGACTGAAACAAAATTTGGTATGAGGTTTTATAATAAGAAGACCTAGGTCAAGTTTGATTTTCACTATTTTCCAACAAAAGTTGACAATTATGGTCCCTGGTTTTTTTTACGTAAAACTTTGCCCTAAAATTGTTTTATATTGGCAGGGGCATCTGTGTGGTAATGACACATTTCTAATTTTTTTTTTTTTTTTTTTTCACTTTTTAAATTGGGCCAGGAAATCATGAAACTTCTGAGCTTGAGATCCTGTGTCAGGCAGTCACAAAGAGTTGACATTTGTAATGCCACGTTTGATTGGCGGAGTGCAAAAACAATCTCATGCTCAAGCTCAGAGTTTTGTTATCTCCAGGTCAGGTCCCTTTAGGGATAAGGAACTTGACGATGCTACATGTTTGGGTGTTTTACTGTTGCAGTAGCCCTTTTTCGTGATCCATCAGTGGAACCAGTAAAGTTGATATTTGCAATATTGAAACAATCACAAATGTCCTCAGTTTTTTAAAGACAAGTTTGCTATGTTCTTTTATTGTTAAAAAAATATTGCACTGTAACGGTCAAAAATATCACTTTGTGAATCTCTATGTTTTCAGAAGCTTTGGATGCTACAATGGCATCTGTGTTTCTAGCCCTTGATTGTGGATTGTGGGGTTTTCCTGCTACAAGTTTTCATCTTCAACCAATTACAATTCAAAATCAATCAGACTATACTGTATATAGATGATGTGGTACCTTGACCTTTATAGAATATTAGACTAGTTCCTGTGTTGTATTAATGAAGATCCAAACTGCCAAAAATTAAGCAGAAAATGACACTGTTTTTTATAGCAAATGCATAAAATCTCAATTGTTACAGGGTTTAAGTATGTTCATTGTAATTTGTTTTTCGGTGTAAATTTTTCTTTCTTTATGTATACAGCCATTGTTTAAGAATTGTGTTACACATTTTAGCTCTGCATGAAGAATATATGTGAAAATTTATTTTATTCTACACTTTTTTTAATTTCCATTTGGCAACAGTGCTAAAAAAACCTTCGAAAACATAATTACATGTGGAGCATACAGTTTAGATCTATACATCTCCTGTCTTGTATGTACTGTACATGTACATTGTATACATCTCCTGTCTTGTATGTACTGTACATGTACATTGTATACATCTCCTGTCTTGTATGTACTGTACATGTACATTGTATACATCTCCTATCTTGTATGTACTGTACATGTACATTGTATACATCTCCTGTCTTGTATGTACTGTACATGTACAGGAATAAATTCAAGCTTTATTCTGTGTTTGCATCTTCATCATTAGCAGTATGTAGATTTATTCTAAAGTCTATTTCTACATGGTCAAGTGGGTATATCCATCCAGTTTTCTGAAAAACTACACAACCAAATTAAAAAGATAACTACAAACCATGACAAAATGAGAGCCCAAGTATTTTGATCAGGCAAATGAATTTTAGTTTCATTTAGAAGTATGACTTTTAGCAAATGACATCCTACACAATTGAAATTCTGGTACAAATTGGCACAATTTTTGCAAGTCATTGTGGATAATTTTCTGCAAGGTGTTATGGGTATGGTATTCGGTTATCTTTTGCACACATTTTAATTGATACAATGGGTGGACTAGTGAAATTATAACAATGTATCAGTTTTACCCACAATGCCTTGCAGAACATTGCCCACAGTGACTTGCAAAAATGGCAGATTTGTACAGGATTTTCTGTTTGCCATTGTCTGCTATAAATCATACTTACAACTTAAATTGAATTTAATTTACCTGCTTAAAATAGCCGAGTTCTCATGTTGTTGATATAAAACTGGAAGGGTATAGAGTGACAACAGCTATTAATTGCATTGTGTGTGCAGATGTGAATGCTATTCCATGAACCATATGGTGAATGTAAGTGTACATTTGATACCCAGTTAGACTCTTATAGTCATAACTCTGCAGTCAAACATATCGTTATGTAATGTGACTTTATAAACCTTGAGGTTGGTCAAAATTTAGAATGGGTATCTCTGTCAAATACAACTAGAGGCTGATTCCAAATGGTAGTGCATTTTTAAGAATAAATGTCCAAAAACTAATAATACAAGAAGATAATTTTATAATTGACAAATTGTTGATTTATTTGTGACCAGGATTGAATTTCACTGGCTATAACAGGATCACAGTACTGTTCCTAAATAAGCTAGGACTGTTAGATATACCATAGTTATGAAAAGTAATAAATGCCTTTCGGTCTTTGAAAAAAATACTCTATTTTCGAGAGTAAAACTCATTAACCCCTAGCGCCACGTTTACATGTCATGAGGTTGTACCCTACTTTCAAGCTCTGTAGCGTCAGCATCATTTAAGATACACTAAAGTGGATGGTATTGCAGGAAGGTAGACAGATGTTGCTCTACAATTATACCAAATAATGTCGACTTTCTACTTGCATTAAAAAATACAGCAAAAAAAACTCAATTTTTTTAACCAGATTGTTTTAGGTTGAAAATTGCCAGTTTCAGAGCCAGAGTTTGTGTCTGGATTTTATACTTTTTGGCCTTAGATCTAAAGCAAACTAGGGCAAACTGCACACAGACAGATGAAACTTTTCAAAAAGTAGGATAAGTTAGAGATTTGGAGTAAAATGGGGCCAGGACACAAAAATCGGGGGTCCAATACAAAAAAAGAAAGAAAAAAAGTCCAACTTTTACCTTTCTGCACATGTGCGAAGCATAATAGCCTATCAAAAACAATGTTTCTGATACACCTAAGCATCCGGCTAAACGAAAAACTTTCTTAAGCCGATGTGTTTGGCTGCTTTCAAAAGTAAACCCCAAAATGCGTTTCCTACCCTCATTTCAGGCAAAAATTAAAAGACTCTCTCGGGGTTAATGAGTTAACATATAATTGTTTCTCTTTTAATTCTTAAAATGTTAGGTTTGATTAGAATTGAAAGAAATGAATTACATTCGTAAAAAGATTTTCCTTAACACAGAAAGAACTACAAATCATAATAATGATATTATTTTTATTATTAATTATTATTATTATTTTAGAGACCTGCTGTTCTTCTTATTAATATTATAGAGATTTCTTCTTCTTATTATTATTATTATTGTTATTTTAAACAAATCTTCTGTTAGATGTACATGGTACATTTTACTCAAATGTTGATTATTCGTTAAATAGTCTCCATGTTTTTCAGTTTCAAAGCTGTTAAGACAGGGTTTACCATTCTAAAATTCCTCCTAACTTTCTTTCAGGGAGTGTATTTCCAAACTTTATCGTATAAAGTAATGACTGTGAGACAAGAGGCACTATGGGTAATTTAAATGTGCAGGAATGACCTCATTTCTTTTTTTAGCAATGATTTTTGGGGAATCACCCCTACCACAGCACTAATGGATTAGCTTTGATGATAGAGGATTTAATGACTTGTGCAACAGTACATGTTGTGGTAGACAGTCATAATAACATTGCTTTATGGAGCACAAGTGTGTTTAGCTTAGAGTAAACGATGCATCCAATGGGACAAGGAATCTTCATTCCTCAAACCATATGTATACAAATTAAAAATTTCCCAAGCAAAGAAACCTGACAGGGATTGAATTAATTCGTTCAGTAACTACCACTGTTTGTGAATAGTCGAAATCACTCTTCTTACTCATCCATGTAGAAGTAGACTTTAACATTTGCCAATATACAGTATTTATTCATGTATAACACATACCCATCTGAAAACAGGGTAGACCCATATCTGTTGGTCAGTTAGGGTCTTTGCTGTTTGTATGTAATTATGGAAGAAATGAAAAAGCATTAACTCTGGTTCATTGGCACATTATGCCATGGCAGATCTATGTCTGCACTCTGCACAGTTAGCTTTACATTATTCATGATAAAATTTAAAAAAATCAAGTATAATCCAGCTTTATCAGAATGCCCTTTGTTCTTTATTTTTAATCACTAGCAGGATAAGTAGTGTATTCAAACTTTTCTTCAGTGCATGATTGACTGTGATGTCTGTCTATATTTATTTCTTAAGTTTAAGGTTGTTTACTAGTAATAGAAGTTTTATTTAGTGTTGAACTGAACACAGGAAGAATGAATTTTATACGTTTTACAAATTGTTTGACAAAAATACAAATGAATATTCCAGTTAAACCATTGTAAGATGATTAAACATTGTAGTTTCTTTTATTGGTGCCTTTCATTGTTAGAGCATACTGTTATCTCACACTGGTGCAGAGAATGAGATATAGATAGGTATGAATGGAGAAAAACCCGGTGCTTTAAAAAAAAAAGACCGGTAATTCACAAATATTTCTATAAGATTACTCTCACTGATTTTTTATCTTGTAAAGCTAATACAAGGAAAATTCAAGCTATTACAAGGAAAATTAAATCTCATTGTTTGGGCATTCCTGTCAATGGGAAAAACCCCCACCTCAAATGATATTGGAACTATTTGAATTATCTAACTAAAACATAGCTAAAGCATAAATAGATATGCCATATTGTTCACATTACTTGGTTGGGAAGGGTTTGAGTTGTTATAGATTATAGTGTTTATACTGTTGGATATTGTGGGTGTGACTGAAGTTCAATAGGGTGAGCTTGCAAGGCTGTTAGTTTGCAACATTAATAGGCTGTTAGTTTGTGAATTATTAGGCTGTTAGTTTATTGCATATCATTTAATATAATGCAACTGTTTTGTGCCTTAACAGTGCATAGTACTTTTCTTACTAAAGGCAGCTTCACCATACTTTTTCTTATTGCCCCCACTGCTTGCGGTTGGTGAATCTTGATTTGGTCCTGACCATTCAGCCATCTGTGCATATGTATATATGTACTTATAGCTATCCTTCTGTTCTGAGAACCTTGTTAGCAAGATTGCACAAAAACCATTCAGCCATGACCTGATTAGATTTTCAGGCCTAACCAGCAATTTTTCAGTTTTTTACACATTTTTTTACTTTTGTGATGTGGGACTTTTTTGTTAAGAAAACAACTTGTTAGCACAATTCAAGCAGAAAGATATTTTTTGGTACAAACCTTAATAGCAACATTGAGCAAAAACCACTTGAAGCAGACAAATGAAATTTCAAAGGCTTATTTGAATTCATATGTATATGAATTGATTAGATTTTCAGGCTATTGCAGCAATTTTTCATAAAAATCTTGTTAGTACATGTTAGTACAATTTAGCAAAAATCATTTTTTGACAAAAACCTTAGCCAGATTAAGCAAAAACCACTAAAAGTAGACAAATAAAATTTCAAAGGCTTATTTGTGTTCATATGAATATGAATTAATTAGATTTTCAGGTTATTGCAGCAATTTTTCACACATTTTTTAAAACTTGTTGAACTTGGACCTTTACCTTGTTAGTACATTTAGCAAAAATGTCTTGAGGTAACAAATGAATATTGTAGGAGATATTTTTGTCTCACCAGCATAAGCATGGTGAGATATGGTAGTCACTCTAATGTCGGAAGTGTCGACAAAGTTAAAGTTTTGCATTTAAAGTTTTTAAAAGTCACAAATCTTTTACAACTGTTGCTTCATTAATGTGAAACTTTGAGATAATATCACTGTAGGTCTGAAGTTTATGCTGTCATATGCTAGGAGTTCCTGTCTTGCCTGTCTCACTTGTCTCACCTGCTCTAAGCAGGAAGCTTGTTGCATGGTTTTTAAAGTCATATATCTTCTAGATTTGTTGCTGCATTCAGCTGAAACTTTCATATATTATTACCATGCAAGGAATTCCTGTCTTGTTTGTCTCAAACACTTAAGCAGAAAGCAGTGGTGTACTAAGGGTAAATGGCGCCTGGGGCGACAATGATGGCCCAGAATATGAGGCCTGAATTTTTATCAGCTGTTTTGGCACCCCAAGACCTCTGGTGCCCGGGACAACATCCTGCCCCCCCCCCCCCCCACCCCATTAGAACCCTACAGGCAGAAAGTGTGTTTCATTGATATAAACAATGTTAAAGTTTTGTGTTAACATTTCTGACACATACCTTCAACATCAGTTGCTGTATTAAACTGAAACTTTGGGATAATATTACTATACATTTAACGTTTATACGCTGATATGTAAGGTGTTCCTGTCTTTCCTGTCTCACCTTCTGATGTTTATTTGGAATGCTTTATCTTAATACAGTTTTTTTTGCAATTCTTTATATTTACATCTTTAGAACTTTACCTCTAAATGGCACCATATACCCATTATTGTGCTGACATGACTTAAACCCTAGTGCATACATACTGTCTTGCATTCTAGTGCATACATACTGTCTTGCATTATGGTCAGTAATGTTAAAGTTTCATATGAAAGTCTGATACAGTAGTTATAAGAACAAGCATACTGACTTAGGTGCGATACCAGGATTCGCAAAACACTTGTTATTTATATGTAAATGACCTGGTAACAATTTTCAGTACAGCAATTTATTGAGGGTTTTGTTTTACACATTTTTAACACTTTTTGAACATGGGACTTTTTTCTTACAAAAACCTTGTTAGTGTGACTAAGCAAATAACTACTTGAGGTAACTAAATGAAATTTTGTAGGCTTGATATGAATAGATTTTCATGCCATTAACAGCATTTTTTATTTTTTTTTACAGATTGTTTTCAATTATTGGACAAACAGAAACCACTACAGGTTGATAAATGATATTTTGTGTACGTGTTTGTATTCATATGTAGATGACATAATTAAATTTTCATTTTTATTAAAAAAAAGGTTTCAAATTTTCCTCAATTTTTCAGCTTTTTTGACAGACTTTTAGGTCCTCAGTGGGGGCATATGTATTCTACAAACACAACTCTAATTTTACTTAATCAAAGAACAAAAGTGCCCTTCAGCTATTGGGACATATTTTGGCCTGCTTATTTTGCAGCCGGTTGTGTAGATTGCCATGTTAATTGTGATGATATCTCACGTATTATTTTATTAATGCTTTGAAGCCAATAATATGAATTTACTTCTTTCAGTGCCTGATGCAGGATTAAAAATTAAGGTTTTTGCAATAAGGATAACTGCTGTATATGAACCTGTGCATGCATGGCATATTTTATATGCCCAAATAATCTATTCTTTACTTGTAAACATTGCGTAGCATTTTCAATTTTTGTGTCACAGATTTTAATTTTACAATTATATTTTTGTACATATGTTTATCAAGAATTACAAGTTGTGATCATTCTTTACATATGATTGTGTGTTTGAACAGTTGCATAATATGTATGCACACTAAATAAATGCTTCTAATATTTGATAGAAATAAATGAATAATGATGGTCACTGTAAAATCAGTGACTTGGGGACAAGTTAATCAAAGTAGAATTAAGATGAGGTAGTTGTCTCCCCTCTTCCTATTACAAAGCAAATCTAAAGTATTTAATGCATTACTAGTAAAGTTGTCATATTGGATCACCCAATACTGACCAATATAAGGCATTCACACACACACAAACACACACACTTTACACGCAGTCATAAACATGAAAGTTTTAAAGTCCTCATGAAATCCACATTTTTGTTATATAAAGACATAACTGGCATTTCAGGTAGAAATTTCATACTGGTTTGTTTGGAGGGAATGCCCTCAGGGATCATCACTGAGGGAATGCCATCTCAGGGATCATCACTAGGGGAATTCCCTCTAAGGGACCATCAATGAGGGAATGCCCTCTCAATTATCATCACTGGGGGAATGCCATCTCAGGGATCATCACTAGGGGAATGCCCTCTCAGGGACCATCACTGAGGGAATGCCCTCTCAGTTATCATCACTGGGGGAATGTCCTCTCGGGGATCATCACTGAGGGAATACCCTCATAGGGATCATTACTGGGGGAGTGCCCTCGCAGATCATCACCTGGGGAATGCCCTCTCAGGGATCATCACTGAGGGAATGCCCTTTCATGGATCATCACTGCCCTCTCAGACATCATCATGGGGGATTTAATAGGATAACTATACTAGAGCTGCATTAGATGCTTTAGATTTACTTTAGCCAAGTACTTGTGGATCCAGTCCAGAGTTTCATATTTTTGCACAGGGTTCAAAATTTAAAGAAAAGATATTCCTGTGATTTCTCTTCCCCACCCTACCTTTTAATCATTTTATAAACAAACAAAATGTGTACTGGGTCAATCCTTGGGGATGTTTTAAATTTGGATTTCGTAGTACAGAGCTAGGCCTTACTGCTGAAGTGCACCACATACTGGATTGCTACGGTAGCTCTGCATGGCTAATTTCATTTTCTGAAATTCAAAGGTAAATTATTTAAAAAAACGAGCTGATAATTTTTTTAGTTTTTTTATACTAGTATTTTAAAATTTCATAAGAGCACTTTTAGAAAGTAGTATTGCCTACACTGTGAAAATTATTTCTGTACTTCAAGGACAGGAAAAGTTCGTGTAGTTTGTGGTGTTTCAAGTACATTCACAAACACTTGGTTTTCCTACTAATGATAAAAAAAAAAATATATGTCAATCCAAGTAGATGAAAGATGTGTAAGTGTATGTTAGTTTCTCTACGTTTTGAATGTTGTAGAGCAAACAACTATGCCCTGTGCCATCCCCACTTTTGGCAGTGCTCCAAAACCTCACAGCGAATCCTTAAGGACCAAACAAATGTTATTATTGTATAATTTAATTTAGGTGGTATAGCTGAAAAATTTTATCACAAGATTCTATGCATTCCTTCAGGATAATTATCATGCATTTCTTCTGCGGAGCAGTAAACACTTGTTCAGAAGTCTGACAAGCCCCCAACTCTAGCACCATACAAATGTGAACAGTGAGTTATTTTAAAATGTACATTGCACTTTCTCAGTATAGCAACCAATATTATTGGCATGAAATTTTCCACAATTATTCCTGAGATGTTATCGATAAATTGTACCATGTGAACACGGGGATGAAACAGATCAGGAACAGAGGGATCAAAATTTTGGCTTATTCTTCTTACACCAGTATATGAAAATCCAGGAAGCTGTTTTTTCATCATTTTTTCCATAATTTTATTAAAAATAAATTAAAAGAACAATTTTTGATTTTTCTCTTTTTTTCCCTTAATTTAATCCATCAGTTTTAATTTTGAGTTGATATTATTTCAGAGTCCTAAAAATAAATTCCCATAAGCAGGTGTATTTCACACAATACTGCCTCAAGGCATGTTGTATGATGAAGATCAAAAAGGGAATAATTAGCTTTCATAAATTGTCAATATTATTACACCATTTTATTCAGAAAATCATACCTGATCATACTTTTATTATGTCATTAGGTTCCACTCCAGACTTTTGCATTTTTGCACAGGGTTCAAATTTTTAAGAAAAGGTATTGCCCAGATTTCCCTCCTGGTGATCCTTTTTCATACTAAAAGAAATGTGTATATCCTGGGGGAGTTTTAAAGAACCTTCAATTTTCTTTATTTTTATATCTGATTGATGGGGGTTCATTGTGTTCCAGAGAACACAGCTAGGCCTTCTGATTTGCATCTCATAGAAGATTACAAGCTCTGCATGGCTATTTCACGTCCAGAAATTCAGAGATAAATTATTTTTAAAATTGAGCTGATGATTTTTATGTATTTCTTTAATATATTTTTCATTTCAAAAGTGCACTTTCAGAAAGAAGTAATTCCTACACTGTGAAAACTTGTTTCTGTATTTCAAGGCCAGACAATGTTTGTGTTCACTGTACTATTTCAAGTGCATTTACCAAGCACATACAAGTTGTTTTCATCAGCTGTCAGCTTCAGTCAGAACTTGGCTTTCATGATATTGATAAAAAATAAATGTCAGTCCAAGTAGGTAAAAGAAATGTAAGTGTGTGTTAACTTTCTCTACATTGTTAGTGTTGTAGAGCAAACAACTTTGCCCTGTGCCTTCCCCACTTTCACTGCTGCTCACAAACCCCAGAGCAAAATCTGTAAAATTATCAGAGAGGGAGGCTACTCCAACTACAATTCAGTGCTACTTTAATTAATCCATCCCTAAATTTCTGTATGTAATATGAGAAGAATCAACAATTAAATTGAAATCCAGATGAATAAAATCTAAACAAATTTATGACAGCTTAAAGGGGTTTTATTTTACCACATCAAAGATGCACTCTCTTAGAGTTATTTTCCTTGCTTAGCTTACCTGTATGCAGAGAGCTTATATGCCCTGCCCTACATATTGTCTGCATACTTATTATTGGCTTTTGTTGGCCTTTGAAAATTTTGTCTCTTTTTAGCTCACCTATTGAAGGTAGATAAAGAGCTATTGTACTACATCCTGGTGTCAGCATCTGCATCCACAGATGTAAAAGCACATACATATTTACAGCCATACTGTATCTCGATCATTCTTTATCACCAGCTTATAAGCACTATATTGGAATGGGTTTCATGGCACCAATCCCCTGGTGAGGGGCCAAGAGGGAAAATGTTTTTCATACAGTATATGACTCAATTTTTGGCTTTTGTTCAATTTTTGTCTTTAGTTCATAACTGAAAAGGGGAGGGGGGGGGGGGAATTAGTCACTTAAAGGACATAGGTTCTTAGATCAAGTGTCTTTAGTTATTTTTTTGTAAGTTTATTGATGACTCTATGCACCTCTGTTAGAATAACACCATTGAAATTAAAATGGTCACTGTGACCTTCATTGTATGATTTACTGACTGAGTAAAGATTGTGTATCCTTGCTTCCTACAATATCATGGATGCTATGGTATCGCGGTATTCAAATTTTTCGGTATTTTTCTGCATATTGCCACCTGTCATGTGCGTATGTTATGACCATACACTGGATGACCATAAGTTACTAGTTCTACATCAACAATTGATTTCAGGAAAAATGTCGAGATTGTTGGTGAGTACACTATTTTAAAAATGCATCAATGAATATTATTGCTTTCTAAACATGGCCGTACCCCATGTTCTCAACAAACTGTCATCTGATAATGGCCACTGATGTCATGCAAGAGTCAGATCACATGACTACCATATTTGTCAAGCGGAAAGGGATCGAATTTGTGGTAGCATATAAGAGTCAAACTGTGAAGCATGGTAATGTCTTTGTTTTCCGTAAGTTCTGATGGCTTTTGCAGTTGAGATGTATTGACCTTAACACTTTTTTCTTTATCTGTTAGAGCATTAAATGTGCATTTAAAACATTTATCAATTTCAAAATAAAACCATTTCATATACATTATGAATTGATTAAAATAATATAATGTGCATTTTCAAATACTACTTATATGTATATATATATATATATATATATATATATATATATATATATATATATATATATATATATATATAAACAAATACACACACAAAGCATCAATCGATCTAAAAGAAAATTCAACAAAAGAACGCTCTCAACACAGTACAAACGTTTCATCAGAACAGAATACAATAGTAACAGTATATGAGGCGAAAATCTGTGAAAGAAACCACACTACAAGAAAACAAACAGCAAATTTCTGGCAGCAACATTGCAGTCAAGTCTTCACATTTTTAAGGCAGAATTATTACAAATGCCGTTATTTAGAAACCAAACAGAAAATTGGTTCCACCATTCGTATCTGGAAATCAACTGAAGACGTCAAATACTGATATTCTCAAATCTGTAGCAAAGAAGATAAAACTTTCTGATGAAGAAAGTGGCTGTAAAAAGCGAAACAACAGACCAGAAGAAAAACAGAATAGGAAAATTTTAAACATCCCAAAGAAAACAAAGAACTTATTCCTAGTACATCATAAACGAACACAAAAGGAGCACTCATTAATTTAGAATCAGAAAAAGTGAGTTTTCTGACGATGTTAATTGATGATGAAAAATGCTGTGTTCGTCACGACTGTCAGCCAGAGGAAATGTGGGGATGTGATAGTTATTATTGTAACACTGGGAAAAAATATGACTTCTGCCCACACTGGACTTGTCATAAATATTGTTCCAATATTACAGTTGAGGATAGTGTTTTTAGGTGTCCTCACTGTTTAAACACGGACTTTTAGATGTTTTCATTTAAACACTATAATGCAAAATATCTCAGTTTGCTGTTTATTTGTTTAATTTAACTCATTTCCTCGACTTCCATGTGCGTTTCAAGTTGATTTACACATTGGGCAACATATACATCAAGTTCCCAACTTTATGGCACAAGTATATGCCACCGTACAGAGATTTTTTTTTTTTTTTTTTTTTTGCGGAGGGGGGAGGGGGGGGGGGTACCGCGATATCAGAGTAAGTCCCCTTGTATAATCTAGAATATACATGCCGTCTGTCTATCAATCGCTTCCCAAAATCATCTGATGTAAATTGGAAATTAAATCCATTTAGATAAAGAGTAAAGAACAACAAAGGATATATATATATATATATATATATATATATATATATATATATATATATATATATATATATATATATATATATATATATATTATCTTGAAGGTTAGTGTCTGTATTTACTTATTTGCCAATCGCTTTTTTTAAGACCTGCGATATCAGAGCACTCCGTGGTATAGCTCATAACCTCATAGATTTTTGCATGCTATACACATACTATCCTACCTAGAAGGTCCAACCGAACAGGGTACAGTTAAAAGTTGGAATAAATCTCTTTAATAATAATAATGTCTTTATTTTAAGACAATACCATATTTAGCATTAAAGCTAATCTCCTATGTAGTCCTAATAAAAATGTTTACAAACTACATACGTGTATATATATATATATATATATATATATATATATATATATATATATATATATATATATATAACTCGTAATACTACTTAAAACAGTGATAACAATTACATAAAATAATAGGGGATGATATCATTAATGTAAAACAATAAATAAAGAGGAAAATATGTGCATAAAATAAAATTGGAATGTAAGTACGGACATCATTAGCGGTGAGCCAAAGGTAGTCATTAATAATGATTATACAAGAGCTTCAATTTACAGTAAGAAGTTGAATTTCAAATTTCAGTACAGGGTATCCACGCAATCGGCGGAAAAGTCGGGAGAAAGAATAGGTTTGTTCCCGACCGGGAAAAGCCCTTGATATTTGCAAATATTGATTAAAGTTGGGGGAAAACCGGGAATTTTCATCCGCCAATTGGTCCCAAAAAAGTACGTAATTAAGCCGTAAATGAACAGCTCGGAAGTTAGATTTATTGAGTTCTTACCCGAATTTTTGGAGGTTGCAAAACTCTCCAGTCAATTGAGATATAATTGCTCTATGGATCATTTGGGTGTTTGCCCTAAACATGTTTGTACAGTCAATCCATGTGATCTAGCGATTGGATTGGTCAAGTACACTCGTTATTCTCTTCATCATTATTATCATTAGGCTTCGTTCCCTCTGGAACATAGGACCTTCACTGCAGCTCTACATTTGTCACCATCTTGGACAATCCTTTTTTCCTCACTCCAGGATATGCGGATGGTCTTAAGTTCGGTGTCCAGGGTTCTTCGTCAAGTCATGGCTAGTCGTCCTCTTTTGCTTTTGCGTTGATGCTTCGAATCCAGGGCATGGCGAGTGATGTTGAGCTGGTCTCTCCCCGGGTTATGTCAAATCCATCTCCGCTTGCGCTCCTTAATGGTGTCGGATATGGGTTTCTATTGTGTTCTCAACCATAAATCCTGGTTGGGGAGTCAGGAAACAAGTATTGATGAAGACCTGCAGCTTATATGCTTATATTCCAAATTCTTTGTGTGTCTCTTGGTCTCTGCCCCATAGAGCAGCACTGATCTGACTTTGGAGTTTAACAGTCTAAGCTTTGTTTTCAGGTGGATGTTATCATTTGTCCAGACTGGTCTGCGAGTGGTAAAGGCATGGCAATCCTGGTCTTGACGTCTTCAACTGTTCCTTCATGACTTGTTTACAATGCTGCCAACGTATGTGAACTTGTCAACATCCTCAATGGCTTGTTTCTCTAAGAGAATAGGTGCATCCTGGTTTCTCTTAGTCCGCGCCATATCGGTATAATTGTTTTAATATTTCTTATTGTATGTAAAAGTTATGAAGACCAGTCTAGCGTCACAATCTGTCAACATGGCTGCGACCTGTGATCGTGGTGAGTGTAAGAGAAATATTATAAAGCTTTTCTTCCCCAGTTCCCTTGATAATAGACACGTTCGCCTCCCCCAACTCACCTTTGCGGTGAATTTTACTTTCAAGTTTTGTGTGGTTTAACGCCATTATTTAGCAAATGATGGGCTGTACATGGCGGCCAGTATATTTGTCGGAGGAAGAACCACCGATCCATGGGAAGCTACGGCAAGCTTTCTGACATACCCACGTTGGTCGAGCTGAGACTCAAACCCATGTGGACAGAGCTGAGATGCGAGTGATATGTAAAGGCGAGCGCCTTAGACCAATCTGCCACCCAGAGCCCCTTTACTCTCAGGCCTTGCTAAATACTTCAGCGATGAATCCAACAATAAAATTTGGGGGGACGCCATCTCAAGAACAGATTTTTTTTGGGTAGCTTAACGATTATTTGGGGGAATTTTTTAACACAGTCTTATGGTATTTAACCTCATAACCTCCTATCTGTCATCAATTTTTTTAAAATTAATTTTCAGATTTGTAGAAGATTACTAAAATTCATATTATAAGGGTTTGTGTATAGTGCAAATCAAAATTAGTTATATAACTTTGTAGAGATGTCGCCTTCTTAAATAGCAGCGGTAATAAAAGTTGTGTTCTTGGTATAAAAATCACTTTTTATAATACAAGTCCTTAATATTAAAGAAATTTATCTGTTTATTCATGTAACATAATATAAATGTAAGCTGCATTATAATAAATTTGTTTGTTACTTAAAAGTGCTACTGGAATAAAAGTGCCCTGTCATGGCCGCATTACGACCATTAGAAGCCCTAAACACTGAAAAGATTATGGTGCCCCCCATATGTAATTAAAAAAAACCACCGTAATTTCTCTTTTTTTTTTTTTTTTTTTTTTTCTTTTTTTTTTTTTTGCCCATGCTTTGCTGGTACCCTAAGCACGTGTTTAGTCTGCCTATTGGGTACTCCAGCACTGTGTCCTATGATCATATAGCGCCGTTAGTTTCACATCAAATTAAAGTTTTATTCTGTTTTAAAGGATAGGAATCTTTGCAGCATATTTACCAATCAGACACGAGTCAACAAACTAGAATGCTGAAAACTTTAAAACTATATTCCCTTTGTAATGCAAAAAGCATTAAATAACATTTCATAAAAGACATGTTCATTAGAAGTTAAGTGATCGAAAGAGCCATTTAGCGTTTCACGCTAGATCACTTGACTCGAAGTATATCTTGGCAATCGAATCTCAGGCTATGTGTTGAATTAAGTAATTCATAGCACAAAATGTGTGTATCGACCATTACCAATATGTATTGTCAACTATCAAAACAGCTAGTCAAAAAAATCGTCATAATTAAGGAAGAAACACATATCGGTCGCTATGAAAATGGAGGAGCTTGTCAACTTTTTGACATTGCACAAATGTTGGAGAATCCGAATACTTACAGGGTCCACACTAGAGGTGATTCCGGCGAAAGAGTCACCTCAGAGGCTGTCATTTCAATTAAAAGGGACCTAAAAGCGAAGTTTACTCCCCCTCCCCTTTGTTTCAATACAATGCGTTAATAATCAAAGTAAAACGTCGACTTTTTGTAAATTGTTCCTTCAAAGAGAAAGGTGGAAATAAAGAAAAGAAGTTATATGTTCAGTAGTCAATTTTGGTCCTAATTTGATGATCATAAATGCCAGAAATTACATTGCTTTCTAGGGAATTCCTCCGAAAATTCGCACATGATCCGCTAAGAACAAGTGAAAAATAAATTTGTGTAGTCCAACCTTTAGCAAATTATGACTCAGTGGATGTATTCAGGTCCATTACTGATAAAAAATAATCATTGTATCCAATATGTCATCATACATATGTATGAAAAGAGGCCTTCTGGTATGGAAACAGTTGCCGATTCTCGACTGTTTTCTATTTTGGAAGTTGCCGTTTTATTTTTTCACAACAACTGTCGTGAAGAAATATAAGAAAAGTTTTACTATTTTGTATAAGCTTATAATAGTATTTTCATCATCATTTTAATCGTCTGATATGAAAATATTCTAAAACTGTAATTTCAAGTGACTATTTTTAACTTTGTACACCCGCTGCTCCCTATTTTCGCCAACTTCACGTTATTCTGGCTAGAGTGAGGTAATTTCGCCCAAATATTGGAATCCAGAATAGACCCTAAATTATTACGATTAAATGCATTTAAAATCATTGTCAACCGGAATAGAATGATGTAATGTTCTGGCAAGCAAGATTTACTAACATTCGATTGGGATATTTCAAAATAAAAATTCTGGGGCTGCCAGGCAGCCCCACTAAATATACAGAATCATCCCTGTACTTAGAAATCTACCGAATACTGAGGCAATTTTTAATGCCGAATCCCATGCTCTGGGTGTCCTGGACAATGACTGCATTAAATATATAGTCCTTAGATTACATTGAAAGTAGATGTTAGGGCACGAACTAGACTTAAGTGGAAAATTTAAACAAAACTTTATATAAAAAAATCAGCCATTTGTTTTATCTCAAGGTATATAATTTTTAAGTGCTTTTTGTGCAAATTTAAACAATCCTTGCCAAAAAAACTTTCTCATACCAACATATGCAGTTAAGCAGAGTAAAGTTAACATTTGTATTCTGTAAATTAAAATCAGTTCTACTTGTTTCTAGTGATACATGTGTTTTGGTACATGGTCATTTGTCTCATTCAGATGTTATGGGAGAGTCTCAAAATCGAAACGGCTTTTGATTTTAAAAATGCACGTTTTCTAAACTAAAATGTTTTTTATTCCGTTTACTAAGGGTCATAAGTGATTCTTGAAAAAAGCAATTTCACATATGAAAAAACCTGGAAAAGACCCGGAAATTTTTGTTTTAAAAAGCGTGTCAGTAGGAATAGTATTCGATAAATTTGAACCCGATACAGTGAGAGATTTATTGAAATAGGAAGAGCGATTTTATTCAGTGGTAAACTGTCCATTTTAATCTGTACATTGTATATTATCATATATTACTCTCGAGACCCTAGCTGTTGTCATCCATTTAAGTAATACGTGAAATGGTGGTTGTTTATCTCTGACCGCCTTACCTTTAAATTGCCTCTATGTCAATTAGCTGTATAAACTGCCCCAAGGATAGTTTGACATGAGCTCTAAACAGGACTGTATATACATACTACATGTTATTGTCATATATTGAGATGGTCAATAAATCTATTTGTTTTGTTTTTTCCCTAAGATTACGGAAAATCGTGTTTTTCTAAACACGACCGTGTCAGAGGGTTTAGGAGTCAAAAACACGACTGTATCAGGGGGCTTGGGAGTCATAAATCGTGTTTATAGCGTGACACGTCGTGTTATGGCAGGTATGCATTATACAAGGACTTGAATGTACAGTAAGAAGTTGAATTTCTAATTTCAATAGGAATAGTATTCGATATTTTTAAACCCGATACAATGAGATATTTATTGAAATAGGCAGAGCGATTTATTCAGTAGTAAACTGTCCATTTTAATCTGTACGTTGTATATTATGATAAGTTACTCTCGAGGTGTTTACTGTTTGCTGCACATGCGAATGAGTACGCAGGATGCAGGGACCAAATTTGAATGCATACTTTTCGTGTGAGACATCATTTGTAGTACTTGTTCAAGGTGATTACCCATTCATAAACTATGGTGGTTATAGTGGCTGTCACTCCAAGGCTACTCAATGCCTGTTAATCCCACCAGATAAATCTGGCTACAAGGGGTGGGAAATTATAACAGTTTCAGAAGCAGATTTTATGAACAATCATGTTGCAAAAAATTGGTCACTGGTTTGTCTTACGATATTATAATAACTCTATCTTCATATTATAAAAACGAATGTTCCATAATTTTGTTCCGTGACTTGTATCCCCAGTCACAAGGGTCAAAGATCAAGGTCACTGTAGTCTGAAATTATTTTCTGCATGATAATTTATGTTTAAAATGGTTGCTGGAGACTACTTGTAGCTTGTAGAGATTAGCTATGTAATCAGTGATTTCATTCGGATCATCTTGGCTGTTTCTGGGAGGCAAAGTATGCAGAGGCACGATCGGTAGGATTGACCTCGAAGTTGCGAATGATTCTGGTTGAGATAAAAGTTCACCGATAACGTGTCCTATGCAGACAAGAAAATATGTATTGTGCATGAACTGTGGGGATCTGCTAATAAGGATGCACAAAATGATGACGAGGTTAATGGCCAAGTGCATCATACTATGTGTATTCAGATGTGCATTGAATTTTTCTCTTATCAGAATGTATGAAACTTATGATCACATAGTCTCTTTGTTGCTAATTACTGCCCATACAAGTGAAGTATAGGAAAAGTTTTAAACAACAGATTTAAAAATGTTGGAAAAGTTATACATGAGAATGTCTTAGAAAAAAAAAAATATTGAATCAGCTCCTAACCGTCTGGGCATACCCAAAAATTTTAAAGAAAAAAATAATTAATTTTGTGGCCAGTCAAAGGATAACAGATGGACTTGTATAGAACTGCAAGACGTGTTAGCTCATTTGTTTCTTTGTCACAGACACTGATTGAAATCTGACACCTGGCGAATCAACCCGTACCTAAATATTCAAACAGGATAGTTTTATATGACCTTTACCTTCGCCGACGTTTTGTGGTGAATTAAATTACAGTACGACGGGTATCTACTTTTAATGTTTGAAGGACTACACTGGATCTTTGCGTTAATACCATTGTCTAATTCCTAGACACTGTTGCCTGAACAATCACACAACAATGTCGGAATGTATTTCTTCAAGTATTTACATTATGCAAGAAAGAAGGTTACTGTGCCAACATTTCAAGTACAGGACTACATTGCTGCCTGACAAAGGATCCGTTTCTTATACACGTAGCATGTTGAACTTTAATCATTCACAGCTAGAAGGAACATTCCTATTCTATAACGTGAAAACGCGAGTTTGTGAGATAGTCATGGAAATTCAGCTCTGCAATTGCCATAGGCTGCTTTTCATCGATATTAAATTCCCCCAATAATTTGGTTAAATCACATCTTTGCCATTAATTTGATCTACAGAATATTTAAAAACTGATTTGTATTGTCTAGAAAAAGACAGTCTCAGCATATGTGACTATGCCACATGTATGTGTGGCTTACTGCATGCAATAGCCGTGCCCCTCACACCATTTCGTGGTCACACTATTGATGAATTCGGTTTAAGGGACGAACATAATATGCATGCTTGTTTGATTCATTTAGTCGAGTTCTATAAATATACGATATATACTTCGTAATCAAAACTCTCAAAAGCTCGCACCCCATTCTCTCGTGTCGATGCTACAAACACAGCATCAAATTAGCACAACATGTGATACTGGGGGTTATAGCACATATCCAAATTAGCACATGTGATACTGGGGGTTATAGCACATATCCAAATTAGCACAACATGTGATACTGGGGGTTATAGCACATATACAAATTAGCACAGAATGTGATACTGGACGATTGTATTGTACATATCACTCGCGCTTAAACTTCATACTGCTCTGTTTCACCTCAGTCTTTAGTCTCTGTAGTACAAAGTAGTTACTGTTATCCCCACCCCCACCCCTTTCAAAATTGCCCAAACAAATTTGGGGGGTGGGGTGGGGGTTGGGGGTGGGAACAATAAATCTTGAATCTTTTTTAATTACATCCATTAATCATACATTACTAGCAAAACTATAAATTAACAATCATGGATTCTTAAAGTTCATGACTTTCTGTAAGGAAAAGGATTTTTTAAAAACTGACATTAGTGTTATTTACGTTCCATTATGCGAAATTATACTAAGTACAATAAACATAATATAACAGAACATTGAATGCTTTTCTTTTTCCGAGTAAGTATATAATGCACAGGGATATATAGGTATGCGGGAAAAAAGAAAATGTGGCCATAATTTTCGGTATGTAATATAGTAATGCAATTTTAGGCAGTTTTAACCAACGCATACAAAGCTATTAAATCGAATTATATTGTTCAGTAGGATCCTGGTTACCGGTATAAGCAAACAGATATCGCAAGAGTTGCGCATCCGGGAACATGACCTTGCTCTATCAATCGAAAATTAAAGATCAAAAGTTAAAACGCACTACACTTTAGTGCCAAATTTATAGAAGTACAGACGAACTACCATATGAAATGCATGCCGGCCGGGAAAATGCGGCTGAGTGTCTGTGCACAGGTACATGTAAAAGCGCAGGGGCTCGTGTCGCTGCTTACAATGTACATATATATATATATATATATATATATATATATATATATATATATATATATATATATATATATATATATATATAAATATATATATATAACCTTTCGCAATAGAAATCAAACGGGTTTGTGAATATAGCTGAGTGTTAAAAATTCCGTTGGCCTAGCGATTGAGTTCTCATGTACCTTGACGCCTTTCTCTTCGACCTTATTCCATCAGTAGTAGATAAATGGGATTTTAGATTTCGGTTATTTATTTGGGTCAAAGCTTCTATACCCCATGACTTTACCCTCGAATTACATTCGATTATATGATTTGAGCAAGTGTATGCAAACCCGTGGTGAGCTTCCCCCCCCCCCCCCCCCCCCCCCGTGCGCGTGTGCAAGCGAAGTTACTATACTAGGTGCCGCAGTTAGTCCTATATTATTGATTATAACTATACTACTGAGGGAGATTATTGATCGCCACCACACTATAAAATATTCTGCTGATATTATTTTCTCTGCGGCAGAATATTTTATATTGGCAGAGAATATTTTATACTGGCTGAGTTACTCTGAGAATATTTTATATGGGCAGAGAATATTTTATACTGGCTTTAGTCTGAGAATATGTTATACTGGCAGAAAATATTTTATACTGACTGCAGCAGAGTTAGTGTGAAAATGTATGTTTTGGGATTTTTGATATTGATATAGGTCAGCGCCTTAGTTGTGGTTTTTTTTTTTTGTTTGTTTGTTTTTTTTTTTTTGTTTTTTTTTTTTGTTTTGTTTCTTCCCCTTCCGTCACATATTAGTGCATGCAATGTGGGATTATAAAATATAATTATAAACGCTACCGTTAAAGATTTTTGCGTTGCGACAATCGGCGGCTAACTGTTATTCAATTTAAATTACAATTATTTGAAAAAATACAACAGCTACACCCTTTGGTCGCGTAAACGATTTTGCAAACAGTTACTCGATTTTTACTGTTTGTAAATCAATCACCTGTTTTTGGTCACGTATCTGTGCTCGGAGTCGCCGGTGGTTTCCATTTCCGCCAACATTGTCCCGAACTCATCCGTGCTAATGATTTTATCATCGATAGCCATCAAGTAGAGTTTAGTAATCGTTTTGAGACTACATTGTGCTGCTGCAAGAATTTCTGAATAGACACGTACTCGTTGATGTAATCGTATCGAAATTAGTTTACCAGCACCGCCTGCGACACCGGCTGCTATCGATATGTCTCCGACAACAAGTCCGCTTGGTGTACTTATGATAGTTGCTGTACTCACAATTCCAGCAACACCAAGGCCAACTGTTGTTGCCGCGGCAAGCCCGCAAATAGCATCTAATACAACACACATACGCGTTTGTATTTTACAGGTAGCACGGTTCTCCACGATTTCATCTCGCAGTTGCAGTTCCGCTTCGATGATTTTCTCACGTCGGTAAGTTTAAGGGACCATTATAATTCTTCTATTAATATTATCATCGTGAAGACTGCATCCTCGACAGACTGGTCTTGTTCAGGTGTAAGACACACAAGCACTTCTAACCAAGCACTTTTCTTCCACAGCGATTGTACGTTCCTAATATTGGGCATCAGGTTCCTGACGTTGGACAACACGTTTCTGAGGTTGGGCATCACGTTCCTGAGGTTGGACAACACGTTCAGTTAGAAACACACAGAATACGAATGCGCTTTGTGCCCCTAGCAATCGTTTTCGCCCAAGAACTGTTACGCGGACAAATGCTTTCCTTTTGAATAACAATCGAGATCTTTTTTAACAGAGTTGAGTCAATGTTGGCGCAGCATATTCGTTTGAAAATGTAACTGGGGTGGTTTTAGCGGTGAATATTACTTCACCGTTGTAAAAACAATTACTGGATGTTTTGATGATACCTGGTGGTGGAGGCAGCAATTGATCTTTTTTACGTTGTAATTCTAATGCCATCATACCAAGCTGGTGTCGATTCTGTATGTTTACACCAGGGTGGTCCCAACGGTCGATTTCTATTTGATTCTTATCAAGGTTATATTTTAGTGTATACAAGGGTTGGTTAAAACCACTCTGACGCAGATATTCGTCAACAAGTGGCACAAAATTTGCTATCGATGTTAGCATCCGATGTCTGCTCATTTACCACCCCTTTGGTAAATTCCATAACTTCATCACTGCGATCAGAATCCATCACTTATATGTAATGATAAATCTTAAACAGAAACACCAAAGACGGTTAAGTACCCGAGTGGAAAGATGTGAAATGCTTCAAACTGAATTTCATAGCTAACAACCAACGCTATTACTATCGTATATATGAAAGATTTTGAAGCACCGATGTCGGGTTAGTTACGTATTATTTGCAGTTGCATCATCTCTGACTTCGATAATTTTAATGTCACCGAGGTGTTCTTTTGTTTTGTTGTATTAAGCTGATTAAGTTATGTTTGGGTCAACCACACGGGGACAATTCCAGTTAACTTTGTCGGAGAAAGCTTCAATGTGACTCCGCGATCATTTCGTATTGCGCTCTTTATTTTTGCAAGCTGTTTTGGGTTAAGTCCACCCTTAACTTCATGATAGAACATTATTATTTACAAATGTAACAGGTTCAATTACTAGTTTAGAAAACTTTACTAGTTTTCCACTGGTGCATCAATAACCGTCATTCGACCACCTACGCCCTACAACAATAGCACCTTATCAGAGAGAAACACAGCAATATATCTGTAATTGAATGGATCGAGGGCAACAGCGGATTAGTAACACGTGGATGAAAACGCATGTCAACCACATACTGCTTGACCATGTCCAGATGCTCGAGGGTAAAGTATTAAATCGGGTACGACCCAGTGAAGTCTTTTTGGGAAATCTGCAGACCTGTGTCAACGTTTTGAGCCCGGTCCATAAATGATAACAGTTTGTGATATGCACGTGCAACATAATTGTTGCCGAAGTAACGAATAATTTCTTCGGTGGGTTCCTGGGGACCGCAGAGGAACTTTAGACACTCCAAAATTGTTAAATGCCATTTTATTTCGGAGTTGCCCACATTTACACGCCCCATAGTCTGAAATGTCACAAACACATGTCTTGGTACGCTGATACCTTCTTGGATAGTTATTTGCCATGAAAACTGCTGAACACTGCTTTCTTCGAGTCTGTGGTGAGTGTGTGAAATGACAGCGGTGATGTGCCTCCAGAACTCATAAACGATAACAAACGCTTTTATGCAGCCATTGAAGGAATTATCACAGACATCCACAATGTTAATTTTGACAACATAACTTTACCATCAGCGACACCATCAGCACAGCAAATTGCATCATTGCTGTTAGGCTTTCGGTATAATGTGACTGTGTTTGGCTCCGAAAAAAGCATTGCGAACATCTCTGCAAAACCCAAATATATGACTGAGAGGAATCGCGCACGAAAACCTCAATGAAGTTGTTCTCGACGCGCTGCGAATCCGAGATTGTAAGTCAGGTTTTTACGTCCTATAAGATTGTCACCAGCACCAGGTCTGTTAGGCATACCAACGGGTTGTGGGTCCGCGAAAGCAGACGACACAATAAGCGATATGATCAGCATTTTCGTTTGCGTCCTTGTAAAACATAATAGACGGGCCAGCAGATTTCGCATGATCATCACTGTATCTAGCGACTCCGATAATTGTCGTATCAACATTGCTCAAACATGCTTCGATTTCCTTTCCATCGATAGAATAAAGTGCTCTGCTAAACAACGGTATGATGCCATTGTTGACAAATCCAACCCATTCACCGCGGTCGTATTCGGTATTTGCGGCGAGATTTTGTTCAAGTTTCCATCGATTTCTAAGAAAGCTTCACACAGAAGAAAATTCAGAGACGTGTCATGCACTGGTAATTCTATTTGGTTTTTCTGATCAGGGACCCTAGCCGCGTACGAATAATATTGAAAATCTTTTTTTACTTCGATCACTTCCATGTCAAACGCAGGTCGGATACTTCTTCAAATGTTGCCATTGTTTATACATTATCGATTTCATCTAATACCTTTTTGAGAGATGTCTTTGCCGTCCACGTCCAGACTTAGTTCATAACCGTAATCCACTTCCCATTACTGTATTTGCAAGCATTGAATCAGCTAGACGTTGTTGAGCCGCTTTAATGATAATTTTACTGACCGGTGCGGGCAATGTTGCTGTCGATGGAAGTGTAACTGTTTTTGGTTCTACCCGCGGTATTGCTCGAGCTACTAATTGTCGTAATCGATTTCGAATCGATTAAACTGCTCGCAATCCAAGATTTTGTAACCGGTCCGCAGCAACGTCTTTGACGCTATCAAATACTAGCATTGCAACTTGTTTAGGGATTGGCGCAGCGCGCGAAGAAAAGGCCGCTAGTACCTTTGGTGCACCTGTAAACAATCCCTGGAAAACATCACCAAGACCATTTCCTTAATATGTCATGTAAACTGGTTTTCTTGCGTTAACAACACGCACTGGTATCACACGTCCACGTACAATTGTCATTAAATTATTTTAAATATCAGGTCGATCTCTAATGTACAGTTGTCAAGATCTCCCCGCGCAGGTTTATCGTGTGCCCATCCTGGTCGACAAAAGTAAAGCGAAGTTGAGCCAGCTGGGGATTATGGCATGGAAAATACACCGGTGACGCGAGAATAATTGATATCAAATCAGCTGGTTCAACAGTTGGGGAAAAACCAAACAATATATAACCTTGAGAAGCCACGCTTGTGGAAGCTCCACTTTCATAACTGCTACTAATGGCGTCACAGGGTAAATTAATTTGAATCGTTGATGTAATATTAACAATGCCAGGTGCGATATGGTATCCCATGCGTAAAAATCGTTTGTCCTCAGGAATCTATTTTGGCCAAGCGAGAATTGTTCTTATTAACGACCGTGTGATGTCAACCGCGTACGGTGCAGATTCGATTGAAATGACAGAGCTGAGTGTGGGCTCGTGTTCACATATACAAATTCTCCGTTGAATCTCTTCATTGATCGATTCCATGTCGTACGCGCCTGCGGAAGTTGTTCAATATTATTCCAGGTAGCGCCACTGTCTGCCGAAAGCACAATGAATTATTTGCACGAAGACCCCCACACAGTCGTGATAGGATATTAGGCCAACTGTAATAAACTCGCAACGACGCAATTGCAATTTCGAGTGTGCGTGATTCCCCTCCCCCCCCCCCCAAAAAAAAATGATCATATCAACGCATCAGTGGGTACTGACCACTGTGTAAAGTCTACCAGAGTTGTAACTTCAAAGCAGCATGCACTTGCTTGTGATTCCTATAACTTATGGCAACACAGAGTAAGTAATACAGGTATGTTACAATAATATTTTGGTACCCAAATTTAGTTCATAATGACAGTTTCAATATCTTTTTCTCAATGAGGAGTTTTTATTTAATTATTTAATTGAACATGTAGAGAAAACTATTTAAAAAGTTACTAAAACTTCGGCTTTTCATGAAATAGAATTCAAACCTTTTGTTTTTATTTTATAAATTGAATGATAACTAGTTTCACCGGTATCAGTTAGTCTTGTAAATCCGGTACGTCTAAACACTATATTCATCAGTATAACTTCTATAAACCATTCATTAAAAATTTGGTTGATCATATTCAATATTTTCAGTATAAATTCTATAAACCATTCATTAAAAATTTGGTTGATCATATTCAATATTTTAAAAAATATTATACTTTTTTATCGGCACGTGCCGGTTTTGATAGGATTATCACCTGGTAAAAGATTAATAAAGCGTAACTAATAAATACGGCAATAAATACCCTTTTCCTTTGAACTTTAGCAGGCGCGGATCCAGGATTTTCGAAACGTGGGTGCGAGTTATTGTTTTTACGAAAATGTTAAAAATACAACGTCTTTGCTAAAAATTCTCCTGGTTATTTAGTAATTATTATCAAGTTTATAAGGAGAATTTATTTACCGTATTCTCATGATTTCATAACAGGGTAGTAATAATTATTTTCCAAAGCACGTGCAGCTCTCATTGTAACATTACAGCGCGCGACATTCAATCCTGTTTGTGCTGGATCACACCTTTAGTTTCGTCCAAAAATGTCCACGTACTTTAGCATTGATTTTGCAGTATGTATTTATCGGGTCGTGCGTATAATGACCTTCCAAAGAATATGGATGTATGAGGATCGAAATAAAGTGAATAATCGCCAATTAAAAAAGTATGTCTAATCAAATTCTAGAAAATTACACCCATTACTGAAATAGTCGGTACTGAACTCCTGCATGACCTGTGTGACTTGTACTTTAACTGGATACTAAAAATCATACACAGATGCACTGAACGTAAAGAAACCTATAAAGATAAAAATATATATATATGAAATGACCATTGACAAAGGACATCGTATCCACGTTACCATTATATAAATCGTGGACCGACCTAGTGATAGGCCGAGTACGAAATGGGCCGATTTGGGTAGTCCGATTTCGCTATGGGCAGAGTACGTTAGTGGACCGATTCTGTTATGGGCCGAACAGTTTCGGAATCTCACAGACTTTAGCGGAAAGTCAACAATGTTCGGACAAATTGTAAAATATAGTCGAAACGAAAGTAATACTAACATTTCTAAACTAATACGGAATTTAGTGGAGATTAAAATGTAAAATGTAAAAAATGTTACAAAATGTTTACAAATTGTCAGATTTTTTTGAAGGTGAACAATTTACAAACTGACATTTACAAATAAAAAAAAAAAAAAAAAAAAAAAAAAAAATTATACGGAATTAGTGAAGACCGAAAAATGTCCGGTCACATTTAAAAATTACATTTTGTTTACAAATTGTTTGAAAAAAAAATATTTTTTAATAAAATTGTTCACAAATTGTGAAAGATATGTATATAAAAAAAAGTTAAATATTTCACCCTGTTTTGAGTGACCAACACCCCACACAAACCAACGATAAAGATAGAGTGACCAACACCCAGCCATCAACTATCCAACACCTTACATTTACTACCAACACCCCACACTTACTATCCTACACGCCATTTTTCCCCCGTAAAAGTGTTGTTTGAGTATCTTATCCATACCAAAAGATAAAGATCAAGACAAAGATACGCTTACGCTTTCTTTTGTACATTCTTGTGAAATCAGAATCACAATGAAATTTCATAACACATTACAAAAGTCCACTTGTTTACTGTCTTTCTCTCTTGAATTTCTTTACTGGTATGGATTCTTCCTCTTCTACTGTTTCTTCTGCTCGTCTTGCTTTCTTGAATTTCTTCACTAGAATGGGTGCTTCTGTTTCTACTTCCTGATGATCCTTCTCCTTCTTTTCTTTTATCTTGGGACACTCTGAAGACCAATGTCCTTTTTCCAGACATTTTTAACATATGTCTTTACTTTTTTCTCTCTTTTTTTCCTGTCTTAGAGGTTCTTTTTCTTTAACCATGTGGACATTATGGAGCCAAATGTCCTTGTTACTGACAGATATGCAGGTATCTTGACTTTTATCTCGAGAGGAGTAATCAGAAGTCGTACTGGAATGACTCTCTGTAAATCTCTGACTAGAACGACGATCTGTTGTAACTCTTCCATCTTCACAGACTGAAAACTGAATGAATGTATTCTCTTAGGTTGAGAGGTGCTGTGTATATAGGGAAAAAGATGTAACCTAGTCAAAATAAATTTGAATCATCTACTGTCATGAAACGATCACACATTTCCAAGGAGAAACCAGAAGTCAAGCGACGATGACGTTCTATGTCACCCAACACTCTCAAAGAAGTGCTGGCAGAAGTTCAAGCTAGCGATTTTGAAGAAGACACGATTGACCCATATCCAACACCAGCTACCTTCACTGGACAAAGAGAGTCAAGATCAGCCAAGAAGTAAAGTCGTTTGGTAGCTACTGAAGATTTTGTTTCACATTCCAGCTACCCAAAAATTCCCAATGGTTGTCATGCCTTTGCGTGTACTGTTCATACATTTCCCACAAAGAAACTGTTGGTAAACGAAAGAACACACACGACACGCCAATCAAAATTCAAAGGAATCTTCTCATCTTTTGGAATCAGTTCTTTTAAGAGTACTTGGTAATCCATTAAGTCTTGAACAGTGTCACTGATTTTCTTCCATGGAATTTGGCGTAACACTGATGATTGAAGTCGTGGTATGGCAAATCTTATAATGTCTTCGCAGTTGATCAATGTATCATCACTTCAACATTTTCAAAGTAATCAGTCTTCTTATAACATTCAGGTACCAATGATTAAAAAAGTATATGTCGTTTCCGATGCAAGTGTTCTTTGCGTTTCACTGAATCTGTACAAAATAGTGGTTAATGCGATCTCGCAGCTCAGGAGGTAGATTCTGAATGTGCTTCTCTAAACTGTCCATTTACAGGAATGTCATCTGACCTCTTGAACATTATCAAACTAATCAGCTCTTTCATAGCGTTCAGATTCCAGTGGTTAAAGCGCCCATGTCGTAGATGATGCAATTATTCTTTTTGTAAACAGTAAATGTTCAAACCTCACAAACGGGAAACTTTTTTTGTTATTGGTACGAACGTGTAACCCCCAAGCTCTTGTGTAAGTATATCCTACTATCAAAAGATTTTCTTAATAATAAGAGTAAATTTAAAAATAAAATTTTGCGTATCACTTGTAATAAAAATGTTTATTACTGGTAAAAATCTATAAATTCTAAACTATAAATTAGATATATTAGCAACTCTGCTAGTGGTCAAAGCTTAGAGAGGTTGTACGTCAAGAAAAATTATATAAAATAATGGATATGCGAAAATCCTAATTTCAGTAAGTAAATAATATATGTGAATTCTGGACCAATAGTTAACTTAAAATATGGGAATTTAACATTAAGGCTATAATTTTTGGTTTTGGGTCTCTGTGACCTCAAACTTGAATCTAATTTAAAAATGTCCGGAGGTTGAACATTATGGATCTATATGTTCTTTAACGTTAAATGTAATGTTAAAAATGTCCATAGGTTTAACAGTATGGTTGTCTATGCTCTCTAACGGGAATTTAATGTTAAAACTACACTTACTAACCAATACACCAAAATCCATTTATCTACTAGCCAATACCCACACTATACCATCAACACTCCGGTTGGAGTGGCCATCACCCAGTTATCAACCAGCCATCACCCAGCTATCTACTATCCAAAATCCACACTATACTATTAACACGCCATTAGAAGTGACCAATACCTAGTTATTTAGCATCCGGTATCCAGTTATCTATTATCCAACCCTCACACTATATCATCAACACGCCGCTGGAGCGACCAATACCCCAACCTTACTATCTAATACGTTGTTAGAGCAACCAACACCTAGTTATCTACTATCCAACATCCCAACGTTTACTAGCCCATGAAAAGGGGTAGGAATATACACAAACTATACTTACAAACACAAATATACTATCACACAAGACGCTAGGATGTAAAACAAGGGGAATGAAATCACAACCACACCCACATTCACACAAACACGCGCACACACACACATACATACACAACCTGTCACACACAAGCAAGGGTAGGAGCGCTTACACACACTATTCCCACAAATATACTTATATGCTATCACACAAAAAAACGTAAGGGTAGTTCAGAAATTGGGTGCTTTTGTCTATTTGCCATCATAGAGGGTGTCAACCATTTTGTTTTAAGACTCGTTTCAAAGTTCACACCAACTCTAAACTTGTTTTAGAAGTCAAAGTTTAGGGTTTTCAAGTTTCATTTTCAATTTTCATTTTCCAAATTTTGGTCTTCTTGATTTCATTTTCAAATGTCATTTTTTAATTTTTAGTTTTTCCAAATTTCATTTCTAAATTTTCATTTCAATTTTCATTTTCAATTTCATTTTTAATTAATAATTTTTTAAATTTTATTTTAAATTTTCATTTAATCATTTTCAATTTTCATTTTCAAATTTCGCTTGTCAATTTTTATATCTTACATTTTCATTTATAATTCTCACTTACAATTTATCATTTTTAATTTTCATTTCAAAATTTAGCATTTCTTGTTATTTTTTTTTTCAATTTTCATTTTCATAATTTGTTTTTCAATTTTCAGTTTCATTGTTTTCATTAAAACAAAATCTTCAAAATTATTTTTCAATTTTCATTTTCAAATATTTGTTTTTCAATTTTTGTTTCTTCAATTTCATTTTCAACTTAATTTTCATTTTTTATTTTCAATTTTCATTTTGCAATTTGATCCTTCAATTTTCATATCTTTAACATTTTTATTTTCAATTTATCATTTTTAATTTTAATTTCCAAAATTTAGTCTTTCAAATTTCATTTCTTTTTCGATTTTCATTTTAAATTTTCATTTTCAATATATCATTTTTATTTTTCATTTCCAAACTTTCATTTTCAGTTGTGATTTTCATTTTTAGGGTGGTGATGTTGCTTTAGATATAATTTTTTGTTGTGCCAAAGCAACGATTGACGCAGAGAAAGTAAAATTTTCTGTTTGAGATTGAAAACGGTAAAACTAGTGTAACATAGTCTTCTATATACATTAAACAGGATGGAGAGAAAGGAAGTTATGCATCGTACATGGAGTGCTTGTACTTGTTAAGAAAAGAATTTTCTATCTGTAAACATGCGAAGGGTAGTAGTGCTTAAAGCACAATATACCTACGAACATACTTATGGTATAAGGTTAAGTTTCTTGTGAAAGACATATACATATACAGCACTGTCCACAACAACTTAGACCTCTTGGAAAGAGATACTACTCAAATGATTGCCAAATGAAACAAAAACAAATCCTCCATTATGATTACAACACAAGTATGATAGTGTATAAGTATGTTTGTGGGTATAGTGTGTGTAAGCAATGCGATTGTTTTGAACTTCTGATGCATGATACAAGAAGAAAAAAATTAAACCCCAGGAGATTTGGATCGCATTGGTAAACAAAACTATAAAATAAAGATATGAACAGAGAAGTGTTAAAAGGAACTCTTTAATTGCCTGAGTTACAACGACTGACCAAAAAACAAGACGATGTGTACGATACCGAAAGAATTCTCCATCGAAGAACACGTAAAGTGGGAAAACGTCGACTTCAGTAAGTGAAAGTTCGATGAAAAGGGTTTCCACCTAGTTTCGATTCTTGGATTGCAGCTTCACAAGTCATCGACTATAAAAAAGAAGTATAAGTTACCAACATGCTGTTAAACACAGCCGCTAACTCTCCTTCTCAGAGTTCATCTTTTCAAGAACTACAAAAACAGCAACAACAACAACCACTGTTGGTGTAGTGTGGAGAACGTGCCCCTAAAAATCAAATCGTCTTATTGTGTCATTGGATCAGCTATTGGAAATTTGAGTTTGCAACAAGGAGATAAACAACTGTGGACTATTTTATTCAGCAGTTGTATTGGTTATCTTCTTCCCAGTCCTTCCTTGAAATATACCAATAGTAGCAACAACAACGGTAGTTTCGCCAACGCCACTCAAAACAACAATTCTTCCAATCACAGTAGCAGCTCTTCAGGAACATTTGGAAAATCATTCTCCTTTGGCAACGAATGACTTTTTGGAGACCAAAACCATCGAACTATGAATAATCAATTTTATTTAACATTACCTAGTGACAGTTCTATGGATGTGTTTCCCAACAACACCTTATGTTGTTTCACGGTCAAATTACCTCAGTCTGTACAATTGGACAACGAAGCTCATTGGGAAGTAGCTTTGGTAGAAATCATTTATCACACTCAAGTCAAAAATGTATTTGGAGATCAAACCTCCTTCCACGTCGATATATTCAACGAACAAACTCAAGAACACTTGAATGTCAATGATCCTTTCCTTTAGGAATCCAACACACCATCACCAGCGAATCCACAATTGAATATCTATCCCATGAGAATTCCTGCAGGATTTTATTTTAATCTCAACATCTCGTCGAAACGATTTCAGCTATTTTCAACGACCAGTTTGGTAAAGTACTGGAGAAAACTCGCCGAAGTGTACTGATCGAGTACCATAAAATTGCTCACCGTCTTAAAATGTTTTTTTTTTCCGACGGCAAAAGGCTGTCTTTCAAATTTTCTCCCAGTTCGTTTGCTATTCTGTGTGGAAACAGAAACATAGCACCGCACTCAAAATACATTCACAACAACGATCGATTCTAAAAGTATGTTCGCTTCCCTATCGAATTGAAGGAAGAACTGAATTTGATGTTTGTGTATTCTGCTGTCGTCGAGTATAAGACCGAAGGAAACACGGCTGCTCCGTTGCTGAGAGTCATTCCTTTCAAAGTATATTCTTCCATAGCTACTTACGATGAAGAAGGAAACACGTATCACGTTCATAGAGAATTTGTACATCCTCATTATCTTCCTGTCAGTAAATCATATTTTGACAGTATCAAGTTTATTATATAAGGAGATCTTGGAAAAAATATTGTATTCTCCAAAGGAAAAGTCACCGTTTTCCAAAACGATTCTCTAGCGAATTGTAAAAGATGTATCCTGCGTACCAAGGAGCAGCTCGACAACGAGGACATGGTTTATGAGATATGTTAAAATCAGCTTTTCGTATGGTAGCACCCATCTTGAAACCTATGGTCAATCGAGGATCGCATGCTTTAAAAGATGCAGCTTTGACGCAAGGAAAAGGATTTCTCCAAAACGTTCTTATCGGCCAACAAAGTCCCAAAGAAGCCTTCATGAAAGCAGAAAAAAAGTGCTGATTCAAACAGGAAAAGACCTCCTAGGCGCCAAGACACCCCTATAAATTCGTTCCTCCTCATCTACGCCTCAACACGGAGTCGCCCAAGAAAAGAATAAGAAAACAAGAACAACTGGCAGAGAATTGGACAGTTTCGATTACTGAATGAAAAAAAGTAAAGTAAAATGATGCACCGAGATTCTTGCGAATGTTCCAAGTCCGAACTCGATCTGTTTGCCACGCCTCCGACGATGATGAGGATGCAAGAACCCCAATGGGTAGAATTTCATGCTGTGTCGGCTTTGACCACCTCAGCACTTATTGATTTTGAAATCAAAGGACAAACCAAAAATTACATGGATCTGAAAAAAACAATTACTTATACCTGAAAATCAAAGTTCTCAAAGTTGACAACAATTATCGAGTTGCGGATGCCACAGTAGCCTCCGTCAACACTTTCATGTATTCGTTGTTCAGCGAAGTCGATTTGTACTTGAATAACAAACTAGTCAGCAGCAGCATGGGCACTTACCCTAACCAAGCATTCCTGGAAAATCTCTTGACGTACGGAAAAGAAGCCAAGAACACACATCTGGGTGCCTCTGTGGTATGAAAACCTAACACTTTGAAAAAGTTCAGTGACACAGAGTCGATTGCGTATGCGATCCTCACAATGCTGGATTTAAACGAAAGAAAATCAAATAAGGTCGTAGTTTAGAAATGATGGATTGTTGCATTTGGACATGTGGTTGCAAGACACGTATTTATTGAATGGAGTGGATGTAGGTCTGAAACTGAATCGAGTTAGTACCGTGTTCCATTTGATGGCTGATGCTCACAAGTACAAAACGAACATCGAAGATGCCAGACTTTTCGTGCGACGTGTGGAAGTCTTGACTAAAGTGGGAAACGACATCCGTCAAACTCTGAATAGAACGACATCCAAGTATCCTCTACGACGAGTGGAAGTGAAAACCTTCTCCATTGCCTCTGGACTCCGATTCAAGACCGAAGATCATGTTTTCCAAAGACAGCTACGAAAACGTTGCTCATTGGCATCGTCAGCAGTGCGGCCTATAATGGAACCATCCATCAAAATCCTTTCGAGTTCTAACACTTCAATGTGTCCAAGGTAAAAGTCACCCGAGATGACCAGGCGTTGTGTACTAGACTCTTCGAAGCTACCTTTATCCATAAATATTACTTGAGATCTTACTTGACACTGTTTCTATTCCCAAGACATTGAGGTACCGACAACAGCCACGGTATTTTATACGACGATTATGCTGCCTGAGGATATACTTTGTGGAGATTTGATTTCACTCCAGACCAAGGCAGCGACGAGGGACATTTCCGCTCTATAAAATCAGACCCAATTCGCGTGGAACTTCAGTATGCAGTAGCTCTGGCGAACACGGTGAACGTCATCTTGTGTGCAGAATTCGACAATACTCTGGAATTCAACAGTTTGAGAGAAGCGATCCTAAACTATTAGAAGAAAAGAAAAGATGCATCACGAACCTATGGCTCTAGGCGAAGAGGATGTTTTCTATTCACAACAACAACAACAACAACAACAGTCGCAGACTACTAGTGAAGAAGAAGACAAAAATACAGCCATGATATCAACATGGCCAAAACAAGAAGAACATTTGGTCTCCTGTTTTGCTCGTGACTTGGCTGAAAAAATCACAGGCCTAGCTAGAGAACATTTTTATGGATGTCAAATCGATCATCCTAGTCGGAAACAACTCGACAAATGTTTGATGACGAGTTCAGAAGACAAGTTGGAAGAGTGACTTCAAGAGTCATGGAGCCTCATCTCAGAAGAGAACAGTTTGAAAAAGTGGTATAAAAACTTGCGTGACCATTCTTTACCTCCACTGGAAATTACCCGTTCATCAACTTTTTTGACAGATATTTTCAAAGAAAAAGTCAGGTATGAACCGATGACTTATAATTTCCCGTGAAGAAAAAATAGACACCTGGGAACTTCATTACCTTCTGGCTCACAATTCTACACAGCTTCTTGGAATCCAGTGGTGTGTGCAAAAGACGAACTTTCTCATCGAAAACCTAAAGACGTTCAAGCCTGTGCCATCAACACAGACAACAGTCATCGACCAGGAACCCATTGGGTAGCCGTCTACTTTTCCAACGACCACATTGTGGAATATTTTGATTTTTATGGATTACCTCCTATGATAAACGACATCAGCGACTTTAAGAGAAGAAATTCTGAATCTACTCAATTCAATAATGTGAAATTACAAGCATCAGATTCCGTTGTGTGGACAATATCGTGTGTATTTTCTGCATCAACACAGTGTCGGATTTCCCTTACAACAGTTAGTGCTGTGTTTTGATCGTGAGTACTCTAGAAACGATGATAAAGTAGAAAGGTAGTTTTGTGAACATTATGGCTATTTATTTTCTTTAGCTCAAAAACGTAGTGTGCATCAATGACAAAATAATAGTGTATTAGATCACTGGAAGTCTAGTCTGACTTCAAAACGTTGTCAACCCTGTAAATGCGTTTATGTTTAATGTTTTTGGTATTAGTAAATAAAGAGAAAGGGGTGTGCCCCAATCTTCTCTCTTCATAGGTGATGTTTCAGTTAGCGGGGCTTATGAAACAGAAAGTGTTGATTTAGCAAATGGTGTTGTCTTGTTATTTTTATTTTTAAAAAATCATTTTTTAACATGCTCTATCACATTCTTCTGTCGATCTTCTTTACATGTGTAATGTTTTCTTTCATGGTTGCGTACCAAATCTGATGAATGTTTTCCTTCACGTTCTTGCTTCTCACATATAAATATATCACCAGTCTTGCCGTCCATTGTTGACTTGTCAATGCATAAGAATGAGCAGCCCGAATTTGAGCGGCATGTTAAGGGAAACCTTAGTGCACTTGGAGTATGTGCAGATTCTTCTAGGCCAAGATATGAAACTACATCCGAATAGGGGAGCTTTCAAGAGGGGAATGGGCCATTTCAAAACAGAGTTTGTAGTCTCGTGCTGGAGGAAGAAGTGAAGAAAGAAAAAAGAAAATTGGCAGAGGAGAAGAAACAGAAGGGACAATACAATCTGTTCCTTCAATGGCAACGGTAGCAGCAAAAACATCAGGAGCCTGAACACCTCATTCCACCAATGGAGGATTCGGAAAGGGAGGCACTTTCCCTTCCAGTATCCGTTAACCCTTAGGGTTCGGATCGATGGAATAGGAGATCTGCTAAATGTGGAGCGCGACCTGGTAGGTGCGGTCGCTAATGGAGAGTGGTGACTGTGTGTATATTTATCCCCTTCTTTTTACATCCTACGCCTCTCTTGTGCAATAGTATGTTTGTGTGTTTGTAAGTATAAACATTTAAGTGGGGATCGATGAGGTATAAGGTCTGCTAAATGTGGAGCCCGATCTTGGAAGTCTGGTCACTAATGGAGAGTGGTGAATGAGAAAGAAAAACCCTTTTCAGAGCCTCTCAAAACTCTTCGAAAAAAAAATACTACTCAAAATCATTACCACACTATCTTTTGAATGTATGTTTTTGCATGTCTATGTTTACAACCCAACTAAAACTTACAAACCCCTCTCTTATGTCTCTGGGTATAGTATATCTATAAACACTACCTACCCTTGTCTTGCTTGTATGTGATAATGTATGTATATTTATCCCCTTCTTTTAACATCCTACGCCTCTCTTGTGCGATAGTATGTCTGTGTGTTTGTACGTATAAACATCTAAGTATTGGTCACTACATACGACGTTTTGGATAGTACAGTGCGGGCTATTGGATAGTAATCAAAAAGTGGGTATTGGATAGTACTCAAAAAGTGTGTGTTGGATAGTAATCAAAAAGTGGGATGTTGGATAGTAATCCAAAAGTGGGTGTTAGATGGTACTAAAGCAGTGGGTGTTGAGAGTAATCAAAAAGTGGGTGTTGGATAGTAATCAAAAAGTGGATCTTGGATAATATATCAAAAAGTGGGTGTTGGATAGTAGGATGTGTTTTGGATATTATATCAAAAACTATGTGTTAGATAGTATGTTTGACCCATACATTTTTGACCCTATAAATATTTTACACTATAAACATTTCAACATGGAAACGGCCTATAACAGTTCCGATGTTAACATTACATTTCTCGTTTGACCCCATATTACCATCCCAATGCTAAACCTATAGACATTTTTAACATAGGATTTCCCGTTATGACCCTCTAGTTGTTCCCACTTTATCTCTATATGACCCCTTATGACCCCAACTGGACCATATTACTACTACCTTCTTTTAACTAATCATGAATTCTCGACATATTCTCATATATAAGTTTTTGGTCGTTTGATAAAGGACTAATTCTGTGTATTAGGTGTTTGGATCATGGTTCGTAGTACGTGGATTAAAATACCAATCTGCGGCATAGAAAAGCTTACTGATAAATTATACAAATGTAGAGCAAGAGAAACGATCCAAGTATGAAATTAGGGTATCGTGAATGTGTGGTCGTTAGTTGATTAGAGGAAACTTGTTTGGGGTATATGCGCGTTTAAGAACCCTTCAATTGACAACGACGGTTGTGTGATCTTGGAAATAGGGGAAACATTGACCTTAAGCCAGCCTCACGAGGGTGTTGTTTGATTCCCTTGGTAGTAAGATTCTATTAGAACCCTTGCGTGTTACAATATAAGCTTATTTACCAATGTGGAGCAAAATCCGATTCGAAATCGGTTACTATGGGTGGTAACAAGCTTTACCAATCATATACAAGAATATTACAATTTTTAATATGCACAGATGTTTCTCGTGATCAAATCCATCCAGCATCTTAATAATATTAGAGTATTAAACAAGTATGATCAAAATTTGATAAGAAATATAGTTTCATCTGATTATTTATAATTCGAACCAAAACATTCTTTGAAGGTAAAATGTATCCCTCAGTAGATGAAGATGGAATTTACAGATTTCTTGTCAAACGTGGTTTTGAACCTACTTATATAAGAATTATGAAAAGCAAACGTCCAGGTTCCATATCTGCTATAATAATTGTAAACAATTCTTCAGATCTAGGGAAATTGTCAGAAAAGTCATCTTGGCCTAAAGCCTTTTATTGCAGACGATGATGAAAAAATAGACAAATGAACAATGATGGTTATTACTGGGAAGAATCTGTTGAATAAGCACTCATTCCAATTTCATGTTATCTACTCGTTTCTTTGTCTCTTTCCAACATAATTATGGTTGGGATTAATCCTAATATACTTTCCTTAAATGCCGTATGCATTAATGTCGAGTGCCGTATACATTAATGTCGAGTGCCTCAAAGATAGATATGGTCAAAGAGTCTATGATAATGTATGATATTGCCTTAAATTTTTCAAATCACAGACGTATATTTGGATCTTTTAAATTTCCGACTTTCAAGATGTGTAATTCAAACTTCAATCGTTTGAAGTACAATTGGAAAAAAAGCTGACCCTTGCAAAAGATATGAATATGTGCAAGAATGAGATCGGTTGTTAGAGCGCTATAAGACTTTTCTTCCAATAAACAAGAAGGGTAAATTGATTTATTTCATAACAAAGTAGTTCATGCTATAGCGAGCAGAAACATCTTCCCCACTCCAAAATTCAAACCCAACTGGAATAATGATTTGAAGGCATCGTATAAAACCATAATTTTTTTAAAAAAAAGGCAAGATTGGGTTCAGAAAGGAAAAGTTAAAGATTGAAAAGATTTCTTTCTCGCCCGTGATAAAAATGAGAAAACAAGCTTTCAAAACTCAACAGAAAATGTGTCAGATTAGTTTGATACGTTTGCGGAGGTAGATCAAAACTAGTTTTGCAGAGCTATCAATTACCAAAACAGAAATTCAGCGATATTGTTTATCGTGATCCTGCAGATCAGTGGGCAGTATACTTTGAAACTTTGTATTCGTCTCCAAATATAGACAATAAGTATAAGGATTTCCACGGGGAAGTTAGTGAAAGAATCTTCCTGCAGTGGAGAGTTAGATTACATCACACTTGACGAGCTTTCATCTGTACTTTCTGATGTCGAACCTGGAAAGGTAAATGGAGTATATAATATGATTGTGAACACCCTAAGTACGGTGGGATTACACTCAAGTCAGTTTTTATTACTATTTTCAGATCTATGTTCATATTCCTGATCAACTATAAGAAGATCTGGTAGTAACTCTTCTTAAAGGAGGGAACAAAATAAAAAATGATCCCAGTAATTATCGGACAATAACGCTTATTTTTAAGGTTTATGAAAGATTCTATTAAATAAGATACATAATGACCTTACGTTTACTGAGTCTTCAATTAATATTTTACGAGTAGGGGTGGGGATGGTGGCGATTTTAGTAGGGTCTGGGTTACAACATGATCTTCCTTTTAGTCCAGGAACTACTTTGTTACGCTAATGAAAACCACATCTATGCAGCTTTTCTTGACATAGAGAAAGCTTTTGACAGCGTATGGCATGACGGCTTATTTTACAAATTATATCATATTGGTATCAATTCCAGAATATGGAAAGTGATTGTCAACTTATACCCAAATATGTATAGCAGAGTTATCCTTTCCAAAAACAATTATTGAAGATTTCCTGATATTATCACCTTGGATTTACATGGCGTTTATAAATGAACTTCTAGATATTTTATCAACGTGTAAGTATGGTTTTATATTTTGTGATAACCTTTGCACGTCTCCTCCTGTAGCAGATGATATTCTTTTTCTGAGTTTTTCGAAGTCAGGCATGGATAAGTTATTGATTAAATGTAACGAGTTCTCTATAAAGAGGGGATTTGGATATAATTCCAAAAAAGTAACATTATAGTGTTCAACGAAAGTTCATCTGACTACTAAAGAAAGCACAGACAATGGTTTTGGGGTTTACAGAGTGTTCGTGAAACAGAGTTTATGTGTCAAAGTATAGCAGAATATATACCAAGCTTAAAGAGGCTAAAGATAAACTTATAAACTTGTAAGGACGTTATTCAGTTTTATTGATATTGGAATAAATAAGAATGGATTTGATTCACTCACAGCTAAGATTTTGCATGAAACTATTGCAATACCTGAGCATTGTATGGCTGTAAAACTAGGTTAACCCAAGCCCTCAGAATATGCTTGTACTAGAAAGAGATTTGTTTTTCTTTCTTGCGCTATGGATATACAAGGTATCTCTAGATATACACGAACTGACGTTGCGTTAAGCTTATTAGGTATTTTACTAATTGAAGCTTAATTTGATATATATATATATAGTCATTTCCAGAAGTTACTGTTTGATGGCAGCTTGATTCCCTCAGTAACTTGGACAGTACGACAATTTTTTATAGATTGGTTGAGTCATGTCGGGTCGTTGCCAATACTGTGGCTAAACTTTTTTTTATCTACTCGTCAAACAGTATGCACTTCAGTCGTTGATTATTTTCTATCTGTATGTAGTTTTCTTACTCAAGACAGTGAACAGTTTTGGTGTCATATTATTGGCAAATCTGAGGTGCATGTTTACATGTAGTTAGATTCAATGTCCAACATTCGTTTTGTGAATACTCTGTTGGGAATGATGGCCCGTGATTTATTAATTCTTCTAATCGATGAGCAACTTGTTTATTTCCATCTCACATGTATTTTAACTGTTGCTTTTATGTGGAGAAAATATACAACAAACTTTTGACTGTACCGATGCTTATAACGAACGTATTCTTAGTTAAAAGTGTGTCAGTGACCCTATACTTTAGTTTATTAGCATAGTATTCTGTGAGGTTCATCATTGGTAGCATCCACATCGTCGCAATGTATAATCGCCCCGATACTTTTATATGAAGGAAGCAACTGATGCATTTGATAACAAATGTTTGGAATAAGTGTATTGTGTTTTAATTGATATACTAATGAAGTTTGTTGTTACTAGCTTGTGTGTTGCTAACCGTTTAAGGTTTTGTGATGCTGATCAGTCAATTAATTTTCTGAAATTGTATTTCCATTTCGCTGTAGTAGAAAATCTTCAAAGCCGTTTTGCATCTGTGTCAATTGTGCTCACCTAAATGGTAATCCCATTGTTATAATGTATAGAAAAAAAATCTTGGAAAGAAATTATGACATGACGATATATCAAGTTATTTTTGTTAAGTTATTATGGTGAATGTACACTATATATGCATTTATTTATGTATGATCATTTGTAAATGTATGGTATTTCTTTCATTTAATCATTTTTGCCGTATTATTTATATTATTGCTTGTACTCTTCATAATATACAGAGGAAATCTCTCTCTCTCTCTCTCTCTCTCTCTCTCTCTCTCTCTCTCTCTCTCTCTCTCTCTCTCTCTCTCTCTCTCTCTCTTGGGAGCCGAGATAGTTCAGTTCGTAGGGCATCGTATTAGTAATCCGAGGCTTGCGGGTTGATACCCATACCCACCCAGGTCAGTCCGGGTCAGCTGCCTCTCTGTGTCCCCGAGCACTATAAAACACGTTTTCTCAGTCTGATAAATCAATTATTAAATGTCATTCTGTATTCACTTTTTGTATGTTGTTCATACACTGGAAGATTGCACTTCCAACCGCATGGCGGGTTTCAAATTGTCTGCCCCTCAGCGAATCTGTGATAACGGGGTTCAGCCAAAAATCACTTGACGCTAAATCAGGCATGTATGGATGATGTGGCAAAGTTTGAATGCTGTGCTCCATCAGAAAGTCTGTCACGATGGCGGATTCGTGCGTGGGTGCGTTGTCATAGAGTAAATGGATACCTCGGGTACCGGAGCGTGGACGGATGGTTCGGTTGTGTTCCACAACGTTTGGCAACACTTTGGAGACACACGAATGTCCAGTGAAACTAGCAGTGTCAGGCACAGGTACGTGGATGCATCAAAAACTCTCGTATAAAACTCTCTTGACAGTTCCAACTACTTCGAGTAATTTGTGATCTCTGTTTGTTTTCTCTGATCCAAACTCTATTATTTTCTCTTGAGACGGATTCAAAAAAGTAAATCCATGTTTCATCACCTTGACAATTTCATTCAAGCGTCTTTGGTTACTCTTTGCGCATTTGGCGAGTAGCTGTTTGGCAATTTCAACCCGAGTCTGTTTTTGATTGAAGCTGTCATAAATGGGGGACCCATCTTGAACGGACTGTTTGGTGCCATAATTAACTCTTCAATATATTAAAAACAGCTGACAAACTATTGCCCATGATAATAGAAATATCTTCCACTGTGTATCGAGCATCTTCATTTGTTTCCCCCTTCACAGCAGCCACTTCGCGCTCACAACACTCTTCCAGAACGTGGATGATCTTCTATGGATTCGCGACCATGTTTAAAACAATGAAACCACCTCAGAATTGTAGGATATGACAAAGAATTGCATCTGCAAACGTTATCCAAGTCAGCCTTGATATCATTCGTAGATTACCCTAATGGAACACATATTTTACAGTATGTTCCTTGCACAGTAGCAGAATTGTTCTCCTTCTCCGACATTTTTACGTCACTGTCATTTATCTATGTTACGTCACATGGATATATCTGCAGGTGTACGGTGTACTGCACGTGCAGCTGCGGATTATTTTATAGAATGTTATTTTGTCTATCGATCGGCATTAGATTTATTTGACAGGTTCAAATAAACAAAAAAAAGTTATAACAAAATATTCAGAACTTTTCAAAATACCTCTGGAGCATCTTTTCCCAATAATGGTTAATTTTAAATAATGAAATTCTCCTTGCTCTAATTCGGTATTTTTCACCGACCGCTCACAACATACTCTCTCTCTCTCTCTCTCTCTCTCTCTCTCTCTCTCTCTCTCTCTCTCTCTCTCTCTCTCTCTCTCTGCATGTTGTTACTTAAACCTACGGTTTTAATTTTTTTTTTAAATCCGTGTCAATATGTTAATATACGTGTAGCTCAAACATCCTGTCATGCTCTGCTGGCTTACATCTATTATGTATGTTAGCCTTATTCTACTGCTAACACATCCATACCGTGTTACCGTACAGTCTAGCTGTTGCATAGCGATAACAGCACATACCACAAGCTAAGAGTAAGAGCAAAATTTACTAATACCCGATTCTCTCCCTTACTTTAGTATCACAATGGTCGCTAGGCGGATGCAAGATAATGTGCTAACATTGACTGAGGGATAAAGGCGTTTGTTGTTTGTTTTGTTTTTTTGTGCTTTTTTTAACTGCACCTGTAACACATTATTGCCTATATCATGCCAAAGAAATGGGTGCTATGTACCTTTCCCAAGGACGCACTGAGGCAGCCGACCCGGGCTGACGAGAGCGAATGACTAAGTACCTGAATTGAGTGACTTGTATACGTCCACCTTAAGCGGAACATATTATGTTATTTGTTATGATATCGTCCATCCGTCTGTCTCTCATCAATTTCGTTTCCGAAATATGACAGTTAGCAAACTTTGTGGATGGTTTACACTTGGTCTGAGGAAGAATCCTACCGATTTAAACTCAAAAGCTCAGAGGTCAAGGTCACTGTGACTGAACTAATGTAAATGGTTTCTGCAAAATAACTCGAGTTCTCCTTCATCTACCGATACTACACTTTGTGGATAAATTGCACTTGGGGTCCAATTTCAAGGTCACTCTGACTGAAAGAAAATAAAATGGTTTATGCCAAACATTTTAGTTATCTACATAGGGGATTATTAAACATTAAGCGGGCATATAATGTGCCATTCACGGTACTCTTGCTTGAAAATGTCACCACTTTCTGTTGATAATAGTGCTCATACGAAAGAGAAAAGTTACCAATATTGTTACTTACTGCACTGGTCGTGGTAAAGGAACATCAGAACAATCCTTCCCAGTCTCACGGGAAAGAGAAAACTGAAGATCTACACGTGATGGGACAACATTTATAGCAGGACGCCGAATGAGATGAATTGCACGCACTATAGGCTAGGGTCTCGAACTGAGGATTGAGACCAATTTTGGAGTCTGATATACATTCTGTCGCTTCATAAAATTGTGGTACAAAATCTGTAAAATGTGTTTTCACCATGGCAGAGCATACAAAACCACGTATGTTTAAAAAAAAACAAAAAAAAAAAAAAAAAAAACACAACACTTTATATGTTGTTCAATGGCATTTAAGGTCTAGTCGTGTGTTCAGTCATGAGAATCTAAAGGAAAATGCATGATTTCAGGGAGTTTTGATGATGAGAAATATTCGAAAAAGTTCCCAATTTTGTTCAACATGTTCTAAAATTTGAAGTTTTGTAAAAGGGGTTATAGATTATTTTAGGAACTGGATAGCAGTTAAATGGTGTGAGTACTAAAGTTCTTTCTAGAAGAAAGAAAGCAAAACATGGAACAGACATTTTCAGAATGCAGTACTTTACTGAAAAACTCATTAAAAACTGTCATGACAGTATATTGCAAGGTTTTAAATGTCCAAAACTGTCGCCTTATTAGCGTTAATTATCGATAGATAGAGATGGATAGGTGGACACAAGTAAGCATTTTTTAAGCTAAATTTTGCATAAAATTTATTGGTGGTTCTTAGTATTTATTTCATAAGCTCGTGATTTTTTTAAAGGCTAAAGCCATAATAATTTAAAATCATGTACCGATATTACGTTTTTCTTCCTTATGAATTGTCAACCTTTGATGTCTTCACCTTGACAAAATAATTAATTTATACACGTTTATCAGGCCTGCAGTTTACACTATGGGTCTTGGTATATTAAAATAAGACATAAAGAAATCAGGTAATCAGTCATAACCCACTTGATTATATTTTGTCTAGAGGGATTACTTCATTCTACAGGGAGAAAAATAATGATGAGAAGTTTACCTGTGATGGCGATGCTTCCTGCTGTTAAAACCTTTTTCACCATCCTGATAATATACTCAGTAAGGGGCATATGGACCTATCCCATTAGAAACGGTTGCTTACCATTATCAATGTGTTTTTTTGAAAACATTATGTATTCTTACCTAAACAATACCACTTTATGTTTCATATCTATTGTAATTGGCTTGTAGCATAATTTTCATGCATGTTGTTAACCTTTTTCAAGCTTGAATAGTATACTTAAAACAAATCAACTCCTACTATAATTAACTTTAAGGCACAAAAGACTTCACATCAAAGGGACAAGAATACATTGAGAAGAATAAAACTTCAATGTACCTGTCCAAACAGTCTAAAAGATTTGTTCTCCTCCCCACTCCCAAGCAGCTGAAAATAGCAAGTTCTCAAAACTTAACTGAATACAGTGTTTGTCAAAAACTAAGCAGAGACATTGTACAGTCAATTAAAATTAATTTTGACATATTCAGCATCTCCCACGGCTTCTTGGAGAGGGAGCAAACATACATTAGAGACAAATTTACATTACATGTATAAAGTTAGGAGAATGTCATCTCTGCATTTTTGAGGTCACTAGTAAGAGAGAGAGATTTTGAGGTCACTAGTAAGAAAGAGAGAGAGAGGGAGAGTTTCTGGATGATGACAGTTCTGATTTTCAGGATAGAACTGCTTTTTCAACATATTTTGTTACAAAAACAAAGGTTGATTTGGATATTTCTTCCAACTGATAGTGGTCTTCTGACCTTTTTTGATTGGTAATTGTGACAATTTCCCGTGAAGTATTATTAGACTAATGAAAAAATATTTATACAATGCTACTTGGGAAAATATTTACCAGATTTTCAAGTAGGTAACCAAAAAGTTGCTATACAGCTCATTAAGTTTAGTCTTGCATTCATTGAGACGGTTCTGCGTTGACATGTATTTACTGTTGACTACAGTGTAAAACACATTTACTGAATAGCTGTAAACCATTGGGAATATGGACACTTACAGATTTTTGTTTTCATTCCTTTAGTCGTTTCTAAACGTTGACCATTTTACATTGAATGACCCCTGCCCGATAAAGCTCTTCCATGCATACAGTGTAAGCTGGGTCATTTTGGTAGCCGAAGTGCCAATTCATATTTCTCCCATATAGTCGTTATTGAATGTTGGTCAGTGATCTGAAGGAAAGTAATTTTAAAACTGAAATCTTATGAAAACTATTATGAGTTGCTCAATAAATCAGTGGTTTGCCATTATAATCGTAATGTTTGCAACAAACGGGGAAGAGACAACTAAATGGAGTATTGACTGTTAGATTACAATCACGGGGACTAAAAACCAAATCAGAAATTGAGTACCTATTAGGAGTTGGTGAAAGTCAACAAGATTTTGTGGACACGTATTTACTTTAAGATTTTGTTTGTATTCAGCCCCTGTAATATAAATAATCTCTCCAGTTTCTAAAAAAACGTGTAATCATTTGTACAAATCATCAAATTTTGGACACAATTGGAAATTTGTTTCGAATATTTCTTATTATAAAAAAAAACGAAATCATGGATTTTCCTTTAGATTCTCATGCACATATAACTAGACGTTAAACTAAGCGAGTCATATGCAATATAACCTCATTTACATGCGCGGAGTTTGCTCATTATTGAACTTCTCTGAGATCTGAGTGATATAAGAGGACATTTCAAATTCAATCAAAATCGGATCAAAAATATATCCTCCAGAGTGGTAACAAGATCATGCAAATAGATGCAAGATTAGGCCTACCTCATTAATGTGTGTTGATCTCCCTCATTATCGACCCCCTTTTAGTCACAATCGTATCAGAAATATATCCTCTAGAGTGGTAAGAGGCTCAGCCAATTACACGCAAAATAAGCTCATTAATATGCATGGCTTTCGCTCATTATCAGACTCATTGGAGATATTAATGATATAAGCAAATATTCCAAGTTTGATCAAAATTGGATCCAAAATATAGCCCCCTGTGTAGTAACAAGGTCAGCCAATCATATGCAAGCTTACTTAATTGATATACTTAGATCACGCTCATTATCAAACTCGTCCGAGGTTATGATAATATAAGCTCGTATTCCAAGATTGATCGAACTATGATCAGAAATATAAACTCCAGATTGCTAACAGATAATTGTTGCTGGACGGACTACAGACGACGCAAAAAACGTATGCAGGGCTACACCATAAGCTCAATTGCCCGTACGGCCAGGTGACCTAAAAATGTAAGATATATATATATATATATATATATATATATATATATATATATATATATATATATATATATATATATATATATATATATATATATATATATAATTATAAGTCACAAAAAATTACATTTAGCCAGTATTTGTTTTATTTTTTGTTATCGTTATTGAAAGAAGAGCAACTCAAAGCGGCGAGTTCAGCTGTAAAACGTTACCCAGGACATTAAAAAGTCCAGGCATTAAACGTTCTGACTAAATATTAAACTGTAAATACTAAATCCGATGCCTTCGACCATTTTTTTATGTTTCGACCTTTTTTTCCCATTTGACTTTTTTAACATTTGACTTATTTGGTATTGTTATAGTGAGAGTAAGATGTTTGCAGGCACCTAACTTGCATGAAATTTACATGATTCATATGAAATATGGGAGAAGAACAAAATTTGACATTTTTTCTACCAGCTCCTTGCCATTCGATCTTGGTTGTCATTGACTGATTGACTGTACTATGATACTGGTTTTATCTATTCAACCAATTTACTCATATCTTACTGTTTATTTGATAATATATTTCTATTTGTGTTTAATGAATCTGTATGTGTGACCCCTGCCCTTGTCTTGTGTTAGTTGTGTTATATCAAGTATAGTCATTTTATTCTATCTTATCATGACTTTTTTTTATAAATCATTGCTCGTATGCATGACAATAAATTAATGAATTCAATTGAACTGACTTGAATTAAAGTAAATCGTGTGACTCGGACGCCATTCGCTATATAATACATTGAGCAGTGTCAGAGATATGACTTTTCAAAGATACAAATATAAAACTAAAAAACTGGCTTGAAGAACGATTCAAGAACCCATAACTCTGATTTTTGTTTTCTTGAGATACTCGAGAACAGTGTCCATTTCAACTCTTATTCTATGGATTTATTTAGAGACATAACGTTTCATTATAGCCACACAACGGTTGTCTCATAGATATAATGACTAATGATATTGATTTTTGCCCAGAAATATATTTTTAGTCGGGTATAAATGTCTAACAAGAGTCTTGCTATTGTAATGTTGAAATATACAATCAAACCTGTCAATAGCGTCCACCTTTGGGAAAAGGCCAAATTGGCCTTTGTACACAGTTGTACACAGGTGACCTCTGTATGCAGGTTCACCTTTCAAACTTGGTTTTTAAACAAATACCATGCACCGAATGAGATTTGTCTTTAATACATTCAAAATTCAATAATTAATAATTGATGTGCATTCCTACAACTACTTCCGAGGTTATTTCTCGACTTGACGGAAATGGCCGAGCCAAGTTCCGATCACTACATCGGAGGTTATTTCTCGACTTATCGGAAATGGCCGAGCCATGTTCCGACTGAGCTTACATATGACTGTATATTCTTTTAGTAATGTCTAAACGTCAAACACAAATATTTCTATTGTAATGTTTAAATATATACAATCAAACCTGTCAATTGCGGCCACCCATTTGAAAAGGCCAAACTGGCGTTTGTACACAGTTGTATATAGGTGACCTCTGTATTCAGGATCACCTTTTAAAAGTGTTTTTTTTTAACAATACCATGCACCGAATGAGATTTGTCTTTAATAATTTTAAAATATCTTATTCTTAAGTCTTGAATTTGGCAAATGAATTAACTCTCCACATTCGAAAAATGAAGAGTATGGCACTTGAAGTTTTCAAAATTTAAAAAAAGAAATGTCCAACATAAATAAATGATCTGGTAGTTTTAAAATTAAAATAAAAATAAAAATCTTATTAATCTTTTAGGTATGTAAACACCTTGGAGATTCCAAACGTAAGAACATGCTAAGTATTGGCTACAATATTTTAGGTTACTCGTAACTGATCTGTCTTGTGATACACATGCTTAAAATGCATCAACACTAATCGCATATGAGCGTATTCTGTACGTATGTGCATCATATTGTCCAGCTTTTGTCCGTGTATATTTAAAATCTATACGCATATAAAGTGAGATCTTAAAATTACTCAGTGAACTAATGTTTCTTACTATTTAAATGTGATTCCGACTCTAAATAAAATTTGTCCATGTTAAACACATGACTGACTATTTATTCAGGCAACTTGTATAATAAGGCTTATAAACAGCTGTTCATGCTCAAACAGTATCAGGATTCCTTGGTGTTCGTACTTCGACTTCGAAAGTGACCATGACATCACTAACTGGTTTTTATATATATATATATATATATATATATATATATATATATATATATATATATATATATATATATATATATATATATATATAACTATATATAACTATATATATAACTATATATAACTATATATATATATATATATAACTATATATATATATATATATATATATATATAGTTATATATATATAGTTATATATATATAGTTATATATATATAGTTATATATATATAGTTATATATATATATATGGATTAACGACTTGCTCCACCCACAGAGATCACAAGACACCCGGCTTCTCGGATTAGTCCAGCAGCAGAAGCCAAAAAAGGACCATATTTTAGGAGCAACCCAAACTAGCAGTACAACATAGGTTAATATATATAAAATTAACCATCAGGGTCTCTAGATTTTGGTTCTTGATGAAGCCATTGCATAAAACCTGTGCATTTTTTGGAGCAAGGCTTTAAATATAGGTACCGTAAATATAAAAAAAATCCTTGCTCTTTTTGCATGTGAAAATAAGTCACTTCTTTTTATGACAACATTTGCACTCAAATGATATGTTTAAATTAAAATGTTTCATCAAATTGAACAATGTCACTTAATACAGATTCAACTGAAAATAGTGTCACATTATCAATATTAATACAAATAAATAATATATATGGAATATTTAACTGTTGGTTACTAAAACGTATGTGTGTAAATCTACACTGCAGAACAAGAATCTGATTGAATAAGTTTTAAAACAGTGTTTATCAGTGATAAAGGAGAATATGCTATTATTGCAATATTATTTTCCTTATATTTATTATTACAAAAATATTAAAGTGTGAAAACCTCTCAATCAGAGATCTCCTGCAAAACAAAATCTGGTGCGTTTGCAGCTCGAACAGTGGATTATATGCTGTCTGGGAAGGAATTTAACAGGGCAATTTATGGACTTGAGTAATCGATAAGGCACTGTGTGCACAGTTTCTATTTCAGTTCCACACATGGTGTGAGGAAGGAAACAGATCAGTGTCATGTGACCTCAAAGATGTGCTATCTGATCTGGGGAGAGCCTTAACTGGAAGTGGAGATGCGACAGATCTGATGCTGCAACTCTCCGGTATTCTGAACAGTGAACTACTTCCCTTGATTGAAGAGTTCAGACAGGAGGGGCGAGAGTTATCACCAATATTCAAGCTCTGAGATGACCTGCTTTTCAAGGTGTTGCGCCCCCTGAAGATGTTCATTAGTGCAACCAGGGATGGACTCTGGCATGTTCAGCAATCTGCCAAGGCTGAATTCCTACCACTAATCTTTTCCTCAAACAAAACAAATTATATCAGGTATATGCCTGTGCAACTGCTCTCCATGATGCACTTACCAAAACAGGTATAAAGTGAATTCATGGAGGGAAACTGTGTTGTCAAATTTTCTAGAGGCCAGTTCAAGGGTGTATGGTTAAACTATACCCTTTAAACTACCGAGAACAAGGATTTGACGGGAAAAGGATGAATAGTTGGCCTTACAATGAAAGGCACAGCTCTGATTATATGGTTCCTGGCACCTCCCGTCACAGCTCTGTATGCAGCTCAATTCCGTACCTGTATTGGTGGTTGTTGATCTGGAGATGATCAGCAGCATCCCTAAGTTCAAAAAGCTTAACAGAGTAAATGGAATAGTGATGTAAGGAAACTGAAGGACACGTTCAATGACATCTACATAGATCCCTTTGATCTCACTGATGCCTCTCCAAAGCTGATGAATATTGACTGGTGCAATTGGTCCAGATGCCGTACAAGTCTCTGCAATGTTCTGGAAAATGGTGAAGCCATGGCAAAGACTTTTGTAGATGATCGTCTTGCTTCCAGTACTCCAAAAAGTTTGTTTGATCCATTGCCACGTCTAAACATCAAGACAATGTCCGAAGTAAACAGAAAAGTCACGGTAAAGGCCAAGAATGTTTCAATGAATAGAGAGGTGATGTGCCTTCGTCTTCTAGCTATAAATTCCTTTAAGAGAGTCCCCCGGCGGCGTACCTTAGTCTTTGGAAATGCCCCTGTGCCATTGAGTCTGTTCAATGAAGATGGAATAATGATAGCCTGCACAAAGTCAGGCTTCACGCATACACTGGAGGACACAGTGGCTGGAGAAAGAATTGCAAGTCTGACCAGTTGTGCAGATGCTGTCATCTGCGATGGACATGCAGTAATTCAGGTCTTACATGTTCCAAGTACAGCTCTATAGGTTACATTCCAGGATATGGCCAAGAACTTTCTGCCTCATGTAATGAATTCCACCAAACATATTAGCACTGAAATCATTTCCCAGGTGCATATTGTACTAGACAGATACATTGAGAAAAGCATCAAGTCACAAACGCAGTGAAGGAAAATCCAGCCGTGTTTATCGAGTGCGAGGTGAAGTCAAGTGGGAATGAAAACAAGTCAAATCTTGCATCATTCTACACAGATTGTTGTGTGCAGCCCAGACACAGACGTTTAAGTGCTGCTTCTGCACCATCGTCCCTCCATCAAGGCCAAAGAAATTTACTTCATGGCTGGAAGGCAATAAAAACATGCAAAGCTCACAAGGTTCATCCCCGTGCATACAATATATGGCAATCTAACCATAACACAACACAATATTCTGTTACCTGTCTATGGCATAACAGGATGTGACACTGTCAGTGCCCTATTTGGACATGGAAAGAAAAGAGCCTTCAGAATCATAATGAAAGATGCAGACATATATCAGGCCATTGCAACATTGGGAGACACCAGTGGGCTAAGTGATGTGATGGTGAAAAGGCTGCTGCAACACTGTTTTTTAGTTGTATCTATGGGGAAAGTAAATTTTCTGAATCTCTGAATGTGCTCAAATGTAGACAATCTGAGAAGGGGATTGCTGCTAAGAGGCTTCCACCAACTGATGACAGCTTTATACTGCACTTGCTTCGAGATCTGTACCAAGTGTTCATTTTGGAAGCACGCAGACATCGGCATGCCTGATGTTCCTTCACCAATACACATTAACTATAAGAAGGAGGTGGATGGTACCCTGAGGCCAAAACTAATGAGCCAATCAGCAGCTGCACCAGAGTTGCTAAATGATCTTGTATGTGAGTGCACTTCTAACCTGTGCTTGGAAAATTGCGCATGTTCAAACCCTGTACAACAGCCTGTTCATGTGAGGCAACACTTCTCAGAGATGCAGTCAACTGTGCAAATCAATTAACAAAAGAAGCTTTTGACTTTCTTGAGAATAATGAAGATTATGATGTATTTTGATATATTGTGGCAGGTAGACGTTTTTCACCTATGAAGATTCAAAACTCCAAGGACTGCCCAGGAAGATTAATTGTCTGATTGCCAGCATAAGAATGTAGATAATTGTTTTCTCATGAATAGTTGGACAAACAGTCAATTATCCACTTGGGCTGGCACCACCCTTAATAATGGGCTTTTCTTTCCTTTTTGGAGTTAGAGAGAGAATTGCTGAAGTGATATTTAAGAAGAGAGACAAGTATCTATCTTGTGAATTTAGGTATATTTTTGTTTTGGCCTTCAGCCTGTTTTTCTTTTTGTGCCTTGTTTTGTTATTTATAATAAACGTCCATTTTATTGTAGATGTACATTAATGCTGGCTTGCCTTTACACAAATTAATAAGTATCAGTTGTCTGTGACAATCCTTCACATATGTGACACGTGACATGTGATGTAAAGCATTATTACAGAGCATATAAAATACTTATTGGGAAGGATATGTTCAGTTTTGTGAACTTCAGAAGTGCAATTATTTCACTGGGACATTACGATTATGAGTAATGACACTAGAAGTGATGTATTTGCTCATCATGCAAATCACAAAAGGTTAAATGTGAACTAATCAGGGGTTGGAGCAGTTATCTATATGACAATATACCTGATATTTTGCCTTTTAAGAAATGGTACATGCAAATAATTTTTATGGGACACAAAATAGGTTATTTAACAGCGCGTGGGCTGGAGCAGGGGGCAGGGTATAACACTACAGATTTCTCAGCTTGCACAGGTTTTCTAAGATGGCATCGTCCAGAGTCTTTATCCTGAGACACAGAGCTTCATTTTAAGCTATGTTAACAAATGTTGTACTGCCGGTTTGGGTACCACGAAAATTAGGAGTGCTCTGCTGCTGTACTAGATAGGCCTGTGATGAATAGGAAATGATTCACGTGATATGTCTTTATCTAAACAATGCCTTCCTTATGAAGCAAAAGTTGAGTTTGCATACAATGAGCAGTCACTGTCGATATTCTCCAGTGACCGCTTAAATCAGAGAGAGATCATTATTTGGTAGGAAACACCGGGCCGCTGATTGCGTAACGTAGGTGACAATTTGAGTGGACTCCGGTTACAATTATTACTTCCAGGGCACGAATGTAGTACCGGTCTATTTTTAGATCATTTTTTTCCTTTCTCATTTTGGTGGTAATGCACGAGTTAGATTTAGGCATTCTTGGTATTGATTTAAAGGAAATTGTTTATTCTTTAGAATAAGAGCATTACGGTGTGGTTGTCTGTGTGTATTTTGGCGACAGTGCATAGTGAATAATGAGGCATTGTTACTGATCCTGAAGTGAAATCTGTGACTTTGTTTACAGTCCAGCCTCTCAATAAACAAACAAAGAAAAATTTTTAAAAAAATTGGCGGATAACCTATGACAAGAACTTCACCGTGAGTTCATCTTTGAAGATATTTTAGATTAACATATTATTTATTAGGATTTGGAAACACTGGAATGTTCTGTACTGACAAACAAATATAGGGACTATATAGGAAAATTAATTGTGATCTGAGGCCATGTACATAACATTTAATAACATTTATATAGGAAATTTGTCGGGGACACGGGGAAGGGGGGGGGTATTAGAATAGCCATTGAGACCAGGTGACGGCTATATAAAGATGACCGTTCTGACAGGTTTGACTGTACTTGGGAAAACTCGAACATTTGAAGTTTTTATTTCGCGTATTTAAATTATTTTAAAAATCTAATGCTCCTTACTTCCCTATCAAACTATAAGAAGCGTCCTAATGCCCGCTGGCTTTAGTAAAAAGGCATCTTTAGAGAGTGATTCAATGGTTTAACTAAACCTTCCTCATTTTCAGTTAAAATAGTACTTTGTTTCAGTGAAAAGCGGAACAGGTTGACAGTTTTAAATAAAATGAACCATTCTTCCTGACGATAGAAACGACTTAGAAAAATACTAGATGCGTCCCAGATAAGTACAGATGTATCAGAAAGTGAAAAACAGTACCCGTTACATTTTTCGTTTGTAAAAAGTCAAATCTATTCTTCTTGTAAAGTATTATATGGAAGACAATATTGAGTGATTAAAACTTCCAACTTTAAATGTGCCGCCTACCTTTTATGTAAATGTTTGTAATGACTTTCGCTCTTGTCAGCCAATCGTAAATATAGACTGCTTGATTTGAAAACCAAACACATACAAAATTAAAACATGCATATAGACATACAACGAGGAGTAAAATTACATTCATCTATTGCTGTTTCATATGAACATAGCGAATTCGTGTTCATTGAGCGATGTTCGCATAGCGAAGTTGTGCTTAAATTACATGTGTGTACTTTCTTGTGCAACTATATCTTTAATTAGGGAGTAAACTGTTTTAATAGCGATATTTTGAAATGTATTAGGTGTCTATGATAACAATGTCAGGGTCACCGCACTGTGCGAAAGACCATTCTTGTATTCGCAGTGAATGATGTAACCCCGCATTTCAATGAAATGAGTGTTGCCGTTGGTAGAAAAAGCACAAACATTAGATAGCTATAATCTTCATTGTGTTTTCCGTACTTTATTCCTTAGCTTGCAATATTTTCAGTTACAAAAATTATTTTTAAAAAAAATTAAAAAAGAAACAAAACAGCAGAGCGGAGGCAGGAATGTTAAAGAAATGATAAGTTTAATAATGTAATTTTGGTCATGGGAAAACAAATCGACACTCCTAAATTTATCTAGAACTAAAACGAAAAATTCATATAGTGCGGGAAAATCTGTACAGGTCAGCCTGGTGCAAATGTTGATGTGTCTTGCTCAGACCGCCTAACATGTATTTCCTGTTAGTTTTGTTTATTATTGTATAAGCTTTCTCTTCGTTTTAACTACTGTTCAAACCATAATGAGTAAAAATAACCTGTCCACGCCCCCCCCTCCTTTAATCAACATGTGGGTTACAAGCTTATGATTTTTTGTTTTTTTGTTGTTTAGAAGTCATGAAACCCAACCACAGCAGGGTTTTAACAGATAATTGTGGTTGAAAATATATTTGTCACTAACATAAATACTGTTCTCTCTTCATATATGAAAGTATTAGCTTAAAGACATGCAATCATTGATTGATCATGCACAAAAATACCAAATTATAGCGAAAGTTACACTCCTCTCTATTCTGTATATAAACTGTCGCAATTTTTACTTCTGATTTTTGTTAAGTGTGCTTCAAATTTAATTTTTATTTCACTTTTACTCTAGTGTTGTGTGATTAAATTCTAATCAGAATTAGTAAAAAAACTAATAATTATTAATAATTTGCAATCATATTTGCTTCGATACTAATAACATATAGATCGATAGGATTTCAATATGAGAGAGACAGAGGCGATAAACAGTTTCTCTAGAATAGTTTCTATTAACTCCCTTGTCGTTTTGGGAGTTACTGCCCCTTACTGTGCCTGTACGGGTGGGGCATTTGCATCTTCTTGGTCAATCCTACGGATCATATGGAATCAGGACACAATTAATACTTCCGGTTCAGTACGAATGTAGTCCGAGTCTATTTTTAGATCCTTTTTTCCTCTCTCATTTTGGTGGTGATGTATGGATTAGATTTAGTCATTCTTAGTATTGATTTAAAGGAAATTGGTTATTGTTTAGAATATGAGCATTATAGTGTGGTTGTCTGTGTGTATTTTGGCGACAGTGCACAGTGAGTAATGAGGCATTGGTGCTGATCCGGAAGTAAAATCTGTGACTCATTGCACGTTGCTTTGTTTACAGTCCAGCCATTCACAAGAATGCCGGTTAACCTTTGACAAGAACTTCAGCGTGAGTTCATCTTTGAAGATACTTTACAGCAACATATGATTTTTTAGGATTTGGACACAGTGGAAAGTTCAGTACTGACAAACAAATGTAGAGACTATATAGGAAAATTAATTGTGATCTGATTCCATATCTCGAATGTATGCCGATAACTGCCATTAGCTGCTATTCGGACCACCTCTGTTATTTACTAAACAAGGATTGCATCAAACTATTTTTTCATTCTCAGCTTCTCTGTCAATCCTACGGTCAATCCAATCGTGGTGACCTTAATAGATTGCGATTTCTATTTTTGCGAAATTTCGGGCGAACAAACTGTATTATTTTTCTGCAAATTACTACGCCGACATACATCTGAGTTATATGTTTGGTCTCGCAGAAATAGCCGAGATGGTCCGAATGAAAGTAGGGTAGGGTGTTTAGAATGGGTAATTATTTCAGGGAAGTAAATTATAGGAAGGAAACCTGATAGTGTTACACGTCAATGCAATATCATTTGTTTTTGTTAGAGCAATAAAATATCCTCTTAACTGACAAACACACACAAACACATAAACACAAACACACGTGTTTTAACGCCCAGGTGGAGTCTTTGACAATAATCCCTGAAATTGTGGTCCCATGTGTCTGATTGTCTTATCCGCAAAAAACTGTCAAATATAACAAAAACTGGCCTTCTGAAATTAAACACACACTTTACTTTAATGATAGTATTTGTACATTATAAGATAATCACTCCTGACAATTTTGATAGTAACCCTGGGAAATGGGGACCCGGAAGTCATTGATCATGTGATAACTTCTCGAACCTGAAATTGGGGTTCGGAAACACACACTTGAAACTGGGGTCATGAAAGCAAATCATAGTAGAACAGAACAGAATAATGCAATAAGTATCATTTTATGACGTAGAATGAAATGAAAGATGTCTGAATTGGTTCGTTCGTACAAGTGTGCCGCTTTGACAAGGGTCGTCGATCACGCTGACCAGTTTGCTGACGGTTTTAAATGTCCGTTATTTTCATCCATTTTTATATTTTCGTCATAAAAAATAGACAGGTTGGCCCATTTTCTCGCCATTCGTCAAGGGAGGTCGTAACTTATTAACAAAATAACTAAATTTCAAGCCCCGTTTCGGAAAAATCCATTCCGGAACACGCTGATCAGTCTGCGATAACGGGTATCATTATGACAGACTTTTTAACGGCAATATAAAGCTTCATAACCGCCTAGAAAGCCATTTTAAAATTGTAATTATTATACCTACATGACGTTATAGAATAATACTAAGACATATCTTCTCAAATATCCAATTTTAACACTAATAAGTAGAAACATGCACGATATTTACGTGTGAAATTCCAATTTCTTTAGTATGTATACCCCAAAGAATATATGTTATTCAATAAGTGTATAATAATAAGAAGAACAAATGTTTTATATTATAAAATCTTTACTGGTATTAATACAACAACAACAACAACAACAATAATACTACTAATAATAATTAATAATAATAATAATAATAATAATAATAATAATAATCACAAACATTAACAGACAATGATGTTATTAATTTTTATCATTATGCTTTTAATGACGATAGAGAAAAGTATATAAAAGATTATTATTATTATTACTATTATTATTATTATTATTATTATTATTATAATAAAAGTTATTGTAATTTTCCATGTAAATATCATACATATTTCTATATATTTCTACTTGTTCAGCATTACATTGGATATGCCCAATTATTATTCTATAATGTCATGTAGTTATAATAATTAGGCGGTTATGATGCTTTTTATTGCCGTTAAACAGTCTGTTGGATGGCACCCGTTGTATCGCTGATCGGTCCTCATGTTCCGGAACGGGTCTTGAAATTAGATTATTTTGTGAATACTTTACTATCTCCCTTGACATAGGACGAGAAATAGTCCAAACCATCGTTTTTTTATCATGAAAATCTGCAAATTAAAAAAAATAATGGGCATTTACAACGGTCAGCGGGTCAGAACTTTTGCACTTGCTTAGCAGGTTTAATTGGTCAACAAAACGCTGACATCAACAGACTCGTCACCTCGTCCATATGGCTGTGGCCAGATATGAAACAGTGACACGGTTTTACAATAAAAAATATTAACCAAACCTTTAACAAATTGTTGACGCAGCCGAGACAAATCAAGCTTCTCAAGTAGAAAAAACACTTTTACAGCATTTTTTTAAAACAAAAATGTTGCATGGGTATGGTAGATATGCATACATTTCGACAACCAGGCCACAGCCATCTCGAAGTTTTTGCATGGAATAGAGTGAACAGAAAAAATACATGTACCCTAATCTCATTTAGCATAGTATCAGTAACATAATGAATTAGTTCAATGATGAGCTCTTTTTTGGCTGTGTTATAAAATTATGGCACTAAATGCACTTGCGCCAGCGTGGTAATATTTGTGACAATTTATTAAATCTATATCCGGTGAAAATGGCGTCTTCATATTAAAGTCGAAAACGACGACAGACAGAAACTATGTATACAATTTCACTTGTAATTCTTGTTACATTAGGGGATTATTTTGCTTATAGCTACAGTCACAGTCACTAGTACAAGCCAGTACACTATAATTTTTTCATAACTTGCAGTCTGATATTTTGTTCTGTGTCCGCTCAAGTTTTGAAGTGATCAAGATAGTCTTTGAAAGTTGATCCAAAAATGTATCACCACTAGACTATATGTCACCAAACCCATACTTCTAGATTAAAGGTCATAGTCACAAATGGAGGTTAAATGTCAAACTAAGTAGTTTTCTTGTCCATCATAATTACATACATTGCTGTAGAACCCCTTAAAGGTGTATCATGTGCCCGGTGCAGTGCTCGTGCCTATGCTCCATAACACATACAAGATTTTTAATCAATTTATGTGTGTGTATATATATATATATATATATATATATATATATATATATATATATATATATATATATATATATATATTGGTATGTATATTGAATTAATAATATGTGTCCATGATTGTAAGTTGTACTTTAGTCAGATTATGGTCATTTTGTAACCAACATGTTTACATAGCATTTGAGTTTAAGGCCGGTTTTGTTAGCAGCAGGACTGTTATATTCGTGTCTTGTTGTGACAAAAGTCAGGTACACAAAGTAATTTTCCATACAAATTACTCATATTCTGATGTGAGAATTGTCAGGTAGGCCAGTATTTTCATAGGCATTTCACAATTAGACTGATGTGACATAGGTCATGTAGGCATGTGTATTTATATACAGATTTTGGTAAACAAAGTCATTCCTATTCTAGAATTTCGGTTCTAAAAGATCAGTCTATAAGGAATCTATTTTAGTTGTGTTGTTGAAATCAGATGTTACAGTTGTGAAAACCAGATATAATTCAGAGAGAGGAATTATTTATTTAAAATATTCATTGGAAATACTAAAGTGCTCATAGATTTTAGAACTGTTTGAGATTTATGTGAATTCATTCAAAATATTCCCAATTACATCATTGTGGTATATCAGGCCATTCAAGACTTGTGTTACATCAGGCCATTCAAGTCTATTGGAATTCATTCGGAACATTCTGTATTTTTGGACTTGTGATTAGGACACTTAGGATTATTTGGACTTTAATTCACGTTATTGTGAGTGTCTCTTTAATTTTCATTTTAATTGTCTAGAAATAAATTGCTTGTTGATTTTACTTGATTTTGTTGGTTTCACTTTCTTTCTGTTACATATGTTTAGGCCATAGAGTCATAACAATATATATATATATATATATATATATATATATATATATATATATATATATATATATATATATATATATATATATATATATATATATATATATAGTATGCAGAATAATAAACCCAAATACAATTTCATGAGTAGTATCAATGAAAGAACATTTAGAAACTCTTGGTTTCAGACACATATGGTTGAAACAAGTTGTAGGTAATATTGATGTGTTCCTACAAGTTGTAAAACAATGCGGGAGCCGCGGCAGCTTAGCTGGTAGAGCGTCATATTCATAATACAAGGGTCGCAAGTTTGATACCCGCCCAGGTCAGCCTGTGTCGGCTGCTTCCGATGTGTCCTTGGGAAAGGCACTTGGCTGCCATAATGTGTTAAAAGGGCTGTTAAACCAACCAACAAAAAAAAGTAAAGCAACGCTTGAAAGATAATTTTGTTCACAATTGGAAATCTAGGCGTGAAACCTGTATTAGAGCAAGACTATATATTCACCTTGCAAATAGCTTTTGAATATAAAGAATATCTTACTTTTACTATTGTTAACATTTTTACAATAGCACTAACTGTAGGGGCGGATCAGGGCGGGGGTGGAGGGGGGACAAGCAGGCGCGCGCCCCCTCTTAAAATGAGCGCGAAACAACAGGAATGTTTTCTATAGTAAGTTTCTTTACAGTTAGATTGTTAAAATTATGTCATGGAAACACTTAAAATGCAGGAATTTCCGGGGGCTTCACCCCTTTGGCCCCCACCAGGGGTTCCATCCCACATACCCCTTGCCTACTTGTTTACGCCCCCAATAAACGATATTCCTGGATCCACCTCTGCTGAATTTGTGTTTCATTTACGAATGTAGCTCACCTGAGTTTTGAAGAACTATTATGCCTGAATAAGGTAAAGTCCTGAATAAGGCCTGTAGAAGGACCCGGTTCTGAATGAGAACGAACATTCCTCTAGTTATAGCCTACGTATTTATTAATGTGGTGCATACGCATGAATGCGTACGATTGTAGTTCGAGTTGTATATAGGGTGCACCGCCAGCAGGAACTTGCTCGACAACCTGTGTATTTATACATAAACAGTGCAAGAGAATTACATCCTCCTCATCTTTCCTTAGAGTAGAAAGTCTAAATTCTAGTTACGAGCCATAGATCTAAGACCCTGATCTACCTACAATGCCTAACACGCTACATATTATAACAAATAATGCACAGCATATAATAAGAACCAGGGGAGGAGCCGGCGTGTCTCACCTCCCCGTGTAAAATGAACGCGAAACAACCGGAACCTTTCCTAGAACAGGTTTTCATTACAGTTAGATGGTCAAAATTATTCCATGGAAACGTTTAAAATGTGGAGGTTCCGTCCCACAAACCCCTTGCTTACTTGTTTACGCCTTTCCCCTGCAACGATATTTCTGGATATGTTGAAACAGGTAGATGCGCATGCGGTATCATATGAAAATAAAACATGTCGTTTTTGTAATACGATAGAGGATGAATTTCATTTTGTATTAAAATGTCAGTGTTACATGGAATATAGATGTAAGTATATACCTAAATATTATTGGAAGCATCCAGATATGGCTAAATTTATAGATCTACTTCAAGTAATAATCAGAAGATTATACCAAATTTAGGTGTTTTTAAAAACAAAATCTTTCAACTTCACATTCAATTATTAAAGTCTGCACCATAATCTTTCAATGAACTTATTGAACATTAAACAAGTACCCTTTTTTTAACCAGCCCTAATTAAGTACTATAAAAGATCATAATTCAATATATTTACATTTGTTGCTTCAACTGCTTCTGTTGCTAATAATGTACTCACTTTTTCGTTTTCTTTTAAAGTGATTGTCTGTATTTTTGCTTTCTTTTTTTCTCCTCCAGATTATTAGTTAGTTCCTTTGTAGTAATTAACACATATTCAAAAATTATAACGATTCATATTTTGACGCATATGTCTAAAGTTTTGATTATGATTCATATTATTATGTGATTTGAAGATACGGATTTATATTGATATTTTAACCAACTGCAAATGTATACATTATTATTTTGCTTATATTTAACTTCACAACTGTAAAATCAAATAATTTCAAACCATTTATCTGACAAAACACGGGATGGCAAATCTTCTTATTACATGTGTCAGACTGTCTTGGGTGTCAGTCATAATTGCTTCCTAATCATAGTTTAATACTTCTGTCAAGAAACCTGATTAAAGTATACACTGCCACGCCCGAGTTATCCCATCAATACTGCTATGCATACTTTCAGGCATCAAACAGATTCTCTACTTTAAATTGCCGGCACATTTTCCCTAGCCAAAGGTCATCGATCCACTTCGTTTCATATCGACGAAGGTGAGCGACGACCCTTAGCTAGCGAAGATGTTGTTGCTATTGCTGTAACAATAAGTACCATTGTGGCTTGGTTTCAAACAGAAGCAATGACGCAGAGAACAATAGGAAAGTAAAGATCAATCTAGCAAATAAAGCACCTATCTGAGTTTGTCAATTTGCTCTTCAGTAGTAACAGCCAATAAAATCAATTTGATAGTGTAAATCATCACCGGTTAACTATTTATCAATTAATAACACCTTATGGGGAAAAAACAACACTATTATTATCATAGACAGCATTAACCATCATGAGTAAGAGAAAGAAAGGTGATCGGGATGAAAATTATAACCAGAGGAAGTCAAGAAGTTTCAACAGTATATGGTCGAATCAGTTCTCATGGCAGAGATGCAACAAAACTTTGAATGAGCGTTATGTCAAAAGTACAAGCCAAATAACACTTTTGTCAGTACAGGTTTACAATTTTTTTGAAGTCAGGCCTTATGGACCATGGATGTAATGAACATATACATTCCACTAATTTCCTAAATCTGGAAGTCCAGGACTTCATGTGTATGCTTTTCAGAAGTTTCAGCCTTAAATACTACAAGTCTCAAAACGTCCAGCAGTAATATCTCTTTAAATTTCTTTGGCACCAACATATTGTTACGGTTTCTGTTATTATATGTGATAGCTAGAGATTTAAAGAAAGATGTAAAAATCTTAAAGATTAGTAGATACTTCATTGTACGAATAATACAATAACACTGGCATCTGTCAGACCAAAGTTTCTAATTGAAGAGCAATTATTATCTAGCCATGCATCTTCTATTAGTACAAAATATTTATTAAATAGATTGTACAGTGCAATACTTTTAATTTTAATCTGTACTTTATATATATATATATATATATATATATATATATATATATATATATATATATATATATATATATATATATATATATATATATATTCATGAGAATTTGGCTGAGACAGTTTTGATATGCGTTTTCTTTTTTTTCTCCAATGACTGACAGCCCATGCAAAGGAGTGTGTGATAGAATGGGTAGTCCTAAATAAATTTTAAATAGTTATATTATCACCTAAGACACGCATCACCACAAAATAATTGTACTAACTAAAAAAGAAAAACAAAAAAACAAAACAAAAAAACAACCAGCAAATCTTTTTTTTTGAGGATATTTGTATTGTAATGTACAAGAAAATCTTCAAATTGAAGCCCTGCACCATCTTTAGCAAAGGCATTCAATGTTTTTGAGGCACGGCAAACTTTACAAAACTTCTCTAAGTCATTATCAATTTCCAACCAATCAAAGTATTGTGATGTGTAATGGGGCATGCATAAACGAATATTTACAGCTTTGGTAGCAAAACTTTCTCCTTGATGTTCGTACTCTGGTTTTCCAGTGATTGGTATTGGCACCTGATAAATCCTCTCAAGCCTTGGCGCTTATCTATGCGTGCAAGATAAAATAACTATTCCCTTTATCATCTTTCGTATCGCTAGAGTCGTGGAAAGCCTTCTTTAGGTACTTCACCCCTAGCCTACTTATTAGAATAATTACGTCAATATTATCCTGACCTTCTCGCTTTTTTTCTGCGCTTCTTACTCTGAGGAAAATACACATTCCAATTTTGAATCCGTTGTTCGTTCGTTCGTTGGATTAACGACGTGTGTGGCCATTCGGCCATTTTGTATCCGCTCAGCTTCGGGCCTTTATATACACCAGATACCACGTGACCTATCACGTAACCTGACGAGTCTATTCATAACTGGACCATCCTATTCTTGATACGGGAATGCTAATCAAAATGGTCAACTTAAGATGCAGGGGAAAATCGCTACAATACCCACGCCTCTGAGAAATGCGTCTCACATTTGGAAAAAAAACAAACATAATGAAACAACGTTTAATTATGAAAATAAATCATCCAATAAATCAATAATTGATCAGAATGTTTTAACATGATGCGTTGATTTGCATTGATTCGATACAACGTATTTTTACATTGTAGTTTTAATACAGGACAGTTACTTTACTCCCTAAACATTGAACTCAGAAACAAATGTCAGCAATCTCATTCATAGAACTCCTCTTTCTGTTCCATTACTTATCGTTCTTCTCCTGTCTCTGCTTGAATTGTTTCAACTCTTCTGAACCATCGCTGTTTCTTCGGCTCCCTCTTGTCACGTTCCCAACAAATAACTCTGTCTGTACAGGTCTATCCCTACACAGACTGCGTGCCCCAGTCTGTATACATTGGTCGTTTTATGTCTGGCATAAAATCCTGTCTGCACAGACCCATCCTTGATGTATTGTTAGGACGAACTACCCTGATGGAGGAGTGCGTCAACACATTTGGCGTAGTCCATCGTCCTGTAGTCATCTTTGTACTGGGAGTGATCTTCATTGCAGTTCCTGCAATTACTGCTGCCTCTTTGGGGCTGCTGGTGGTGCAGGCTGCATGGGTTTTGGAACATTCTTTCGCCACCAAAATCTTTTTCAGATTCTTTCTGCGCCTGAGATATGGCTGTCACGTCTTCTCTAGACCCCAACAGGTAGCTGAGCTGCCCTGGATTCTGGGTTCCAAGTCACTTTCGCTTTCCGTTATCAATTTAACAGCTGCCAATGTTAGGCCTGCCAAATTGTTCGTCCCATATCCACATGTTGTGCATTCAAATTTCTTGTCCCGTTTCTCCTTAATGCATGCTTGTATATGTGATTCCCATTGCTCTTCAGTCTATAGTCTAGGCATTTGCATAGAACTGTCGATTTCTGCCGCTCTTGGAGTTAATCCACCGAGCCTGTAACACACTAAGGCTCATTCAAACGTGACTGACAGTGCCTTGTTACACATCCTGAATACATCATCAATGGACATGTGATTTTCTCTCATAAAGTCCAAACCTATGATCCCGGCGACATCTATCTTTGCCATGACTGCCTTGCTCTAGTAAAAGTTGCCGCCATATGAAAAGTGAAAATTGTCGGTCCTAAAAGCATTAGAATGGTACCTCCTGCAGATATGATATCTTGCTTAGCCTTGACGAGTGGAGGCCAGTTTTGGATCAGAATTTGTCAATAGAATTTCTCAGACACCAATGTAACGGTCGCTCCAGTACCAATCAAAAACTTGGTATCACGACCTTGGATGTTGGCTGCTACGTACATTCCTGCCTCGGTAGCTACAGATTAGACTCTAGCTGAGTGCTGCTGTTTGTTTACTTTTCCTAAGCATCGGATTGGATGAATATCACTGCGCCAGCCCCGGCGCCTGCGCAATCTCTGCGGTGTTCCAGCTGTAACTTGGCCCTTCATGTTTTTACCATTATTTTTTCAGGTTTGTTTAATTCTGGACAATTTTCTTAATATGTCCCCTCTGACGACATTTGAAGCATTTGACGCGAGTCGAGGATTTAGAGTAAGAATTTCTGCTGGAATCCCCTCTAATGTTAATATTTGCGATCTTGTCATGCTCGGAAGATGTTTTCAACATACTTATTTTGTCATGCAGCTCTCCTGTCATCTGTTTCGGCAGAATTAGCATATGCTCCATCACCACTGATTCTAATATTTCTTTCCTGGTAGAAGTTGTCGCCCATACCAAAAGTGAAAGTTGTCTGTCCTAAAAGTGTGAGAATGGTACCCTTAACACCTTTAGTATCGCTGGAGTCATGGAAAGCCTTCTTCACGTACTTCATCCTTGGCCTACTTATTAGAATAATTACTTCACGATTATCTTGACCTTATCGTTTTTCTCTTAGCTTCTTGCTCCGAGGACAATACACATTCCAATCTTGAATCCACTCAGATTCAGCCCTTATATACACCAAGTACCACATGCACTATCACGTTACCCAACGAGTCTATTCATAACTGGACTATCCCACTCTTGATACGGGAATGCTGATCAAAACAGCCGACTTAAGATGCAAGGGAAAATATTTACAGTAAGTTAAACATTTGCTTTGAAGATCCCTGCTTCTAAAAGGTTTTGGAAATTTTGTTCAGAATTTCCATTGTCCAAATGTCATTTCGTTTAGCCACTTTTTGAGCTTGGGAAGAATTCATCTTACTGCTGATAATGACGAAGTCACTGAAACTACGTTGAGCCATGATTGCATGCAAATAAATTTAAGATACTAACATATATACTCACTAGCTAGGTTGACACTTTCTAGTCAAGTTCGGAAGTTAAAAGTGCATTAAAGCAGTTCATTCTTTAAACATTTTCATATTTTTAACAAACAACTTGTCAACATCAAGAAAATCCGATAGCATTAGTAGTTGCGCTTAACCATACATGCACATGACTGGTATGGTACGATTATGATACCAATAGATCGACTGCCGCATAAGTAATAAAGTAATTAATCATGTTAACAGCTATTGATTAGTGATTAATTCTCGTATACCACCTTGATAATTGTGAGGAAAACAAGTTTTACCCTTAGGTACAAATTTACTGGGACGTCCGACTGTCTGTTGATTTGGGCATAAAGGCAACATGTTTGGAAGTTACTACACTGTCCATCCCTGCAATTTTAGGCATATAGTACGCCAGGATGTCTGTTAGTGGAATCCCGGCATTTTTGTATCGTGAAATGATACTAAGCTTTTAAGGTTGGTGATAATATGTGAAGTCGATCTGAGTTGTCATGTAGGAACTGTTTCTCAACTGTGGTATTCCCAAAACAATATATCTGGGTTTGGTTGATGCTTTTTATTACTGCAGTGCTTTTCACCTTTGCCTTTTGGACACTTAAATTAATAGGCTTCTTTTTCTGTAAGAGAAACATACCTATGAGGCTTGGTAAAGTTATGTTTAGTAGACCTCAAGTTATTGTGAGGAATCAGTTGTGTTTGTCCTGTTCACAGTAACCCCCTACGGCAATAGAAATTTTTATTTATCTCATAAGGCAACCAACCTGCAGAGCTCAGTGAATGTATCTGAAATAGAGGTTCAAACAATTATTATACAGAAACTACTTTGTTTGTGGTAGGCAAGTTTCCTTACTCACTGACCTTTGGATTTCCATATAATTATAGACTTCTTTGTGTCTTACAGGGCAACTAACCTGTACAGTTTTGTCAAGATATGTGAAGCAGAAATCAAGTTCTCACAAGGGCACAAGATCTGACTAGATGCCCACTAGGGGTTCATCAGTTGGGAAAAGTACTTATTAAATGGAAGGAGAGCAAAATACATGTATAAAACCCTCCCCCACATGGTTGGTGTATAAACAGAAAACAAAACAACTATTAGTGAATCATTTATTGTTTAAAACAAAGAAAAGAAAAGGCAAACAAATCCAAACTGGTATTTTTCTAACAAAACTAAAAACTTTTGGGCTGAAATGTGTGTTTGTATTCAAACTATTTCTGTCAGCATGTTTTATCATCCTTATCAAATGCATACAAGTATCATCTTCCATAAATTCAGACCAAACTATTTTTTCAAAATCCATGTGGTCACTATGTCATGTTATGTAATTCAAGGTAAAGACTTTCAACATCTGTCCTGCTGTGAATATGTAACAAATTTCAAAGATTTAAATTTTAATCTAATCTGCAACAAATGTCCATAAAGGAGACACAAGTTTATTTACTTTCTGTTTCTGTCCCAGTGTGAAGGCTTAATAATAACAGGAGGTGGGACTAGAAGCATGCCAAGATTATTCAATACAACAAAATGTGTGTTTGTAATTTCTCATGTTTTGTTAATCACATCCATTAGGAATTAGGAAGATTCAAGATGATACAAAACAAACAGTTTGTATTCAAACTATCTCTGTAAACATGTTTTATCTTCCAATCAATTACTTTGAAATTCAAAACAAGAGTACAGTAAACAGTACATTATATGCCTGCGATGTCAATTTATTTTGCAGAAACAATTTTTCCTCTTTCAGTCCTATTGACCTTGACCTTAGAACTTAACATGAATTTAAATATTGATAAATATGTTATTATTTGAAAAATCATGACAACTGACACCCACAAAAATAAATGAATATGTCAAAAAATGATTTAAAATGGTTTAAAATATGTAAGTGTTAATCCAACACAAATACATTTATACAACATATATAATGCTTATGATTTTGCAACATTACAAAATGCTTGAAAGGCAAGGGGCAATACACCTTGTCTGTTTCCTTATACAAGGTAACCCATAAATTCTGAGGATACTGCAAATATTTTGCACTGAAACCCATTAGAAATCATGGATAAGAAAACAGGCCTAGCTACTGACATTACACATCATGGATAAGAAAACAGGCCTAGCTACTGACATTACACATCATGGATAAGAAAAAAGCCCTAGCTGGTGACATTACACATCATGGATAAGAAAAAAGGCCTAGCTGGTGACATTACACATCATGGATAAGAAAACAGGACTAGCTGGTGACATTACACATCATGGATAAGAAAACAGGACTAGCTTGTGACATTACACATCATGGATAAGAAAACAGGCCTAGCTTGTGACATTGCACATCATGGACAAGAAAACAGGCCTAGCTTATGACATTACACATCATGGACAAGAAAACAGGCCTAGCTTGTGACATTACACATCATGGATAAGAAAACAGGTATAACTTGTGACATTACACATCATGGATAAGAAAACAGGCCTAGATTGTGACATTACACATCATGGATAAGAAATCAGGCCTACCTACTGACATTACACATCATGGATAAGAAAACAGGCCTAGCTACTGACATTACACATCATGGATAAGAAAACAGGCCTAGCTACTGACATTACACAGCACATTTCCCCATTAGCTCGTCCATATTAAAAATTTCTTTAACTGAGGGTGCAAAATTCTCTAACTAATCTCTGACTTTGGACTAAAATTTCAATTTTCACTGACTCTTTCAATTTTCACTGACTCTTTCAAATTTCAGTTTTCACTGACTCTTTCAAAAATTCAGACTTTTTGCAGACTTTTTTGATAATTTAAAATTCCCTGGCTCTTTCCTATCCATGAAATCTCTGATTCAACAATGAAAGTGTAATTGTTTTCATAAGGAAACTTAATCTGAAAATCATGGTGCAACGTTTAAGCTCCAGGGTTTCTTCCAAATATGTCTTGGTTCTATATTTAGGTGCTTTTAAATAGCAATTTTACATGATGTGATGACATCAAAGCAAAGGATAAATAAACTAGGTGATGACATCAAAGCAAAGGATAAATAAACTAGTGATACACAAGGCAAATTATGCTTGCACATCATGTGACTTTAGACATAGCTCAGTGAGATCATAATTAGTACAAGATTGATCTACACTTCATGATAAAGTCATACCAAATTAATCAAATTAGGAAGTAAGTTCTCGATTTTTTTAATAACAAAAAATATTAAAGCTTTCTTTTGTGTGTTGGAATACAATACTGACAACAAAATATACAATAATCTGTACATTTCCTACAGTAGTATTTGGCACTGAAGCTCATTTGAAATCTTGGATAAAAAAATGAGCCAAGTAGTGACATTACACAGCACATTTCCACATGAGCTCATCCATACTAAAATTCCCCTGTCTGAGGGTACACAAATTCTCTGTCTAATCTTTGACTTTGGACCAAAATTTCAATTTTCCCTGACTTATCACAAAAATTATCTGACCTTTTGCACACTTTCTTGATAATTCAAAATTCCTTAACTCTTTCTTGACCCATGGAAACCCTGATTCAAGAATAAAAGTGTAAGTGTTTTGATTAGGAAACTTAATCTGAGCATCAGGGTTTTTGGTTTAACCTCCAGGGTTTCTTCCAAATATGTTTTGGTTCTATATTTAGGTGCTTTTAAATAGCAAGTTTCCATGGTGTGTTTACATCAATGCAAAGGGTAAATAAACCAGTGATACATCAGGAAAATTATGCTTGCACATGATGAGACTTTAAACATAACTCAGTAAGATCATAAAACACTATAGTACAAGAGTGTTCTACACTACAAAATAAAGTCATACACAATAAATTAAATTAGGAAATAAGTTCTGGATTATTGTATTAATGAAAAATTTATTAAAGCTTCTCTCTCAGTCTTGAAATACAATACCAACAAAAATATATGTGCAGAATATATGATTCCAAGTCAGTTTAAGCTTTTATGAGTAAGCAAACTATACTGCATTATGGGTTTTTGGATTGCAATCAAAAGTCTTTGTTTATTAATTTGAGAACAATCATAAATAAATTAACCTCCTAATATTTGCTTGAATATGTTAGGTGAACAGTATCTACAGCTATGAATTATAATATGAATATGTAATAATTCACCAATAGGGTTGTACAGGAATCAAGGGTTTTGTACTATCTGGATATGACTTTGAGAGCCAGCAATTGGCATGTTATGCCAAGCATGTATGTGGCTAGACCAAGTGATTCATAAGATTCAAGCTTTTAAAGAGAAAATAATATATATGCTAAGATTAGGTATGTGCTTATTACATTGTACATAACTCCAGGGTGACAACAAGAACATGGCTGACAATCTAACAGTCCACAACAATCCACAAATTATATAAAAACTGTGAAATCTTACTAAGTGTGAATCCCAATTTATTTTTGGTTTCCTGGAATATGCAGTAGCTCATTTCCTTCTGTAAATAATACATGCAACTTTACATGCCACCTAAATTATTTATATTTAATTATTTATTTAATTATTCACAAGTGTGAGGTCAAACATTGTACCTTATTTAAAGAATTTAAATTAGTGTGTTCATTTGCACATATATATATACATTACAGTATAAGGAGTCAACAAAAATGAGAAAATCCACAAAATTGCTAAATACACTACAAATCCACAAACTCTGTGAAAAATTCACAATTTGTTAACAAATCTGCAGGTGGAGTCACCCTGTAGCTATAGCTTGTAGTGACAAAGAAACTCAAAGACAAAAGAGAATCAAACCACAATTTAAAAATTATAAAAAAAGATTTAATACTCTACATCCCCAAATGTAATTCATTTTTACAATATATGCACAATAGTTGATATTAAAGATCTCTCAACATTTCTAATATTCTTATTATGAGAAAATCTTTAATCTCTCAACATTTCTAATATTCTTATTATGAGAAAATCTTTAAGTGTCAAGAAAACTTTGGATTCTGAATGCAAATTTTGATCCCTAGAGATTTTCTTGACTCATTGCTCCTTGGTCTGATTTCTGACTTTGAGTTTAATTAGATTCTAACTTTCCACATATAATTTGGCACTATTAAAATGTGAGATTTTGTGCAAAAATATTAATAATTTGGTACATTAATTGTATATATAGGATGGATTATGTACATACAGTTATATTCTGACTTTATGTACTATCTTATGAGAAATAGTTTTTAATAAAGAATTGCAGGCCTAGAGACAGCAGAGCCTGGGCCTTCTTGTATATCATTTGCCAGCTAATTTGCATGCCTACAGGTAATAGAGGCTAGGACTTCCTGTATGTCATATGCCAGCTAATTTGCATGCCTACAGGTAGCAGTGCCTAGGCCATCTTGTATGTCAAGTGTCGGCTAATTTGCAGGCAATTTACACAGTTATGACTATTATAGATTTAAAATCTGCTTTAACTATGCTACATGTAACTACTTTGCACTTCTTGATATACCATATTTTAGTAAAACACACACTTATTTTACCTAATTTCTTTTTTCAGGTGAGGGTGCACATTTTACAGAAGAGCAAAAAAAACCCCATTTTTTTCTAGGTCGATCTGATGAAAGGATCAAACGCACTAAAGCTGCCTACATGTCACATTCACTCCTTGTGAAATATTATATCCATCACATTGTAACTAAATTGTTTACTAGCAATATTAAATTAATAAATAATGTGTACAAACCTCGATAGTCTTGTTCTTTGATTGCTTATGTTAATAAACTCATTTTATTTCACATCACTGTGTAGCTTTTTGCTCTGTGACTCGACTGTAAATACAGGTACATACAACTGGTAAGTTGTTGTTCTACTGTCATGTTTTTGCTAAAGCTGTTAAAAGTACTGCACTGCAGCACAACAAATATGATTAGCATACCTGTAAATGTTCAATATTTGATAACTGTTAATCTAATAAAATTTGTTCTTCATTTCATAATTTCAGAGTGAAATTATCAAGATTTTAAAATGTATTATATCACATGCATGTTATATGGCAGAACTAAGTTTTTTCCTTCATTCTGGATTAAAAGTCGGGGTGCACATTATACATCAGTGTGCATTATACACACAAAAATACGGTATGCTTTATGTCATACTCACACAAAATGTTAAGTCTAAAAAAATCTTTGTTTATCCAATTAGATAAATTAATTTATAAAATACATATATACATTTACATGATTTATGTATAAAATGTATGTATGTAAAAGTACTTAAAAATCTCAACACTGCAGGATGACATGCAATATTTTAAAGGTATAAGGAAAGTTATTTTAAATGAAGCACAGATTAGAATTATATTCCTAAATTGGCTTCAAGCAAGAGAATTTAAGCTTGAATAAACTGTTATTGCAAAATCAACATATCTTCAACAAATTAATAAAGTGTATTACATTTTCTTTCTTGATATAATTGTAATTACATGAATCAAACTATTTTAACCCTTTGTGAGCATCTGCAAGCAGAAACATGTTATTAAATGACTTTCAGAAACTGCAATGAAATGCACATTCTTATGGTATGCAAAGAAAGGTTAAAGGTATTAACTAAAATCATATAGATGCCTAGGACACTGTAATTCAATCTAATATTATGTGACTTTTGTATATGAAATTGGTAAATAAAATAAAATAAAAATGATGTTATGTGACATTTCAAGCAAATATAAGTAAAATGCTGGTCATTCAGATCATGGTGACTCTAGTACTATTGATTAGTAATCTAAATATTATATCAAAGGCCAATTGCCTTAATAAAATGTATGTTCACTCAATATTTTACTGTGTTGGTAAAGAAAATCTGCAAGCATTATCTATAACTAACAGAACAATGCTAAGACTATGCAGTAATGAAAACAACTACAGATGAAACCTATAAATATACTATATTTCTTCAATAATAAGCCTATGCTTGATGGGCAAAGTTGTATCTATGCAAACCTTGTTCAATGATATGCCCACATTTACAAGACAGGTCCTGTGGGCTTATCAGTAAGAAATGTGAGAAATACTATGAACATAAGACTAGCATATGATGATACCTCAGACAACATTAACACATAGCAAACATTCATTAAAGCTATATAAAGTGCAAAATAACACAAAATATTTCCATATAATCAATCAAATATATATATATATATATATATATATATATATATATATATATATATATATATATATATATATATATATATATCACATTAACTGAGAACAGAGACTATACAATATCAAAGAAAATCTGGTAACAGTCCATCCATCCACACATACATACAATCTTAACAAAGTCTTAAAAAAACAAAGCATTTCAAGTCCACACTCCAAGCATTTTTGTAAACTTTGTGCCCTTGCCACCAAGGTCAAAGAAGTGAGCAAGTGTGTCACAGAATGAATTTGCCACTGCTGTCAATGAGAAACCTTTTCCACTGTTGGCTTGACAAAAATCAAGATATTATTCATGAAATCTATTATTTTTGTCCAAGTATATACAACTCATTTATCTACACAACACACATCTGACTGAAAATATCTCTTCCCAAAATAATTCCATATGAATGACCAAAATATTTAATTTCTAAATCTATTTACAACTAATTTTAATAAACTGATGCAAGAACAAATATTGACAAGTATGCATATGTATTCATCTTTATCAGTTCTATTGAAAGTTCATAACTGGTCCTAACAAGTATATTTTACATAAACTAATCACTTTGCATAGAGAAACATTTTTATATTGATAAACAACTGAGAGAAACTGATAAGTTACTGAGAAAATTCCAGCAAGTAACATACAAATTTTGCATACACTGACAATCAGTAAACAGTACACTTATCAACTCTTTCCAAATTTTCCTTCATAAACTAGTGATGAGCATCTGCATCACTTATCTAGTCTCTCGAAGATAACTTGGAACTAATCAAGGGAGACTGCTGGGTAATTCCTATCAAAATACATTAACAATATTAGAATTCCAATACCTCCCTGCCTTACTATGCTAGGTATTGTTAAGTTGTATATACATGAATGGCAGAAGTTACAATGAGTCACAGCATGAATAAAATGTCATAAATCTATTTGTCTGAGGTGGGCAAAATGATTGCCATGCATTTAAATTTCATAAAGTGTGGAGGTGTCCACAGATCGATGATGTTTATATTTTTACAAAAATGATCTACTGAACAGAAATATGATATAAAATAGCAACACACAACTTTGGACATATCTAAAAACTGTAAATCACAATTTTCATAAGCATGAACATTTAGTAGATTTAGCAAGGAAACTGTTTTTGCTAAATATTATTGACATGAAGTTCCACCCAGGATCATAGTAAAACATTCTGTCCCAAAAATGCCAGATGCACTAGATTTATAAAAATCTGATGTAAACGTTTTAATTTATGAAGACAAACAATTCCATGACAAAATGTTATCAGTCACAATTATCTGTTGGTACATCAGTCACGATGAGTTTGCATTATGTGTCCTCAGTGACCCCATTTGCTGCCAATTCTTCTTGGACTCTCCTCAAGTAATCAGGATCTGGGTATCCAAAACTGAAAAAATTAATAAAACATATAAAAAGCTATCAGACCCTTCCATCATAAAATGTAACTCCAGATCTCACTTGAAAATATTCTGACCAATCAAAAAGCTGCATTTATTAATTGTTAGTACATGTAATATTTCCAAATCTGGAGTGACATTTTATTACTCAAAATGTTGAGTCAAGTTGTATAACGGTGAACCTGGGTTCTAGATAAGCAGAATATATGCATATTTTATGCAAACAAATGGACTAAAAGACATACAAAAATTGTTTAATGCATTCAAATTGCACAAATTAATTTAATTTTAAAGGTCAAATTTAGTCAAATTTTAGGAAGTAAAGTTTGCTATAAAATACCATTATTATCTTATTAAATATAACTAATATTGGTCATTTTATTTAGGAAACATGAAATAGTAGTTTAATTATAATTTTCAAGTACAACTGCCTACCCTGTGAGGAAAATACAGCTGAATTTCAGTAAAGACTAGCAGAGTTACCATTCTTATCGTGACATCATTGGTGCCACTCTTCATTTAGCAATGATCACTGCTTGGTTCAAGCAGTAAATGTTTTTAATGTCTAATATCAACAGACTTTCATGGCATCAGCAGTAAGCAGAAGACTAAAATATTTACATACTTTCCATTCCTTGCACTCATTTTGTCCTTACCTATTACTCCTGTTTGTTTGTTTTTTTTTAAAAGCACACTGTTTTAAAAATACAGATCTTTAACTTGTTCATTAAGTTAACATGAAACAAGTTCATGCAAGAACAAAATGTATAATGAATACAAATCATACAGTGAATAATGGTCCTTTCAAGTGCACTGGATCCAGCAAGGGATCTAGTGTCAGGGATTGATTCAAATAAATGCAAACTAGAGTCCCTCAAAGGGACTGACACTCTTCTGTCTGAAAAGAATTTCCAGGAATTCAAGATAAAGCCATTTCTAATTATAACTGCTGAGTGTTGAAACCATCTCTGATATTCTTGAGTGATGAGATTTTCAAATTAGCCACTGTGGCAGCCAAAATGGATTTAAAATCAGCACCATTTTCATCACAAGAAGTCTTCTGTTGAAAACCCAATGTTGATATGACTTTCCTTTCAGAAGGAGAAGCGATAACAAGATTTTCAGATATCTGCCATGGCAGTCATACTATATGTCCGACTGGCACCATTTTAATTTAGGACCAACTTGATATCATAAGAAAACTACATGTTGATATGGCCATCCATTCAGGAGGAGCAGCGATTATAAGATTTTCAAAATGACCACTGTGGCAGCCATACTTAATGTTCAAGAGGAACCATTTTTATTTAGGACCAACTAGACAGCATAAAAAGTCTTCTGGTGAAAACCCCATGTTGATATGACTTTTCCTTCAGGAAGAGTAGTGATAAGAAGATTTTCAAGATGGCTGATATGGTGGCCATATTGGATGTCATATCAGCACCATTTTCATTTTGGACCAACCAGACATCCTAAGATGTCTTTTAGTGAAACCCCTATATTGATAGGACAATCCATTTAGAAGAAGTAGTGATACTATGATTTTCAAGATGTCCTCTGTAGTGGCCATAGTGGATCACTCAGCAAAACCATTTTCATTCAGGACCAGTTAGACTGTATGATGATTATGTGCGTAAAGTTTCATGGCTATCCTCCAAGTAGTTTAGGAGGAGTAGTGATAACAAACCTGTGCTAAAGGATGGAAAGACATTGAAAAAGAGACTAAAGATCATCCTATGAGCTCTTCTGGTTTAGTAGAGCTAAAAACTGACAATGTACAGTGCAAAACAAGTTTTCAACTAGCCTAAGATCTTTAGATTGTCACTGTTTTTTTGTTGAAGGCGATTACAAAACAGAGACAAAAAATAAACACAAGAGAAAGTGTTGAATTTACAATACTTTACATGTCTGTATGTTTAATGGAAGTAATGTTTGAAAATTTTTGATGTCACACCTAATTGGTTTGAAATCTGATACTAAAATGGCAGTAGTAGTAAGCAACCGCTTGTCTGAATTACATCAAAAAGTACTATATTCCTGCCAGTTTAATACTATCAATAAACTAATTCTATTTAGATCATATCCACACTCTGAATGTCTTTTCACTATTTTAAATTCCAATGTTTACAAAAAAGACACAAGGATAAAATTAAGATCAGATGTGGCAGATTAAATAATATGAAAATGTGTTTTGTTGTCTCAAGTCCTCTAATTGGGGAGACTAGTAGCTTGTCAGCTATGTTTACTGTGTGTACCCAAGAGTGACAAGCTCATATAACTGTTTTATTGCTCTCTCTCTAATGTAAACACTAACCCTTATTCAAAAGTAAAATATGTAATTTATATCTAAGAACCATATTTCACTTCATCTTGTTTATTCTAAATTCTTTTTGTATTGATATATTTCGTAATTTGTCTTTTTTGTCTCTTTCTTTGTACATTAATTTGTTCATTCATTCATTCTTATTCTTACTCTCACAACATCTGTGTTCAGTTGCTTTAAGATTCCTTTTTGAAAATTCATACTAATTTAAAAATGACTGGTGAAATTGCAGATAGAATTAGTTAGATCATTAATAGCAGCTAGTTTAAATAATTTGGAGAAGATCAATTATCACTAAAATCTTAATGCATATACCGATAATTAAATTTATACAACCCTCCCTCTCTGTCCATAATAAGCAATGTTTCCCCTGACCAATCATGTCTTATTTGCCTTTGCAAAAAATGACATAAAAGTTTGTCTTCATTTTTATCTTCCAATAAATTTGAATGACTTTTCACAACTAAAGATTTCTCACATAGAATGCTACATTTTTGAGGAATTAGTCAAGAAATTTTAGAAGGCCACAAATGGGCTTGACAAATTATATTTTTTTCTTTAAAGGGATTCCTATAACAAGTATATGCTCTGTATGAAGATTAATATTCTGGTGCAATTTATAGTCACCTTATTGAACAACCACTTACCTCAGTTTACTGACACTATATAAGCAAAAGTCATATTTTAAAAGTAATCAAGTATCATTTTGATCAGAAAGTTGCAGGGTAAATATATAATTTCTCTTCAGTTGCATACACCTTTGTACCTATCTCTTATTTTTCAAGTGGAACAATGAAGTGTTACACATAGGAAAATGCTACCCCCACCCCATATAAGCAATATCAGATCTCAGTAAAAGATTGTCTTTTGGCACCAATGACATCACACATTTGGCATGCTACAATTAAACAAAACTCCTGATTCAGCCATGGGTAAAGTACTGTGTAAAAAAACATGGTTTATTGGCTGTATTGTTTGATGAATCATGCCACATCATGAAAAAATAAAACATTTACAGCCATAGGAGCTCATATAATACATGTTGTATTAGTGTTTCCCACAGGCCATTTTAGGATGGCGTCATGCCATATTGTTTTATTCCCATGCCTGGCTGTTATTTGTTCTATACCTGGCAATTTTTTTCCATGCCTAGCCTTTTTTTTTACATCCACCAGGTCTTTTTTCTCAAACCTTTTCATGTCTTGCTAACAAAAACAGTCACTTATGTGCTTGATATAATTTCTATGATCGTAAGCGGCAGAGCTCTTTGTTTGTTAAACTGCCCACAGCAGTGTATCCACTCACTGAACAGAATCTGACATGCTGGTGAGTAGATATGATTAAAGGGATTATCTTTCCAACTTGAATTGCCCTCACATGTCTAGGTAACAAAAATGGTCACTCATGGGCTTGATATAATTTCTACGATCATATGCAGCAATACATCTGTGACCAAAGTGGATTAACACCACAAGATGATGCATAAATGGGTTCTTCGTTTATTTCAACTGCTCGTGGCAGTGTGTCCACTCACTGAACAGTGTTTTGCATGCCAGTGAGTAGATATGACTAAAGGGATTATCTTTTCCAACCTAAATTTTCTTTGCAGATGATGGCTTGGCCTTGTCAACTTTCTTTATTCTGAATGACTTGCCAATTATTGACCATTAATAGGAGAAGTTACAACTAATTGCAGTGATTTTGCAGTGTTTATATTTTACAACATGTATAGACTGTCATCTGTAAAGCTGCATGAATACATAAACTATCTGTTGAACATTTTCTAATGAATGACTTGACTTTTTATAGTTAAAGCTTTGTATGCTATTTATAAATGTATTAAAGGTGATACAATCTAGAACACATTTATTATGCTGAAATGTTTCTTTTAAAAGTATGTATTCAATTTAATCAATGAGTAACATATTAATAATAATAATAATAATAATTGGATAATAATAATAATAATAATCTGTTATTAGTATTTTTATTTTTATTTTTCTTATTATCATCATAAACTGAACAATACCATTGCAATAAAAACAAGACTGCCCTTCAAAATGCTAAAAGTGCACTGAAATTAATTTAGGTGCCCTCTGTGTACAGAAGGTGCCATCTGGAGAGGATGATTACCATGCCTTTTACAGATTCTGTGGGAAACACAATGTACAATGTATATTAACTGAAGCATTACTCTTAAGTTGTCTGTTAACACAGTCTATGTTTTATTGATGGTGTATTTGATCAATATAACTATGCTAATGTGACAAGTTCTGGATGTTCTGCGCAAATTAAAAAAAAACAGTATATGGTCACTGTGAGAAAACTCGTTTAAATAGAGCTTTGTAAAGAACACCCCTTGAATTGGTTTTTGTCACCAAGCTATCTTTTTTATTCTTAGGCATGTTTAACATCTGGATCATTACAATTCAATCTGGTAATATAAGTTTGTATTTTACAGTGTTCACAAATACCTTATCAATGTCTGAACAAGATTACCATGAATGTAACATTATACACCCACTCCATGTGTAATAATCTTTCATGTAGGCACTAGGAAGCCATGGATGACTCTGGTTATTACTGACCAATGGGTCTCAATGCAGTCTTGATCTAAACTTACTGTGCAGAAACTATTATGTTCTTATTATATTTACCATGACCTTGACCTCTGACCTTCAGACACCAGCATCTATAGGTTTCTTTCTTACATAAAATGCAAGCCATCCACAGAACTTGGAACTCTAGAACAGAAGTTATTATGCAAAATGTATTTTTTTGGGAGGGGCAGGGGGGGCCGGATTAAGACCTTTTAGAGGCCCTAAGCACTGAAAAGATTATGGTGCCCCGCCCCCCCCATATGTAATTCAAAATAAAAACAATACTAAACCGTAATTTCTCTTTTTTTTTTTTTTGGTGCCCATGCTCTGCTGGTGCCCTAAGCACATGCTTAGTCTGCCTGTTAGGTAATTCAGCACAGGTGCGGGTGGGGGTGGTAAAACTAATTTTAATTATGTAATAATTACCTGCTATTATTGCATTGCTATATCTTTTCCAAGCGCTATTACTCAGTCCAAGGAGATTATTCCTAATTCCAATTAGTAATTGGAAGTTTAGAATAATAAACAACATGAACCCAGTCTGATACATCAGTCAACTTCCAACAATCGGGAATATCATCCTACTTTGACTTGAACGTAAACTGTAGGAAAGCTGAGTGGGGATGGAACAGTGAATTAGGCAATAATAGCAGGTAAGTATTACATAATTAAAATGTGTTTTACTCTTCAAAAACTATATTTTAATATCAGTAATAAATTACATGTTATTATTGCATTGTTGAAATTGACAGCCCAGTTTGTTGGGGGGGGGGGGCTGATGGCCTAAGATAAGCTGTCAAGTGAACTTACCATTGTTGTCAGTAGAATGTTTTACTACAGACTGTAGAATGGCTTGACAAGTTGTTGGGCTGATACAACTGGACACAAAGCATAAATACCTTCACTCTGGTGCACCATTCATTGTAGGTAAAATGATGAGAACGTGAAGTGAGATTGCCAGATGGCAGCTTTTATGACATCATCCAAAAAGGAATTATTCAAATAGGCCCAAGATGCAGTAATAGTCCTGACCTGATGTATGAAAGAGAGATCTCTTTCAATGAGACTGACAAGTTCTTTAATAGCACAAACAATCCACCTCAAGATGGTGGCTGCCAAAATATCAGAAGTTCCTTTTAAAGGGAGAAAAAAAGGTTACAACTCATACTTTTCTCTTTTGGTATAGTTAGACAGAACTGTAAAGCTCTAACTGGCAAAGGAATCTATCTTGCTCATCTTCAGCACAGATACAAATCAGATTGGGAATTTCAGTAGGAACAGGAGCTACCAAAGTAAGCTGATTTTTGGCCAGAAACTCCAATTGGCAATGAGAGAGTGAGAGAATTATCATTACCATTGAAATGAAAACAATCCTTTCCCAGTGACAAAACATGAATTTCACTCCTTGTATTCACCAATGCTAGGAAGACTGTTTTAAGGGCATGGTTCTCTTAGGAATTATTACTCATAGGTTCCTAAGGAAGTTTAGATAATGACCAAAGAGCAGATGAGAGGTTTCACTTTGGCAATAATGAGTGTGAAGAACCTAAGGGATTATTCTGAAAGGTGGGAAGGCATAGGCCTACAGTCAATCCCACCTCAAACTGAAGGCATCCACTACCCATGCCATCTGGTCTGGTACTGGAGAGACATAAAGAGGGAGCATGTTGTTCAGCCTCTTAGCAAAAAAGTATATCATTGGCCTTCCTCACAGATGAAAAAGCGTCTCTACTATTGACTGGTGTAAAGACCATTCCGCGAGGACTGCTTGCCCCTGTGTGGACAAGCTGTCAGCCAAATATTCCTCTTACCTGGAATGTGGCAGACTCAAAGAGTGATCTCCTCTGAAGCTGTCCTATGAAGGAGGTTCCAGACTTTCAAGAAGAGAGAAGGGGCATGAGTGCCCCCTTGACAACTAAGATATGCTACAACCGACATGTTGCCTGTAGCGACCATGATGCAGTGATGCCTTATGCTGTTGGTGCATCATTGAAGTGCTAAAAAAGCAGCCCCCATTTGAAGACTGTTGATGTGAAGGGAAGCCTTTCCCAAGATGGCATTCCCTGCAGGACTACTTCATCAGGCTCCATGTGAGCCTCCCATTCTAAATCTCATATGCCAGTGTGAAGGATGGAGTGAAATTCTGAAGCATGAATCAGAACTCCGGTCAGAACCTGTCCTGAGTTTTCTGCAAACTCAGATGGTGATGAAACTTGGATTCTGTGGGGATCTGAGTGGGCAGGGGGTCCTTGTGAGGTCTCCAGTTTGCTACAAGCAAGAACTGGAGGGGACACATATGAAGCCTTCCTAGTGGAACAATGTTCATTGTTGTCTCCAGGAAAGAGAGGTAGAGACGAGCAAACAACCAAGTTTTCTCATCGAGTCTTTTTAAGAGAGCACATATTTGTGAGATTCTGTTGGAAAGAATACAGACTACTTCTTGACGGGTGAGAAAATTCACCCCCATGTAAACAAAATTCTGATAAGGGATCAGATCTGATTTCTCCTGATTGGAATAAGGCCAGAGGAGTCATCATGTTCCATCTGAGGACATTGTGCATCAATCAGTCATTGAACTACTGGAGGATGGGAACCCCTAAGGACCTTAAATGTGACGCTATTACACTCATCACCCTCGTGAAGTCTCCGGATGCAGAAGCTAGACAAAAAGGAAGAATTTAAAATTAGAAGACTTCCTGTCCCAGACAAAGCCACAAGAATTTCCTGTGGGATGTGAATATCAGCATCCTGGAGATCTGTGGAGATTGCCCAGTCATCCACTCTGTGAGGTGGATGTCTCCATCTTGAAATGCTCTTCCAGAAGGAATTTGTTCAAACGGGAAAGACAGATGATGACTCATACCTCTCCCCCTTTCTTTGAAGCCAAGAAAATCAAAGACTTTGTGTATCAACCTCTTTACTGCACCCTCCTTTATATCGAGGTACACTTCTTCACACAGAGATACCAGTTGGGACTGGTCAAATCAAATGGTGGTCCTTGAAAGTTGTGGAGGGTCCAGGAAGTGAAGCCATTAACCTGCCAATATTATGGAAAGGAAAGGTGAGACAAAGTTTCTGGAAAAAGGCTTAGTATGGGACTAATAGGGACGTTGGGAAGAGCAGGACTTGCCAAGGGAGGGTGTGACTTCCTAGGGAGAGGGTTCTGTAGACTTCCTCTCCTGGCTCCTCTGGCCACCTTGTCAAGACAAAGACAAGGAAAAAGGAATATTCAACTGTGACTGATTTTGGATCTGATAGTTTCCCTGTTTCAAACATTTAGAAGGGGGAGTAATGCACCTTTTGGGATGAGGGCATTTCTTTGCCAGTTTAGCTGGGCCTAGTACCACAGCCAGGGACTAGTGTTGCTAATCTTTAAAATCTTGTGAGGTGGCACTGTAGGAATTAGCCCTTCAAAGAACATCTCCATGTGCAAAATCTTTGATGTACCCAAGGCAGCATCCTTACGGGGATGAAAGCTCTGCAGAGAGCCCTTAGCCATTGAAAGCACATCTTGATGTCTTGGCAATGGCCTCTAACATTCTCTGCAGTGCAAGTGGAGATGATACTTTGTGAAACAGGCCAAAGAAGGCAGCTGAAAAAAGATTTATATGTGAGCTAAGGTAAGTAGTGTCTGTGTCTTCAGTTCCAAAGCCTTAAGAGCCCTGACTGAGAGACGGCCCATCTCCTTGCTGATATCCACACCTGGAAAGCACTCAGGTCCAAGGTAGGGGGCGATGGGTGAGTTTAAGGAACCAAGCAAGTAATAGACCCTGTGGCTGGTGGTTGAAAACAGGGGCTGAAGCATAAAAGAGGGGACATACCAACCCTTTCTGATGTCTGGCCCCCTCTTGGACTTGTGACAACTTCTCAGTCAGCTTCCTCACCATCGCTTAGTGAAGGAGCAACAGCAGGTTCAATTTAGGCTGTGCCCTAGGTAGCTCTCCAAACTGGAGAGGATCCTAGCTTCCAACAATCACGAGGGTTTGGGACACAGATTGGGGAGAAAGGGTGTGGAAAACCTCATTTAATGCCTTATAAAAAAAATCCACACCTTTGTCTGTATCCGGACACATAGGATTGGATGAAGAAGGAGAACCCAACAGATGAGAAGGACCCAGTATGACTGATTGTTCTGGGAACTCATCTGTGTCCTCAAAAATCAATAGTTTATCATCCTGTTTTCATAAAACTCTAAGTCCATTCCCTGTCTGGACTGAATGGAAACATAAAGAAAAGGATGGGGGGGGGATGTCATATAACTGGTCCCTTCTCCTTGATTGGTTTAAACACCTGGTACCCAGTCTGAAGACTGGTGTCCAATGCCAGATGTCCATCACTCGGTGCTTTGCGTTCAGTGTTAGTGACCAGCGTTCAGTGCTAGGTAACCAGCGCTCGATGGTCAGTGACCTGATACCTAAAATGGAAGATGGGCACAACACACCATAATTGGGAGCTGAAACCTTCCTACCATGTGTCAGAGATCTCTCCCAAGTGGAAGCAGGCAACTTCCTTAACCTGGACACCTCTCTTACGGAAACTCGTGACTTCTCTAAATCGGAAAGTGCAGTAGACTCCTCCTGGAAATGGAGAGTGTACTCCTGAAATGAAGAGGAAGAAGTAGGACCCTGCTTCCTGGCCCTTTTAGGCCAAGTGACTTTCCACAAACAAAAAATGGGGCAGCTGTTCATGCATACACATTCAATCCATGCTGAACATGTTTCATGTATGTATCATGTGGCCTTTTTATGTCCACATTTACCCACACCTTGAAGAATTATTGAAAACTGAAAGGAATATAAGAAACAAAACTATAAACAGGAACAACTGGGTAGGAATTTCTTACCTTAGCACCGGTTACTAAGAAAGGGATGAAATACAAACAGCAATGCTTCACTATCAATGCACTAAAAACTGTCAAAATCAATGGAAAAGGACACAGCCACCAAAACAAAGCAAGGACTTGGTAGAAAATAACAAATACAACACAAAATTGGATTCAGTTAACAGCAGAATTGCCAAAAGACAACTTAAATGAAGAGTTGTTGGGCACCCAAGAAACACACATAGAAGTGGATAGAGTCCAAAGAAAGAAAGATATTCTGATTGTCAGAAGTAGACAAAGATATCAGACTGGGATCATGTTGGGCTTATTTTCTTCTAGACCTCCCACCAATAACTAATCAGACCTCCAATTACTAATTGGAGGAAGTAATTATCTGCTTGGACTGGGGACTAGCAACAGGAAAAGATACAGCAACACAATAATAGCATGTATTGTATTACTATTGTTGAAATACTATTCACTGAGACCTTTAGTCAGGTCACTTATGTGTAAAATAGCCCGTAAAGATAATAATTTCATACTGCTTTCAGGACAAGTAACTTAACACTATATGTACTTGAAAGGCTGGAATTTAAATGATTAAGACTGACTTTTAAATACCGAGAATACCACAATCAAAGAGCCACCTACTTTTGAGGACCACCATCTTTATTTGTCTTGTGACAGATGTGATTCCATGTAACTGTATCTTCTACTTCTGTTGTGACTGATCGACCAACAGTAAACACAAGGCATCTATCGAATGCTTTTCTCAAGAGACTCAGCACTTTACGTCGCTCTGTATTGTCTGGAAGATAGGCATGCCTACTGGTACCTTGGTAGGGTTTCCCTGGGTTCGGATGCCCTTCCTGCAACAGGACACATAACAAGTATAAAGTTATGAGGATGCAAATTAATTTTCAGAGAATACTATGAAGAAAACAAAAGTGGGGAAAGTTTGCTTTAAAATAAAAATATAACAATGAATAACATTGAAACCCTGCCTTTACTCAGGGGAAACTCCCCAACAATTATTTTGAGTAGAAAGTGGTCTCTTGCAAAGGTGTTGTTTATTTTGGGAATAATATTGGCACTGAATAATAACAAATGGTATAAGTGTGACAGCATTTGGCAAAAAAAAAAAAAAAAAAAATTACTCTGGAAGTAATTTTGGCAAGTATACAACATTTATTGAATATATAATTATAAATATTGGGAAGGTTTCTAAATATCTATAATGCTCTATAATGCTTTTTGCAAAGCATGGTGTTTAAAGAAACAGCAGATAGAGAATGTTACAGTTCAGAATCTGTGATATACCACTTTCAAAACAAAATTACCACCAATTGAGGAATCTTATATGGTGTGCTAATGGAGTATGCAGGAAGAGTCCAAGCCCAATGCTTCAAAGTCTTTCACGAGTGATATCAGATTGGCACCATTTGCACTTAGGAACAGCTAGACATCATAAGAAGATATTTAGTGAATGCACAATATCGATATGACCGCTATCTAGGAGAAGTAGCAGTAACAATATTTTCAAGATGGCCATTGTGGCAGCTATATTTGAGGTCAGTTTAGCATAACTTTTATTTACAACCAAACAGACATCATAAGAAGTCATTGAGTGAAAACCCCATGCTGATATGACCATTCATTCAGAAGAAAAAGTGATACAAAGATTTTCAAGATGGCCACTGTGGCAACCATACTGGATGTCTGAGCAGTACCATTTTCATTCAGGCCCAACTGGACATTATAAGAAGTTGTTTAGCAAAATCCCCATGTTGATATAGCCATCCATTCAGGAGGAGTAGTGATAACAAGATTTTAAAGATGGTCATTGTGGCAACCATATTGTGCAAGCGGTACCATTTTCATTTAGGACCAACTAGGCATAATCAGAAGTCTTTCAGTGAAAACACCATGCTAATCTGGCCATTCGTTCAGGAGAAGTACCCATTCAGAAAAATCTCACCAATTCACACGAGCTGCTCATAAGCTTCACATGAGAACCTTGATAGAAACGTATGCAAATTGGGTAGATTTTGCAAGCTCATGTGTGCAGTTTGTTAGATCTTGTGAGCCATTAAAAAACTAACCAAATTTTCTCATGTGCAGATTTTGCTCACTTGAGAATTTGAATGTTCACATGAGAATGTATAACTTAGAAAACATTCTTTCCCCTTACATCTGACTATGTTTGAAAATAAGGCAGAGTTCTAATTTCTCACATGAGAAATTTTGACTTAGATTCTGATCAGACACATTTTAGATTTGTTCTAAGTTGGTTTTTCTCATGTGAGTTAGAGACCCATCCCATTCTGCCAGCATTCTATAAAGAATTTTGCTTTCAAAAACCAAATAAAAAAATAAAATAAAATCACATAAGATTAAATGTGATTTTCCGCGACTGAGATCTAATCCGGTATTGAGACAATAATGCCGGTTATTTCCCTTGTTTACAGTCTGGAGACTGGTTTACTGATCACAAAATATGCACATAACTTTTTGAAGGCACTACAACACACAACTACCAAGGTAGCCTCGCTTTCAAACAGGCACCTTTTTAAAATTAATTTGAACTGTCACAATTTAGCTCGTTAGTTCGAGAAATTTCATTGCAAGCAATACCACTACATGTGCAGCAACTGATCATAGAAAACAGGAGATAATTTAAAATCATGGATTGAGACGATAATTTTTCAGATCATTATTATTTACTGCTGCATCTGCCAAACTGCAGTTCTCGATTGAATGTTGTCGGTTATCGAGAATAGTGTGACGAGATTAGTATCCTTGATCTGCCATGGTTCGTGCCCTCAACGTTAATTTTAACGTTTATATTATTGGGAGAAACTATTGAAATCACCATAGAAAGTGTTCAACTATATCTCCTTAATTTATTCATAAACTCTCCAAATTCTTTGCGAGCTACCGTTGTTCCGAGAGTGTCTAAATGTGTTTATTTCCAGAAGTACATCTGTGGTTCATGCCCCTGAAATAAAGGCCACGTGACATAAGATTGGAATGTGACAATTAGGTCAATGTTTACTCTAGAAATCGATCGTGTATGATGTCCCTGTATTAATAATATTTGCGTATACAATACAAATCATTTCTTTCAAACGCATATCGACTGCAATAAAACCCTTATAAATATTGAAGACAAAAATATAAAAGAAAAAAAAAATATGATGCATTTTTTAATTATTATTTTTCAAGCTGTCTGCTGGAATTATCATATTGAAAGATACTGTAAAGTTTCAAAAGATTTGTATTCATGCTATTTCATAACAAAGATTTTTTTCCCTTTTATTAAAATATTTCAGTGAAAAATTTCATACTATATAGCTTTTCATTGGATTTATTTTTTCTAACATGATATAAGAAGTGCATGTTATAATGACCAAATTTGTACATTGCCTTTGTCGTCAAAAAAATCTCTGTCGTGGGTTTCCCGCTAGACAAAAGGTAAAGAAAACCAACATGTGAACAGTGGCCCTGGCTTGAACAGCTAACACTAACGTCAGGGCCACAAGTGTATGGCACGAGTAAAATTTGCAATTTTCATTTTTTTTTTTCAATTTGATTTGTATTAAGTATTCAAATATGTCTTAATCAGCACTTACTGTCACTGTCAACAAATGCTAGTGACCCAGTTGATTACATCAGGATCTCAAAACAAGCATGTGAGGTCATGAGAAACTTGGCGCATGATGCAAGGATAGACACGAAGTTTGGACGGTTGACGATAAATTACATGCAAGCTTGTTAATCTCATTTCTGTTTTTGTTAGGGACTGTTTTTCTTCTAGCATATCAAATTCTACAATTGTCTTCATGCAGTGAAGTTTGAACTTTAACTGAGGCAAGTTCAGAAGTCATATACATGTAGGTATGCTTCTAATTTTTATACTTTTAATTTTTCAAAGAATATGGCAGTGGATCTATTTCAAAGGTTTTAAGGTGTAAAGTGAGTAATTTCATATTGCTTTTTTTTTTGTTTAAAGACGTAAAGTACCAAACGTTTGACAGATATGATGTTGCAGCTTCAAACTGGATGGTCATGAATAAAACTTACAGATGTTTCTAAGACTTGTGAAGTGATTTTCGAATGTTGAATTTAAAACAAAATGCCTTTGCCAAACAAGTAAAAAGTCACATTTGTTGTCCGGGTTACATAGTACATGTTGCTGCATGTAATCTATTTCAGTGGATGGTACCTGAATCGTACAAGAAGCAGAGAAGGATTTAGGATTTTATTCTGAGAGGATTTGTTTAGAAGAAGTGGTTCAGTGTAATTCAAATGGCTAACATTCTTGTTTTTCACGTAATATTGTACAATTTTAACAGATGGGGAGGGGGAACCTTTAACCATCTAACAACATCCCCCCTCCCCAAATGGATTTCTATATGGAAGTGAAGTAAAAAGTGTCTAAACCCATACAGAAAAAAGTGCAGATTTCCCACATATTCAAGAAAGCGGCTGTGAGAGATTCCTTTGACTGAAGAGCTTGCCTTTCTGTGTACCACATATTCGAGAAAGCAGCTGTGAGAGATTCCTTAGACTGAAGAGCTTGCCTTTCTGTGTATCATCCCGAATTTTCTGGAATCTTAATAATACATTGGATATGATCTAGATCATACATCCACTGTCTCCTTAATTTGCTCCGCGTGCAACAATTTTGCAAGGAACACAGTATGCTTAATTTAAAAAAGACAATGTAACAGCTAATGAAATATATTTTGTGTACAGAGTGTTTTACAAAAGAAATTGAACAAAATATCAGTACATCATGGTACTCTATTGAGAGGTTTAATTTTAACAAACTTTTAAATGTTATGATAGAAACTACTGATATATTGCACAAGGGTACAAAATAATGTTTAACTTTGATAAATACAGTTTTAAGCAATTATGATAAATATTGTTTCAAACAATTATGAATTTGTATTCATTCCTTCCATGTCGTTTCCTTTGATTTATTCAGATTTTAGGGGTCCCTAGTGAAACTGTATGATCAACAGCAAACCAGATGGAGTATGTGTAATGAGTTCTAGAAAGTTTGCATATGTAAAACAAGATACATGGCTCAAAATTAGGATTTTTTTCACTAACCCGCAGGATCACCAAAATAAAATTTTCATTGATCCTGTCTAAATTTTACTGATCTTGCTAAAATCAAACAGAAGCCAGTTCAGTTTCTAATTCAACATTTATTAATCATTAACATCAACTCAAAACAATAACTGTATTTCACCAACAACACAGTCTCTCCTGTGTCACACTTTAGCCTTTAGTGTCCATTTTTTCCCAGCATTTCTGGTACTTTCTTAGTCTCTTATGTTCATCATATATGTGATCGCGCTCCCTTGTCATCTAATTTTTGCCATTTTGATGGCAGCTGCACACCTTGCAAATACTTTTACATGTTTACAATTGTCAGTGCATAATGCACTGAATGTTTATCAACAACAATATAAATATTAAAACATTGTTTGGTATAATTTTGGATTATTCATTGAATCAATAAAAGCAACCTTTTCTGATTGGTCAATGCTAGCCTGAGGCCTTTTACCTTTTGTTATCATCAGTAATGAAATCAGTGCTTGGATGTAGTACACCTAGCTGGTTTCATGTGCATGAAGACCATTGCTTTCACAATAATCACACTAATTTGCTTTATGAGTGAACGAGTGTTTTACACCTGCCCATTTGTGCTGCGAGCATTTATTGTTACAGAATGCATGCGATATAATAATTATAATAATTGAAAATCATTATTATCACATATTTATATACGGGTTGTCTTTTTTTCATGTGAGAAACCTCACTAAAACATGCATAATTGAACTTGAATATGCTCATCTTCACTAGATTTTAATATCACTTTGAAAATCTCTTTATTGCTGCTAAATAAGTTTTATTATAGGAACTTGGTTCTTTTTCATTCTTGTCAAAAATGTTTATCATTACAAATCAAATCCTAGTCAATTTTTTTTTCTATTGCTCACGTGAGCAAAATCTTGCTCATGTGAGCAAAATCTTGCTTACATTAACCATTCCTGCTCATGTGATTTTCACATGAGCAGACTTGCTCACGTGAGCAAGGTCTTGCTCATGTGAGGAAATGCTCGCTCACGTGAGCAAAATCTTGCTCATATTAACAATTCCTGCTCATGTGCTTTTCAGATTTTTACTAGATTATATTGCTCATGTGAGTTCTACCTAATTTGCATGTTAAAATGCACATGAGACTAACATGAGTTAGATCTCACATGAGAATCTTATGTGCTAAAGGTTAGCCAAATTTGGTGTGGGTAGTAATAAGAAGATTATCAGGATGGCCACTGTGGTGGCCATACTGGACGTCTGAGCTGAACCATTTTCATTTAAGACCACCTAGAAATCATACGAAATCATTTAGTAAATACTCTATGTTGATACTACCATTCATTCAGGGGATAACAAGATTTTGAAGATGGCCACTGTAGCAGCTATTTTGGATGTGCAAGCGGGACCATTTTCATTTAGGATCAACTAGACATCATAAGAAATCTGGTGAAAATACTTCTCAGTCAGGAGGAGTATAGTGATAAGAATTTCAAGATATCCACTGTGGTGGCCTTACTTGACATCTGATCAGCACCATTTTCATTTAGTACCAACCAGACATCATAAGAAGTCTATTAGTGAAAACCCCATGTTGATTTGACCATCCATTCAGAAGTAACAATAAAAAAAAATTCAAGATGGCCAGTATGGTGGTCATATTGGGCAACAGATCAGCACCATTTTTATTTAGAACTAACATGACATCATAAAATGTCTTCTGGTGAAAACCATATGTCAATATGACCTTCCATTCAGGAGGAGTAGCAATAACAAGTTTTTCAAGATGGCTGCTGCGACAAGCATATTGGAACCATTTTCATTTAGGACCAACTGAACATCATAATAAGTCTTTTAGTGAAAACCCCATGTTTATATGACCATCCATTCAGGAGCATCAAAAACAAAATTTTTAATATGGTCGCTGTGGTGGCCATATTGGACATGAGATCAGCACCATTTTCATTTAGGACCAACTAGATATCAAAAGAAGTTTTCTGGTGAAAACCCCATGTCAATATGACTTTCCATTCAGGAAGAGCAGCAATAACAAGATTTTAAAGATGGCTGCTGTGGCAACCATACTGGACATCAAGTAGGCACCATTTGCATTCATTTAGGACTAACTAGGCATCATAAGAAGTCTTCTGATGAAAATGCCATGTTGATATGACCATCCATTCAGAAGGAGTTGCGATAACAAGATTTTCAAGATGGCCATTGTGGCAGCCATATTGGATGTCTGAGCAGCACCATTTGATTAGTATCAACTAGACCAGTGGTTCCCAAATCCTGGGTCACGACCCAAATGAGGGCCACGAGGACCCTCGTGACCCTATACTGGTACTGCATTTTGGGTCTCAAAAGATGGTATTTAGGGTTGCGATCAAAAAAGTTTGGGAACCACTGAACTAGACCATATGATGAATGTGTGTGTAAAGTTTCATTGCATTTATCATCAATGTAGTTTAGGAGAAGAAGTAATAGCAAACTTGTGCTGACAGATGGACAACAGAACATCCCATAAGCTCTCATGGTCTATGACCAATAGAGCTAAAAATAAGACTGCAGAAGTTTATGTGAATTCACAAATGCTGATGACAGCTGATTGCGATCAGAGCTGGATAATTATGCCAATTAACAGAAATTATCCAGTGGTGGACACTCTCACCACAATAGCTGACTTACTGGATGCTCTCTTGTGTCTACAAATAACAGCAAAATGATTTTTAAAATGTGTTCATATTTTTACTGAGAAGCAACACAATGCCATTAGTAATTTAAAAGACAAAATCACAATCTACCTCTATATCCTGGCAGATGTCATGCAATAATTGTGAATCCTCTGAAAAATTGCAAGATCTTGAGGAGATTAAGCAGTCCATAAAAAGAAAAAAAGAGAGAAAGGTAGGTTTAATGATTTCATAATCCCAAGCAGTTCCTTTGATGGGCTGACACAAACTCTTGTCTCAATCCTCAAACAACTTGACATACAAAACGTACACTGTTCCATTCAGGTCGGTCCTGAACCATTCCCTAAAATGGATAGTAGATCATCAGTCAAGTCCAATGCTGAAAGACATGACAATACGCAGGCCAGGACAAATCCTGTTCCCAGTAATAGTCCCTAAAACCACAACATCTACTGCATCTGAAAGTGTGTTCTTCTGTTATTAAAGGTGTTTACAGAGGCAGTTTGCAATCTAATGTAGGCATTTGCAGAAGCAACAGTGGACTCCTTGTAATATGAACTGAGACAAATAGATCTTGAAGGTCAGCATGTAATCTTACATGTTGGTGGCAATGATGCAAACGATGGTAGTGCCACTGATGCATTCAAATTGCAATGTAAATCACTAACTGAATATTTGATATCACCATGCCAGGTTACTATTTCTCAATGGCTTTTCATGAGGGTCAATGCAAATATACAATTATATGATGAAATACAAGAATCACTTTACATCGACCTTGGCGCATCTCATGACTCAAACTACAAATTCTTTCCTTTATTCCTCTGGTGAACTTCCTGACAGCCTCTTTCACATAAACCAGATTCATTTGCAGGAGAAAAGCACAGCAAAACCATCTCAAAATACTGATGAGCCTGTCCAATATTAAAACATGCCCAGCATGTACACAGAAGATTCCCAAGCAGAGCTTTTTTGAGAATCATACCAATACAAATAAAGTTTGGTGAACACTTCTGAGGCACACCATGTGCTGGTTCCTGCTATCATCATCACTACACAGACTGATGCAGAGAACCATTCAGTCCTCCATTGTATAGGGGATACAATGGGTCAGATGAACTGCAAGAAGCATATTGTATGTATAATGCCATACAAGAGATCATAACATAGCAGACTGCTGATATTACAGTTAGCTATATGACAGGCATAACAGTTTGGTGTTTCTTATGGGATAGAAGTAGCGTATAATACTGAAAATAACCTTGCAAATAATTCATGCCTGAACCAAGAATGGCATGATATTGACACCTATTTGGTGGCTAGTGTAAACACCAGTTTGAAGTCTTGCTTGGATTTTCTCTGAAAGGTCTAAAATAGCTAACTTTAACATCAGACATCTGCTCCCAAGTTGGATGAAATCAAAATTGACTTGAATCTTTACAGCTCAGCAGATATTCATAACTTGTGTAAAACTTTCATAAAATACTCCACTAATTACAACATACTATCAGTTCATGGCTTCAGATTAAAGTGCAAAGAACTGTCTAAAGGACATGTGGTTCATCATCGTTTTACCTTCCTAACAAAGTTAAGTATAAATGCAGGTATGACATATAAACATCTGAATTTGAATCATTTTTGACTGAAATATTAATGGCCCTTTATACATTTTTCTCTACAAAATTTCCACAAAAATGGGTTAGAGGAAAATAATAAAACCCTACTGCACATCTACATTATCCACATACTATATCTAGCCTACAAATTTTCAATACAATCCTCCATGAGGGGTGACTGGAAAACAATGACAAACTACAGTTTCAAAATACCCCTTTAATCATAAAGTTTTCAATACATGTCCCCAAAAATGGTTTAGCAGGAAAAAAGAGTAAAACCTTATTGCACCGCTACACTAACCACATGTCTACCCCACAAAGTTTCATAAAATCCTCCAACCAGTATGGACAAAGAAGTGATGGCAGACTGAATTCCTAATATACCACCTTTTTTGACAATTTTTCAAACTGAGCCAGTGGAGAAAGAGCTAAACCTTACTGCAAATAAACACCAGCCATATATCTCACCTACAAAGTTTCAATAAAATCCTCCAAGCAATGTGGTAGAAAAAGCAATGATGACCAGGGCCTTGCTTGAAAAACTATATATATCAAGTTAACCATTAAAATTTAATTTGCTTTAAATTCTGTCTTGAAGGCAGACAACAATATGTTTCTATTTTAAATAGACTTTCAGATAAGAAACACTTACAGTCAGGTGTTATTATTACCCTTCCTGCTGTACATCAATGACTTATAATATTGTACTGAGCTACTACACCTAACATGTTCATACATGACACAACATAATGTGATACTGGATCAACTGGTCAAGATTTGGCACTAAAATTAAATCAGGACTTGGTTAATGTCAAGTTAAATTAGTCATGATCATTGGTAGTCAAAGCTGAGAAAGAACACTTCAAAGAAATACTAAAAGGAATATATATAGAACAGGCTGAAAACAAACAAGAGTCCCTTGAAGAGACTAGCACTTGAAAAGAACTTCCACGAATACAAGATAAAACTGTTCCTAATTTTTAACTGCTGACTGATATTCTTGAGGGATAACAAGATATTCAAGATGGCCACCATGGATGTAAGATCAGCACCATTTTCATTTGGGGCCAACTAGACATCATAAGAAGTTTTTTGGCGAAAAGCCCATGTCAACATGACCATTCATTTAGAAGCAGTAGTGATAACAATATTATCAAGGTGGCTGCCAAAGTGGTCATATTGGATGTCACATTAGCAGCATAATTTTCATTTCAGGTAAATTAGACATTATAAGAAGTTTTTTTAGTGAAAACCGCATATTGATTTGACCATCTATTCAGAAGCTCAGGTGATAACAAGGGTTTAAAAATGGCCACTGTGGCTGCCATAATGGATTTCTGAATGGCTCCATTTTCATTTAAGACCAATTAGACCTTGGCATGAATGTGTGTGTAAAGTTTCATGCTAAACCTTCAAGTAGTTTAGGAGGAGTATTGATAACAAAACTTGTGCCAACAAATGGACCTATCATCACAGACAACAGGTCATTCCATAAGCTATTCCAGTCTATGATCAGCAGAGCTAATAACTACTTGGCATCATGATTGACAATATCTGAAGTTGGAAAATACAAAGTGACAAGGTCATTAAATATTATTATCACAGTAATGCGATCTTGATTGCTAGCTCATGTTGAGTTGTCAGGATCAGAAAATCCAGATCATTATGAGACACGAAGCATCAATTCATAATCCAGATTTTCTGGTGCTGACAACAAGACATGATCTAGCAATCAAGATTGAATGACTATGATAATAATATTTGTGTTATATACCTATCAATTTTCAGATAAATTAATAAAATCCCAAAATGCAATTGAAAAAAGAAAATGAAATTGCTTAACATTTCAACCTTTCTGATACAAACTTAATCTTAAGTCATCTTTTTGAACAGCTGATATTGGTATGAATATCAGTTTTATGAATGAAGCATGTGTAACAACAGTCACCCATTTTAACTACTATCACTGTTGATAACACAAGTTCTTTGCATGGGGGCAGCAGACCCATATATGTGATTTACAGCTATTGTGCAGTTGTCAAATCTTGCATTACGGAAGATTTCTCCAGCTAAATAACTAGGAAAGTTTTTATTGAAGGCATGGCTGATAGCAGTTGAACTGTTTCTGGTGAGACATTGTGAGAGGCTCTGATGGGAATGACAGCATTATTTTGACAGTTATTTACAGCAGGATTTGACAAATTGTTGGAACTTGATGGTACAGATTTGTTAAAGAGAATTCTACACATTTCCATTTGTACGTCCATTACGGTATAGTTATTCACGCTTGTTCAGTTGTACCAGGAAACCTCAAGGAAAAAGTAGCAGTCTCGTTTGAGAGTATGGTAATATGGAATCATGAAACAACAGTATCATTTTCCTGTTTTTGGGATTTGATGGTAAAATTCTGGCTCATTCTTGGGTAGAAAATTGATAGGTATATCATACAAATGTAAACTCACTGGTTTATCAGCTGAACAAAATACAATCCCATCTCTCTCATGAACAGAGAAAGATATCAATGCCAAATATCATGCCAAATCTAGAATACTGGTTCTATTTGGGGTAATAATGATGCAGAAATCAAGATAGACTACTGAAATTTCAAAGAGAGCAGCTAGGATTATTCTTGATGCTGATGTACATATACCATCAACAAATCATTTTAAACCCCGTAACTCAATGTCAAAACGGATTACTAGTCCACAAATCCTTACATGGATTGGATCCTGATCCTCTTACAAGTGATTTTTAAATGTGTGGAAAATGTAATAATTTATATTTACCTAAATCAAATTCTGAATGTTAATAAGAAGAGTTTTGATTCTTCAGGAGTCAAACTATATAATTCCCTTCAAGCCTGTATACGGTCAGCTGACTCATCCATGGGTTTCAGGAATGTTTAGAAAAACAATCATTTGCATGATTGTGTGTGTTTCAATAGTGCTTTTCTTTAAATCAATGTACTTTCATACTTTCATGTACTCACCGGTAATGCCTTATACAGGTTTACTACTACATGTATTCTGTATATAAATGCTGCATATCTGCTATAACACGACATATCATGCTAAAAATGTGATTTTTTTTACTTGCAAACCCCCTTATATGGTCGTGTTTTAAAAAGCCAGATTTTCTGTAATCTTCAAACAGAAAATAAATGACCAATTCAATATATCTCCGTAATATGTACTATGTATAAATGGTAAACAGTCCTGCTAAGAGCTCATCTAAAACTATCCTTGGGGCAGTTTATACAGCTAATTGTCATAGAGAAAATTAAAAGGAAACAACCAACATTTTATACACTACCTAATTGGCTGACAATAGCTAGGGTGATGTATTAAGTCCTTTGAAGACTGCTGTGGGGGAGCCCATCAGACTGATTTGCATAGGTAAAGTTCACAAAGCCCAATTCATTTAAAGTTAAGTAAATCAAAGATATATGTGTTGAAGAATAAAATTTATTACACATCATTGCCTTGAATGAGAATGTTTAAGTCAGCTTTATTAAAGATTATTGGCAAGTCCGTGAACAGCAGCAATGTTTCTTTTAAGTCAGACTTTAATCCATATATAAAACGCAAGCTTGATTAATTCGGAAGTCTGAATAGTGTTCAAGTGTGATTCATTTTTGAAGGCAAAATGTCAAAATACAGCTGTGATTCTGAAAACAATGAGCCATCAGCAAAGCTAGCAAAGCCAAGCAAGACTAAATTTCATGACTCCTGGTTGATGGAGTTTGACTTTGTGAAACACAGCAGTAAAGGGGAGCATTTCATTCTTTGCACATATTGCAAACACCATATCAACATTAGTGATTCTGGAGTGTACAACATCCATTGACATAGCAGTATCACCTGTATGTAACATCGGAACAAGTCAGAACATATTCAACATGCTGAATTGAACATTCAGGTTAGTTCTCTTTATTATTATTTGTTATCTTAATCTTGTTAAAATACCAACTATTAATTGACCCATACTTTTCAGGATGATTTTAACCATGAAATAGATTCATTGAAAGAAAAAAATAAGCACATGTTCATGTTTACACATTGATTTGTGTTGATAAAGGGACAGCATTAACATCTGTACTGGACAGAGGTGTTTATTACTGACTGCTGTATTACATGTAAGGCCCCTATAAAACTTGAAAACATGATGTCCCCTCCCTACCCCCCCCCACCACCACCCAACAATGAAATGGTCAGTCCCTAATGGAATGTGTATTTTCTTTTTTCTATAGAGACAAGTATATCTCATGGTCAAACTGCATCAGACACAGTTATGACAATGCCAACATTATAGTTGGCAAGAACAACTTATTTCTGACCAGGATTCACACAAAGAATCCAGCAAGGAAGTTTGAACAACAGTACTATGCAGTCTCTAATGAGTGCAAAGATGAACACAAATTACACATGCACTACTTTTAAACACCCCTACTGAACTATTGAGAGCAGCAATGACTGCATCTAATTAAGACAATATTCCACTCTCCAATGGATTTTAAAGACAGAAACTTTGTGTATTTTGTTTTATTTAATGTCATTGTGGTTGTGATTATGAGTGTTTCCACATATGTGTACATGTGTGGTAATGATATTTGACAATGGTAAGTCTGTCAACTATTTCTTGTTTGTAAGTGTATTAAATGTTATAAAGAATATAGATAATTTATTCTCAATTGGACAACATCACTTTTTGAGGGTCACACACATTACCCCCCATCCTCCTTGGGACTTCACACACTTTTTGAGTCTCAAAACTGTCCCAACACTGGGAATATGGCAGGTATAATGCTGTATTTATCTGTAATGACTGTGCATGTTTAACAGCAGTAGATGAACTGATCAATGATCCATATGAATAGCTTTGTGGTCTGAACACAACCCTGCTTGTAACAATTGTACATCATATACAGAAAGCCTCCTGGAAGATTGGTTTTCAATCCAAATGAGCTTAGTAATTATTATAATTATTAATTATTATTTGCATAAGGTCTATACTGATGGGAATTGGTCCAATTATCAAATAGTCACGCTCTGGGCTACAACTAGGAATTTTATATACATGAATACAAGTCTTAAATAGTGCTTTTATCAAAACATAAATCGTCTTCACAAAATATACGTCTACATAAATTTCAACTGAAGCTACGAGGTATGTCAACAGAAAGGGAATGGGAAAGGGGTTAGAAAGGGAATGGGAAAGGGGTTAGAAAGGGAATGGGAAAGGGGTTATAAATGGCCATGTGAGTAACAATTTTATGTAATTATCACTTCAATATGTAAACCTTTAGTTTGATACTTACTGTCTGGATCCCACCAGGAAATCTGTACAAAATATTAATTGTACCACAGTTTTCAAATCCTGGAAGACTGATGCTTGATGTATTCACAGTCATATTCCCTTCTGGTTGATTCCCTGTAATTATCCCATATATCTTGCCACACACAGGACAGAGAGGTTTGTTTTTCACTGTGAGCTCCCTACACAGAACATGACCACATTCTTTAAAGGCTCTGGGATCTACTGGTGTATCCAAGCAACTTGGACAGGTCTCCTTTTGACTTTCATTACCTCTCTTGCAGTCACTCAGTACTCTATCTTTAAGGCTTTTTTGGGCACGCTTTGATAATATTACATGTCTATCTGCATTCTGTAGTGTCTCACCAGAGACTTCAAACTTCTGTCCAGACTGCTGACATGCAATTTCTTTAAGTTGATATGCCAAAGATCTTTCATTTGTCACTAAATGTATTGTCATCTGGCTAACCATGTGAGGATCTGCACGGACCATGACTATTCCATCCATCATATATTCACAAAGTATTTTTACAGGGGTTGTTTTGTCACCTGAAGAAGTGAGTAACACTGAAACCTTAATTCATTGTAAACCAAGTATAGGCCAAGTGAAATTGGTTTGCTAAAAAAAAAGAACTCGCAATATTATTGTAAATGAAATACATACTTAAAACTAGAGGCTCAAGTTGGCCTGATAATGTTCACCTGGCTTACTGACATAAGACAGCTAGGCTTGAATTAATTTCACTTGCAAATTCAAGTGTAGCTATACGCTCAGAGAGCTTCACTGCACATATAACATTCATAATCATACTTGTCAAAATTTTTGCCAATGCAGACTTACACACCATGTTTTATCAAATTATGCCAACAATATAGCCCATAAACAGCCAGTCAGATGCAAGATCAATTCATTAATATGTATAAATGTTCTTCATAATCCAATCTGCCAAAGAGCTTAATTGACCAATATGGAAAATATCAGTTTGCAAATGAAGCCTCCAGAGTGGAAACAGGTAACTCATCGTAAATCTTGATTATATAAACCAGCAGTGATCAAAATTGGTTCATAAATAAAGCCTTCAAAGTGGTAATAAGCTCAGTCAATCAGATGCAAAATCACCACATTAATATGCCTGGATGTTGCTCATAATCAAACCCATCCTAGATTTTGATGGTATGATCAAAATCAGTTCACAATGAAGCATCCATAGTGGCAAGAAACTCAGCTAATTAGATGCAGATCACTTTATTAATATGCATGGATATTGCTAATAACTCAACCTGAACATGATCTTGATGAAATGTAAATACCAAATATGATAAAACTTGTTTATACATGAAGCCTACAAAGTGGTAACAAGCTCGCTGATAAGATGCAAGATCACCTCACTAATATGTCACTCATAATTGAACTCATCCTAGATCATGATGACATACTGGTACACCCACATACCAAATATGATTGGTTCATATATGAAGCCTCCTGAGTGGTAACAAACTCAGCCAATCAGTTGCAAGATCACCTAATTAATGTGTGGATGTTGCTCATACTCTAACTCATCTGATATACTGATCGTAAGAAACTTTGTTCTGGATTTGATGGAAATTGAAGCAGAAATATGACCTACAGAGTGTTAAGAAGCTCAGCCAATTAGATGTAAGATCATCTTACCAATATGTGTTGATGCCTCTCACATTTAAACTTGACAGAGATTGTGATGAAAACAGCTTATATTCCAAGTTTTATCAAAATTTAAATGAGAAATATGGCCTCCTAAGTAGCAAAAAAGCTAATTCAAACAGATGCATGATCACCTTTTACTTATGTCTGAATGTCACACATATCTGAACTCCTGGAAGATACTGATAATACAAACTGATACTCCAAGTATTATTAAAATCGGCTCTGAAATAAATCCTCCATTGCTTTGGTAACATGCAATTGTTGACAGATGCATGATAGACAATGGAAAATGCACAATGGATGCAGGGCCATGCCATAAGCTTACTTTACCTTATGGTCAGGCGAAGTAATAAAAAAAGGAAATCAGCTGCAAGATCAACTCATACTGTCTGGATCCCACCAGGAAAGCTGTACAAAATATCAACTGTACCACAGTTTTTGAATCCTGGAAGGCTTGTGGTTTTCACATTCATGATCCCTTGTGGTTGGTTTCCTGTAATTATTCCATATATCTTGTCATGCATGGGACAGGCAAGTATGTTTTTCATTGTGAACTCCATACAATAAGCTAACTTTACCTTGCAGACAGGAAAGGTAATAAAATAAGCCAATCAGCTGCAAGATCAACTCATAAATATGCAGCGGTCTCACCCATAAGAAAACTCATCTAATTTCTTGATGATATTAGCCTGTTTACCAAGCTTGATTAAACCCCTGGATTTACTGTTAAGAAGCTCAGCCAATCAGATGCAAGATCACTTCATTAATATTCACTTCATTAATATGTGATGATCTCATTCATAATAAAGCTGATTGGATATCTTGATGATGCAAGTCTATATAAAAGGTTTGACAAAATATTTGACAAACCAAGTTGGTTAAAGTGTGCTAGAAGCACATCCAATCAGATGCAAGCTCACCTCATTAGTACACAGGACTCTTACTCATAAATGTATTCATCCGAGATCTTGATGATATAAGCCGCAATTCGAAGATTGATCAAAATAGGATCAGAAATGGTCTCAAGAGTGGTAACAAGCTCAGCCAATAAGATGCAAGATCACTTCATTAACATGTGTGGATATCAAACTCGTTTGAAATCTTGATAATATAAGCACATATTCCAAATTTGATCAAAATCCAATCAGAAATATGGCTTCTAGAGTTGTAACAAGCTCAGCCGATCAGATGCATGATCATTTCATTACCATGAGTGGCTCTTATTCATTATCAGACTTATCCAAAACTTTTATTATACAATCAAGCCCATATCACAAGTAAATAAGAAATATAGCTAACAATATGGTAACAAGCACTTGATGGACACAAAATGGACAATGCACGAAGGTCTTTGGGGCATACTATAAGCTCATGTCACCTTACAGCCAGGTGAGCTACAAACAAAACTTTTGCTGGATTTTAAAACAATATTGTGATACTGCACTGTTTTAAGTACCAGCTTCTGTATTTATGTTACTGAATTATACCAAGCCACCAGCTTAGATATTAAGAACAATCCAGTTATCTGTACCCTTATATTTGATAAAAACCTATAATGAGCATATGAGTTGAATGTCTTGCACTGACTATAATGTTTCGTACTATAACTGCAAGCAAATTGAGTGAATTTTTGTTTTATGCCTTCCATTGCGAGGTCACCAAAAGTATACCATGATGAAATATGACTGTGGCCCTTGTGACAGAGCAGATATGGGAAGTAACCAAGTTTAAGTCTGAAAGGCATTAGTGTAATGGTGCAGAATAGGGTACAAGATTGATCAGTGACTTTGACCTTGAAGATAAAATCTTGACTATATCAGATATACTGTACTTGAATTGAGAAACACCAATGCACCATGGTTCATCCCTAAACCTCAAGCAGCATTTAAGATATAAAAAAACTACAAATATAGATGTGACCTTGACCTTGATGATAGGACCCCAAATGTGGAATGCAATACATCTTTCAGTGACAATACACAAGTATACAAAATTGCACGCATTTATATTTAAACAGCTCATAAGTTATAGAGTGGAAGGTAAAATGTTACTGGAACTTAAATTACAGGCCTGTGACCTTGACCTGGAAGATAGGACCAATAATGTAGTACATGCTACAACTGCTGGTGATAAAATATAAGAAAAGTTAACTTTATCTCATAATCTCAAATGGTTCTAAAGTTATACAGGAGTCCCTTGAATGGACTGACTCTCACCTAGTTGAAATGAATTTCTTGATATCCACAGAAGTCTATTTCCTCTGCATTTTCATTCTTTCTACTGCTGAGTATTTAAACCATCCCTGATATTCTTGAGATACTTCAACATACTAAATTTGGTAGCAAAAACATTACTTATATGTTTCTATTAACAGGTTCACAAGATACCAGTAAGAGTGGTACAGAATTATCAGTCATGGCTTTTGATGTTGAACCTGATATCATGGATAGACAATCACTGAACTTAATTGTCTAGGTCAACATCAAGATATGCCCACAAGCTAAATTTGGCTACATTTATTACTATTTGGGGGTTTAAAAAAACATTAAGTTTTTGAACTGCCATCATTCAAGATATTCTTCAGATACATACACAAAATCAATTCATACTTGTTTTGTGTTATCATACTCACAAGCCACTTCAGATAAAAAATTTAGTCAAGACCTTTGATGTTAAGATTAATATCAGAGTTCAGAATACTGACCTGTTTATTGGAATGCAACTTAAACTACAAAGTCTGTTCAAAATACATCTGCATATGTACAAGTCACTGAGTTCATAAGCTCATGAAGTACTGTAAACTCTACACTATATGCATGTCATGTGGTAAATAGTATTACTATACTTGGAGTCCCTTTTACATTAACCTCTGACCTTTAAATGCCTAAACCAATAGGTGTCTTCCTTGTCTTAAATGAAAGCCATCTAAAAGTTAAAACAAGGCATGTAGTATAGAACTTACATAGTTTTGTGGAAATTGTTTTTCCTTCTTTTAGTCTCTGAGACCCTGACCTTTGACCATTTGACCCAAAATGGATAGGTGTATTTCTGGTCTCAAATGCAAGCCATACTAAAATCTGGTCAAATTAAGTGATAAAGAATTCAAGACATCATGCAGAAACATATGTCTTCTGAAGAGGGGTTTGTTAAGGTATCTGGTACACAAGTTGAGTAGAAACATTTTCTATTCTTTCAGTCCTTGTGACCTCGACCTTTAACCTTTAGAGCTGAAAAACATAGGTTTCTTCCTTGCTCTGAAATGCAAGCTACTTACAATGTGTGATAATGGTAGATGGTGGAAAATTCTAATCACTGTGTGGAAACAAAATAGGGAACAGACAGATGGATGGATATATATGATACACTCCATCAAGACAATGGGCTTTGACTTAAACCCAAGGTCAATCGCATCTAGTTTTCAAACCCCTTCACAGAAATGCAGGTATGATAGTGGTCAGATCTGCAACAATATTGGTACCTGAACCAACTATGTATTGCAAAAGGTTTAATGAAAACCCCATGTCAATGCCACCATTTATGCAAGAGGAGTAGTGATAACAAGATCTTCAAGATGTCTATTAGGGCACCATGTAAGGTGGCAGATGAGAACCATTTTCATTAAGGGCCAGTTCCATACTGCAATAGTGTTTCTGTGAAAACCCCATTTTAATACAACCATCCATTTAAGTGACATAGCCTTAAAAAGATTTCAGGATGGTCATTAAGGTGTCTATTTCTGAGGTTTGACCACCATCAGTTTAATATAGGAACAATTATATATTGCAAGAACATTTTCATTAAAAAAAAACAACATGATGGTATGGTCATCTATTCAGAAGAAATAGCTCAGCATCATTTTCATTCAGGACCAACTTCATATGGTGAGAAATGTTTTAGTAAAAATCCCATGTTGATATGAGTAATGATAAAACAGATTTTCAAACTGTCTGGCATCACCATCATGCTGAAGGTCTGATCAGCATCATTTTCGTTTAGAACCAATTAGATATCATAAGAAGTATGGATAACTAGATCTTTAAGATGGCTACCAAGGTGGTCATATTCGAGGTCTGATCAGCATGATTTTCATTTAGAACTAACTATGTATCATAAGAAGCATTTTAGTTAAACTCCATGTCACTATGATTATCTGTTTGCGTACAGGAGAAGTGATAAGATTTTCAAGATGGTTACCACAGTGGCCTCACTGAAGGTCTAACCATCACCATTTTCAATTAGGAGCAACTAGATACATGTGTAATTACTTTTAGTGAAAACCCAATCTCAATATAACCATCCATACAAGAGAAGTAGCTACAACAATAATAATAATAATGAGGACTTTGTATAGCGCCTAATCTTTAGAAGCTCTAAGCGCTTTACAACATTATATAACACCTAAAAAGAAAAACATATATCATGATATGATTACGAAAAGAAAGAAAAAACAAACACCATGAAATTAGAAAACAAAAACATGCTGAAAATAGTTAAGGTAAGAAAACATTAAGTCTTTAGATCTATTCTTGCAGTCGAAATAGGTGCGTTTTAAGAGCACTCTTGAATGAGATCACTGTGTCTTTGTGTCTAAGTTCAGTGGGCAATTCATTCCACGTTGCTGGGCCCTGGTATGCAAAAGAACGTTGTCCGTATGACTTCATTTTGGTATTGAGAATAATGAGAATACGGGTGTCGGAAGAGGAGCGTAAGTATCTTGCTGGTGTGTACACATGGGTGAGGTGAGATAGGTATGTTGGACTGGTGCCAGTCAGTGAAACGTAGCACAGAGAACAAATTTTGTGTTTGATTCTGGATCGAATGGGTAGCCAGTGTAGGGTACAGAGCAGGGGAGAGGTGTGCTCTGTTCGTGGCACTCGAAGAATGATCCGAGCCGCTGTGTTTTGAACTTTTTGAAGTTTCTGGAGTAGATACTGAGATGAACCAGATAGAATTGAGTTACAATAGTCCAGTCTTGAAAGTACTAAGGAACACACAAGTGTTTTAGTGGCATCAACTGAAAGATAATTGCGAATGGAGCTGATTCGTCTAAGCTCAAGGTATGCAGCCTTGCATATGTTCATGACATGTTGGTGCAATGAGAGTGTACTGTCTAGAGTAACACCTAGGTTTCGTACTGACTGTGAATTTAATGTTGGTGTTGCTGATATTTATTGTTTGAGGTATAGGATGTGAATGAGAAAGTCTTTGTGTGGTAATCAGAATGGCTTCAGTTTTATCATCATTCATCTGCAGCTTGTTACATGTCATCCATGATTTCACATTGGAAATACACCTCTCTACATCTTGGATGGTAGCGTCAACTTCAGTTGGGTGGCTAGATTTGTATATTTGGGTGTCATCAGCGTACAATTGGTGAGACACTGGATGACGATCTATGACACTTGAGAGCGGCTGAGTGTATAGAATGAAGAGAACAGGTCCAAGAACAGAACCCTGTGGAACGCCAAAACATAGATCAACTGGGCTGGAGTGTTTTCCATTTGCGGACACAATTTGTGTCCTGTTGGCCAAGTAGGACTTGAACCATAGTAAGGCTGTATCGTGAATGCCAAATACATGATGGAGACGGTGAAGCAATATATCATGGTCTATTGTATCAAATGCTGCAGACAAGTCAAGGAGGGTGAGGACTGTAATCTTTCCACTATCCAAAGCAGAGAGAAGGTCGTTAACTACTTTCAGAAGGGTAGTTTCAGTACTGTGGTGAGGGCGATATGCAGACTGTACATCGCTAAAAAGGCTGTTTGAATTCAGATGAGATACAAGTTGGGATAGAACAACTTTTTCTAAGATTTTTGACATGAATGGGAGGTTAGAAACAGGGCGGTAGTTCTTTAAATCGTTATGGTCAAGTGTTGGTTTCTTCAGCAGAGGCTTTACAATGGCGGTTTTGAAAAATGATGGGAATTCCCCGGATGAGAGAGATGGCAGTGATGTTGGAGATCTGATTGGCATCACACTACAATCAATGTATCTTTAGAAATTAGATTTACAATTTACAAATTAGAGATCTACATATCTGAAGAAATCTTTAGGTGCAAATCCCACATCAATGTTCACAAAGAGTAGCAATAACACGATTTTCACAACAGACACTATGGCAGCCATACTGAATGTCAAATTGGTACTATTTGCATTCAAGGCCAACTAAACATCATAACAAATCTTTTGAGTGTAAACCCCATGTGACTATGGCTAATCATATAGGAGATGAAGCAATTTCAAGACAACAGACATGATGGAGGTCAGATCCATGCCAATTTTATTTAGTACCCACTAGACATCAAAAGAATTCATAGTGAAAATGCCAAATGGATATGATCACCCAATGAAGAGGAGTAGTGAACAAATAGTTAGATTGGCACCATTATCATGTAGGTTCAACTAGACATCATAACAAGTCTTTCAGTGAAACCCCATGTTGATATGAGGATCAATTCAAGAAGACCAGCCATAACAAGATTTTCATAATGGTGACCATGGCATCCATACCAGATATCAGGTCAGCACCATTTGCATTTAGGACCAACTAGACATATAGTATGAAAAAGTCTTTAAATGAAAATCCCATGCTGATATGACCATACTTTCAGGAGAAGTTGAGATAACACAAATTTTAAGATGGTCACATGGTGGTCAGCCGTTATGTTTGAGGGTCACCATTTTCATTTATGATCAACTAGACCTTGAGATGAATGTGTGTGTGAAGTTTCATGGCAAATTATCTAGTAGTTTATGAGTACCTTATGGTAACAGATGAACGACAGATGATGGATGACAGAACACAACATACAGCATAGGGTCTTCCAGTCTTAATAAATTGTAGAGATAAAAACTGAAAGGAAAGTGTGAAGGAAAATGTACAATATTGACCTGTGACCTTCACCTTGAAGATAGGACCCCAATGAAGTAGGTGACACACCTGATAATGATGATGTATTGGTAAACCAAGTTTTATCTCTTAATCTCAAATGGATCTAAAGTTACAGAGTGAAAAGGAAAGGTGATTAAAAAAAACCAATATACTGACCCATGACCTTGACCTTAATGGTAGAACATCCAATGTGGTATGCGAGACACTTGCTAATGATAATGTGTAAGTATACCATTTCCCATCTCAAAAGCTGAAAGTGCCATAAGTTATAGATTGGAAAGGAAAGTGTGATGGAAAATTTAAAATACTGACCTATGACCTTGTCCTTCAAGATAGGACCTTCAATATAGTAGAAGACATGCCTTCTAATGTGATGATATAAAAGTATACCAAGTTTTATCCAGTAATCTACAACAGCTTGAAAGTCATGGAGTAGAATGGAAAGTGTGATAGAATATTAAAATAATGACATTGGCCTTGTAGAGAGGGTATCAGAATGTGTTCCACAACTCACATTCTAATGATAATCTATAAGTACACGAAATTTCATTCCTTACTCTCAAATGCTCTATAATTAAAGAGTGGAATGTAAATTGTGATGTACAACATGAAACACTCACTTCTGACATTGACCTTGATGTTAGGATCCCCAATATGGTACATAACACACCTTTTAATGACAATGTACAAACCCAAAATGGGTAATTTTACGATTTCATTTGTGTTTGATTGCATTCTGTTTGTATTCCATTGTGGGCCTAGGGTGTCATGGTGTGTCCTTGGGAAAGGAACTAAGCTCTCCATTTCCACAACATGATGACACTTTTATAATGTTTTAAAAGTGTGTCAAAAACCAACCAACCAAAAACATCCATTGTGGGCCTGATATCATTCACCTGACTTACTTAACAGTTGACCATTTCATTAAGCAAGTTTTATATATTATTGTAAGAATACAACCTATGTAACTATCTCTTAAACTTTATTTGTCAATTTTACCTATTTTACTATAGTCTAATCAAATTCTTTCCAAAAATAAAGGTATAATTAATATGCATAATCTCTTGCTCATAATTGAAGCCAACCACAACCTTCAAGTTTATAGAAAAAAGCTTTAATTTGTGGTCTACTGTGCCACATGGCTTTCACACAAATTTAAATTACAATTTATTGCTTTCTTTTATGCCCATGGGTTTCTTAACTCTTGGAAATTAAATCTGGAAGTCTTTCTGAAGAAAAGTATATTGGGATATCATATTTTATTATCAAAATCTTAACATGGCAATACTCTCTAATTTCAAACTCTATTTTACCAAACATATCAAACTTGTCCCCAAATATTTAAGAATTTCTAATGTGGTTAAGTTTTAGAAATAATTCTCAGAATTTAAAATAAATTATTAAACTTAGACATCGTGTTTACAAGTAAACAATGTTCTTATTAGAGCAAAGTCAATATTAGAAAAAAAACACAATTACTGATCTGCAACTGTACACTCACAATGCATGATTATAATATAATCACAGGATTGCAATGAATCATTGGCTTTACAAACTCTCATTACAACCAATTACTTTTTCTGCTTTGAGTTATACTTGTTATATTTTGTATTTGATACCTTTTCTTCAGTTATACAAGTTATTCATTTTAATCCCTAAAGTGTATTATTTTGCTAATTTGCGTAAAGTGAAATGTGTGTATCCTGTATTTTGTTTTAAAATCTGGTTTGCATTATTTTGCAAGGGTAAGAACTCTGGACTCCCAACCTTGTAATTTTCAATAGTCGATATCATGGGTTACTTCCCTTGCTTTCCTTTAGGGAGAGAAGAAAGGTATGTTAAAAGAGAAAATAACTTGATTACATTGTATAAGAATTGAGAAGTATTTGAACTGTGCTGAATTTGATTAATATGCTCAGATCAAGCTCACAATAAAATTAATTGTATATCTTGATTATACAAGCCTGGTCACTAAAGTTTGATCAAATCTGCAACTAAAATAATCACCAAAATGTTGACAATTTTAGCCAACTGGATACAAGACACATCATTCTTATGTGAATTGTATCCATTTACAAGCTTGCTGATTTAAGTCTACCTTGCAAATTTCATCAAATCAGATCAGAAATACAGTCTGAAGAGTGGTAACATATTCAGCCAATCAGATGCAAGATCATGTCATAAATATGTGTGGATCTCACTTGTTGCTGAACTCATGCCAAATCTTGAACATCTAAGCCTATATCCAAGTATGACCACAATCAGAACAGATATATGGCAACTAGAGCATTAACAAGCTCAATGAATCAAATCCAAGATCACCTCACTAATATGTATGGCTCTTGCTCATTAGTGAACTTGTCCAAGATTTCAATTATACTTCATTTTTCTTCTCTCAATAAGTGACCTTGATCTTAGACCTTTTGACCCCAAAGTCAACATACTTTTTTCATACCTAGCACATAACTCATCCACAAAATTTGGTGACAGTCAATGGTTCAGAACTGACATTTTAGTGCAGAAATGATTGTTCTTCAATCAGTCTCATTTACCTTGACCATTGATCTCTTAAGCCCCAAACTAATAGGCTTCTTTTTTACCCCAAGTGCAAGCTATCCACAATACTTGGTCCAGGTATGTGATGTAGAACTAATGTCATTATGTGGAAACCATTTTTCTTCTTTCAAACACAGTAATATTGACCTTTGATCTTTTGACCACTAAACTGATACATTTCTTCCTTATTCCATGTGTAAGCTATCCACAAAGTTCGGTGAAGGTATGTTCTGTATAACACATGTTTTCATGTGGAAATGGAAAAGTTAACTGACAGACAGACAGACAGACAAGGTCACAGTACAACAGATTCCATTAAAAGGTGGGCATATAAAAACTGCTGAGATTACTTGAATGCACAAGATATACACACAAAAGACCATAATTGCTGCAGGTCAAACAAGGGACATAACAATGGTCACCAGTGCCTCATTGTCAAGTCGTATTAAAAATTTCAAAAGAATCTGTCAAAACTGAGACTTATAAGTGTGCACACAAGATTCATCCAATAGCTCATTCCCACTATAAGCTGAAAAATATACATAACTCTTGGGAAAAATCATCAGAGTCTGGCTGTGTAATGACTTGCACATCTTCATGTGATAGTGACAAAGCCTACCATATATTATAATGATGCATCAGAAACTGAAAGATTAGCTGTGCACACATAATACATGTATAATGACATGAATGGACAGGTAAATGGCTGGAGGGATGCTTGCATGTATAATACCTCTACCTGTCCATTAGCATTTGGTGCAAGGATAATAAAACTTACAAATTTCATCTAAATAGCACAAACATTTATCATGCCATCTAAATGTGCATATAAATTGGTCAACATAATTTCATTTGCATCATAATCTTGTCAAGAATTTTGTTTACAAAGTTTTTACTGAAAAAGTCCACGTCCAAAAGTAAAAAAGAATTGTAATAAAATGCAAAAAATCTAATACAAATGCATATAAATATGCTTAATGAATTTCACCAGTCTTGTAAGAAACAATAGGTTACTCTACTCTACTACCGGTAGTATAAACATAAATGTTTTAGTGATGATCTACCATTGTGTATACATTGATGAAAAAAAGGTTCTCAAAACTTACCAATACCAAGAACAGGTAGTGCAACAGAAGCTATTCCATGTGTCATGGCTTCATCAAATATTTTTTTTACTGATTTTTCAATCAGTTTTTTAAAATTCTTTCCATGTTTGTGTTGTTCCAGTCCTATCCAACGTGGTGAATATATGTGAATGATATGGTGGAAAGGTAAGTTTGGTCTGCTGGTTGGTGTCTTTCTGACATATGTATCACCTATATTTTTAATACTACCAATTACATGCTTGTAATGTACATTAGCATACTCGGAACCACATGCTCTCTTCACTAACTTTACAATACCACCTTCCACATTGGGGAAAACTGGGCAGACAATTGCATCCACTGCAATGTCAGTTATGTCATGGTTATAAATCAAGATACTTGTGTGTTCCCATGGTTTGATAACATAAGGGTTTTGCATAGATCCCTGACCTTTAGCAACAGCTTCTGCATAGTTAAGTGGTTTTATAGTGGCTGAAGCTTCATTCTGTGTCTTGACTAGGGAATCCTCTTGTCTTCTTGGAGACAAGTCTTTAATTTGGCTTTGGATATTGTCTACCGCAAGTTCATTCTTACTTCTATCATTCAGTTCTGCATCAAAGGCTAACTGTGTTAAGTGACATATCTCTGGAAGCATATCTACAAAGTGGATTTCCTGCACACTGTTTGACTGGAGGCTGCAAGTCCTGCTGAACTCAACCACTCCTTGGACATACATCTGTGCACATATATTCGTTGGTACTCCAAATATTCCTAGAATGTATAAGAAAAATATTCTTTAATATTCTGTCTTAGATTCTGTTCAACTGCAAATAAAACATTATCTTATTCATTCTATTTTACTTCAAAACTGCACTTATTTCAGTGCTACATACCTTTCCTGTTTTTACTCCTAATCAATTTTTATATCTACAAAATGTATGGGACTTTACCTACTAGAAACTATACCAACAAAGAAGTTGCCACTAGCATAGCTTGTGTCCTCCATTACTAAAAGCCCAAATTTCATCAAGCAGACCAATAAAGACACCCAAATTATGTCTTATACATACTCACATCATGTCCACATGACTGCATGCATGATGTGAGTATGTATAAGACATAATCTGGGGGTCCTTATTTGTCCTGCTTGATTGGTCTGCTTGATGATATTTTGAAGTTTGTGTAGAAATTAAAAGATATTCAAACTAGAATATTTGACAACCCCCGACAGTTTGTAAACCCCCTCTCTAATTTTAAAAACAAAATGCCTGAAGGATATAAAATATGGATAAAACTTTGTCATTTCATTCATTAATGTATAATTTCTAAACAAACTGTTGTCAGGGTGTCCCTAACACTATCATCTTCATCGTGTTTCAAACCAAACAGAAGTTTTCCATGTAGACAACAAACCTGCTCGTGTTTGTTTTCTGGTTCATGGAAAAGTACGTTTTCAGTGAATGGGTGGAATCTTTGGACTACACATCTATAGAAATAAACATTGTGTCATGTGCATACATTATATTTAATGTCTGGTTCTAACATCTACTCCCAAAATTAAAAAAATTAAAAATAAAAAGGGAAAATTATGCCCTTAAATTTGAAAACATGCACACCAAGTAGTTTGAAGAATTATAACTTTATTAAACAATTTCATCAAAATAAACTGGCTTATGAAGATATGGACACCATGTTAGTATAGAAACTCCTATTTGGTTTGAAATGTGAAGAAGTTGACAATGTTAGGGACTTCCTGGTGACAATTGGCTTAAAGATTATAAATTAATTAATTAAATAGCTCATTGTTGTGCTTTCTTTTTATCCCTTTAGACCTTTTATTTTTAAAATCAGAAAGGGAGCACAAACTTCCGGGTGGGTGGGTGGTGAACACTGAATGATTGAAACAATCTTTCTGTCAAACAAACTAGAAGGGATTTGCTTTTGAAAGTCAAAACGTCTTCCCCTCCACCCTTTTAACCATGTCAATTAGCATCAATCTATGACACTCATACTGGTAGTACCAAAAGAACAAGAAATATCTAGCAAGGTGAACGAAATAAAATTTTGTTAGGAGTGTGATATAGAAAGTCCCTAAATCTTAATTTCAAAGGGCAACATCCTGTGTCAAAAAGAGGAAGTAATTATGATAAAGATATTTCTAGTTTCACTGAACCAAACCTGACCTAATTTTGGTTCTGGTACGATCACAGATTCTAAACTTACTAGTTGATGTTCTTGAGCAAAGGAATGGATGTTCACTTGTGCTTAAGATATTATGGCATCCATTTCTGATGATAAATGATGTCATCTTTTGATGTTGGTATCAAGGGAAGTGATAATAGTTGTATGGTCGGTTTGTTGGCTTGTAACAGCACTTTCAACACATTTGAGGCTATATCATGCAAAGGAAATGGGAGCTAAGTGCCTTTCCAAGGACATAGACAGCTGACTCAGGCTGGCCTGTGAGGGTATCAAACCCATGACCCTTGGATTACCAGTCTGATGCTCAACCAACTGGTTCCTGAGCAATACTTTTACAGTGACACCTGTCTACAAATGGCACACAAGGGACCACTTTAAATTTGTCCTTCATGAACATTTTAGTTTATACAGAGGTTAGGTGGAAGAATGGCTCCTAAGAGAGACAGGCAGGTCCCTCTGAAGAGCACATCTGAGAGTGCTGTGCATCAACCAAATGTCAAACTACTGGAGAATGGGAACACCTAGGAAACTTAAATGAGCTGCTGTTACACGCATCACCCTGGTGAAGGCTCTGGGAGTGTAAACTAGGCCAATAGGCAGTGCCCGAAACTGATGGATCTCCTGTCTCCAACAAAACCACATAAATATCCTGTGGGCTGGGAAGATGTGGATGTAAAGATAAGCATCCTGGAGATCAATGGTGACTACCCATTCATTTAGGCTGATGTCATTCCTGACTGAGGCAGTTGTCTCCATCTTGAACCGCTCTTCCAGAAGGAATTTGTTCAAAAGGGAAAAGTTGATGATGTTCGAACTTTCCCTCTCTCTTTGAAATTACAGTACAGCTCACGTGATTTTTCGGAACCCCACACTTCGCAGTGGGGGTGGTGAGTGAGTGGAGAGGATTAAGAAAAAACCCTCCACCATCACTCCACGCATCCTGACGGAGTTGCCGCGGCATCTCGCGGAGAATAGCCCTGCACACCACACTTTCTCGCGGAGTCGCATCCTATCACCAATGCGGAGTGGACGTGGTCTCGATAATATGGGCGTTGTTTACTGTTTATCACCCATGCAAGCAGAGGTTGAGAGAGAGACACGGGGGGGGGGCACCGATTAATCTACATCGTTATCCCTCTGGGGAGCAATTTGCTAACTTTTTGATACTGAAAAAAAACGTAGTCATTCAGTTAATTATAAACATTTCCTTGTTCTAACAAAGATAATGTATGATACATAATGCCAAATCATATTTTAGATGATGATAATGTAATGACAATGCCATGCAAACTGTATTAATACTACATTTTGCGTAATGAATCTAATTTTTTTTTTCTTCTTCAATACTATGTTATTATCGGAATCTAAACATGCATTCATATACTTATTTCTTTTTCAGTAAACGCAATACAAAATTTTAATGATCATATGAAAGTCAGTGATATTGTACTACCTTCAACGAAAAGAACGATAAACATCGAACAAATTAATAACAAAGCTGCAGTCATACCTGACTTATCGCATACTATGCAAAATACAGAAAAATGATCAAAAACTGTTTTTAGTAAAGACCCCTCCCCACCTCTCTCTCTCTCTCTCTCTCTCATAAAATATGGAATCCAAAGCACTACTGTGCAAGTCATCGTAATCTATTACTAATAGAAACTTTTTTTTTTTTTTTTACATGCTTCAGTAAGAGTTAAGAATTCCATGATTGGCTAGCTTTCTTCAATTAGAGGCCTCATCATTCACACTAAGCCAAAAAGATGTTCCTGCCATTAAAGTTTTTGTGATTCTGCTTATGTTTTGAAGAGTTTTTACTAATGCGAGTTTCAAAAATAACGCTAAAGTGCTTATTAATGTTAACCAAAATTTTTCTTTCTCACCGCTTGACATGTCGACATTTTTAGTCAATCGTCAGAATTAAAATATTAAAATCTGACTGATTATAAATCTAGACGAACACAAACTGAAATCTGGAAACATTCAGTAGTGGTAAAAAAGTAATAACGTGCTAGACATTATAGTGTTATGGAGCAAAAATGAAAGAAATTTTCCCACGTGCTCAAAAGTCGTGTGTGTGTACATGGGCATCCGCAGGAATTTTCTGGGGGGGGGGATACGAAGTAAAAGGGATATATATATTATTTTTTAAACATCGGGGTGGGGACAGGGCAACATGCCTTGATTTCTGTAGAACATCCGCTGAAGTCAAGTCTTTATTAGGGAGAGACTATTTAATTTTCCAAGGGGGGGGGGGAGGGGGTAAATGCATGAAAACAATTGTCTTTCTCTGATTTTGTAGTATAAAAAGACGTTAATCCATTCCATTTTTCTCTTAAAATAAATAAATATTGTGATGAAAGAACAAAAAATATCCCGGTTGAAAAAAACAAAATAACATATATTAAATGGTCAGTCCCTTACAGTACACATGCAGTCATAACATTCAGCCTGGTGACTCTGCTATTACTGCTTAAAGACTAAGCATGCAGTTTGCATTTCAGTGTAAATTCAGTGTTTTAGGTTTGTTTGGGGGAGGGGGTAAGCAAACCAGATGTCAATTTGGATTTTAATTGTCCATATCTCAGAGAATTACTTTCCTTTGGAACAAAATGATAAATTTATGCTGCTTGAGAAGCTCAGCAAGGTGTGCTTCTCATCAAGTCAGTGTGTAAGTTTGTTCATATTTCTTTGAAATAAATTAAAATCATAAACTTATTGCAAAAGAAGTCGATCAACCTTTTATAAACAGTAGTGTGTACTGAATATACAAGACTTTTGAATTATTTTTTTTATTGTCCAAATATGATCGAAATAAAGAAGACTGATTCTTCCAATGGTATCCGGTTGTAAATCACTCTTGACATCTCAGTCTTTCCATAGGTGGTCTTCATTCATTGGCTGTTCAAATGTCAATCAGTAATGTCGACTAGCCCCTCCACGGTGGAGTTGACATCGGCGTGCCTACCGAGACACGGTGGTGATTTGTAGGTATTTATGCCAATTTATGCCTCCACCGTGGAGTGTTATCGTGAAGCTAAAGTGGAGGGGATTAAGTCACCCACCGCGAAGCGTGGGGTTCCGAAAAATCATGTGAGCTGTACTGTACGAAGATCCAGGAACAAAATCCTAGACTTATTATGTTCTTTACCCTTTCTACTGCATCCTTCCTTGGAAGGGTGTACACCTCTTCCCACAGAAATACCAGTTGGGACTGGTGCAAAATGGGGATCCTTGAATGAGGTGGAGGGTCCCAGAAGTGAAGCTGATAATCCTTCTTTATTGTAGAAAGGCTTAATCTTGCACCTACTGGGATGTTGGCAAGAGGGGGACTTGGCAGAAGAGTGCATGACTCCATAGGGGTGATTGCCTCCCTCCTTATGGAAGGGGAAGGGGTCTGCAGAATTCCTTCTCAGGCCCCTCTGGCCACCTGGTCATGAAAACAATGTCAGAAAGGAGTTTTAAGGGACTGATTTTGATTCTGATTTGTTTTCCTGTTTAAAGCTGTTAGAGAGGGGAGCTGTAGACCTGGTGGTATGGGGTCATTTCTTCACTGGTCTATTCGGGCCTTGTACTGCAGCCAGGGACCTTTGTTACTGATCCCTCAAATTCTGAGGCCACTGTAGAGATCTGTCATCTGAATAGCATTTCCATATAAAGAGGGGTCACCTGTACAAGGCTTTTGCCATGATCCAGAAAAACATTTGATGTCTTCTAGGCCACATCCTTGCAGAGGTAAAGTGGCAGAATGTGCAAAAGTCATCAAGAATGTGTGTCGTGATGTTTTGATCACACCCTGTTTCAGTTTCTGCAAGGCAGCTGGAGACATAAATTTCTCCTTCACTAGATTAAAGGAGGCAGCCAGAAAAGGTCAGCATGCAAAGCTGTGGTAGCTAGTGTCTGTGCCTTCAGTTACAAAGACTCAAGAGACTTGACGGAGAGATGGGCCCAGATCCCTGCTGAAATTTACACCTGGGGTCACATGAATCCAAGGTATGGGGATTAAGAAACCTACCTGGCAAATGGAAAAGTGGACAGTCCATCCCTTCAACTGCCTGGCAAATCTTGGCCTGTGGACAATTTCTAAGTCAGTTCCCTCACCATCACTGAGTGAGGAAGTATCATCTCGTCCAACTTGGGCTGTGCCCCAGAGAGCCTCTCCAAACTGGAGAGGAGCCTAGCCTCCAATTATCCCAAATGTTTCAAACACGGATCAGGGGAAAGTAGGCAGCAAACCTCATTTACCACCTTGTCAGAAGTCCACACCTCTTCCTCCCCCATCGCCTGACCCATTGGCTGGAACAAACAAGGCAAACCCAACTGATGAGAAGGATCTGGTGTGATATGCTCTTCCAGGAATTGATTTGTATGATTTGTATGCGCAAAAATTGTCAGTTCGGATCATCATTCTGTCTTTGCTCTTGGAGTGAGGCAAAACTATTTCATCTTATCTCCCTCCTAGGAGAAGGTGACTTCCAAACCAGGGTTTCATCGTCCCGTCTCCACTCATGAGATGAGATATGACTAGCCCATTGATCCTCTCTTTCTGGACAAAGGGATTGGCAATTCCCTCTCGGCACTAGAGGCAGTGAGTGGTGGTCCATCTCCCCTTCCATCAATAATGAGGCCAGAGGCAGGAAAGATCTAGGGTGTGCCCAGTCTGCCGATCCATGGAGCCATTTCAAAGTAGTCCATGGTGGCATGACCAACTCACCACTGGGTGGTGGGTGTCCCTACGTTCTGTAGGGGTTGATCAGGAGCATCAAAAAGGGAGGTATATACACCCAATTTCTTCCCCCAAGACCAGTCCTCAAAATTTGAAGTCCATTCCCCATAGGGATTGAATACAAATATAAAGAAAACTTGGTATCTGGTCGGAAGATCAATGCATGATGCCCAGCTTATGTCGATTGGAGTTCAGTGCCTGGGAATGGAGGGGTCCTTTATACAAGAACACAGAGAGGTTGGAGCCTTCTTCCTGGTCCTCTAGGCCCTGAAACATTCTGCCAAGTCATAAACCCCATCGGGACACAAACAACAAATAAAGCAACCATTCAAGCATAAACATGCTGTGCACACAGGACAGATATTGAGAGTGTCTCATACTGCCTTTCTATGCCTACATTTGCCAACAACTTTTGTCATTATTGAAGGCCAAGAGAAAATATATAAAAATACAACAGTGAACCAGAACAACAAAAGGTTAGGAATTACTGGTATTTGCCTTGACACTAGTTTATATTACAGGGATGAACACAATAAGCACACTTCACTAGCGATGTACCTAAATTCCTCAAAATCAATTAAAAGGGACACATATACAAAAATAAAGCAAGGACTGGGAGAAAATAACAAATACAACACAAAAAAGGATATGATTTACATCAAAAGTGCCAAAAGACGCCTTATTTGACAAAGTCTTGATTGCCCAAGAGAAACGTGTATCAATGCATGAAGTCCGAGAAAACAAAATATAATCTGATTGTTAGAAGTAAACTAAGGTATGAAACTGGGATCATGTGTTTTTTCTTCTAGACCTCCAATTACTTTCGAACAAATCTTAAAGAGATTTGCCACAATGTTTTCTGTTAGGTTTGATCAAATACTGTTGAACTGTTTTTGAGAAGTTCCTTCAAGGTTTTTGTATTTTAGCATCAATGGCCATATTTAATGGCATATTGGCATCATTTGAAGCAATCTGTCAGAATTCATACCCATGATGCTTCGAACTAAAATCTGGTTGAATTCTGTTGATTGCTTCCTGAGAAGATGTTTGAAGGTTTTAAAATGTATAGTAATGGTGGCTATATCTGATGCTAGATTGGCTTCATTTAAATAAATCTGAAAGAGCTTCATGCCAGGTTGCTTTCTGTCAAATTTGGTCAAATTCTGTTTTTGAGAAGAAGTTGAAGATGGCAGTTGTTAACTATGTACATGATGGACAGTGGACAAAGGACCATATCATAAGCTCACTTGCCATTACAGCCAGATAAGCTAAAAAGTATCAACATTTATATGTTTACACGTAACGTTACAGTGTCTAAGTAGATCATAATGAAGGTGGTGATATTATGTTTTTATGTTAAGTCTAATCAGACTTGATTTTAAATAATTATATCTGCTGCTGGAGTGTACAAGGATCTTGTTTAAATAAACGAAAATTTTATTCAGTTTGCTATGTTTTTTCCTGGTAAGTTTGACAGTGACATATAGATCAACTACAATGACTTCAGTTGACTGAGCATTACTGCACTAGTTTTAAGTTGGTACCTATGGTAACTGCCGATTAAGCAGCTTATAAATGCAATTATTTCTGTGACAAGACAAAATTTATCCTTTATCTTAAACTAATTGCAGAGTTTAAAATGTACTAATCCAATTTCTTTCTTGACATGTATACCACATGGCACAAGTACACTTGATGTAGGTTGAACTGTTTTACATCATACAGTCACTGTGTAACAGCTGGGGTTGTCACAAAATGCATTAGTGACAAACACAAAAGTTAGATAATGTAGCATTGCTTGTAGCTATGATTGGCAAAGCCGATGTTCACCTATATAAAGCTTATTGTAATTTACTAGGTATCAACACTGAACATAAATATTCAAAATAAGAATGAGGGGTTTACTTAGTGTACACACTTTTGAAGCCTTCCCCCAGCAGTGTGCTGAGAGGTCTCAGGTCACATGCACACACTGTCACTAGTTTTTCAGTGTGCTTTACTTTTGACACTTAAGAAAGTACAGGAATTTAAAAGCTGAAATTGGTTGTTCAGTGAGGTGTTCAGTGTCTTCCATTTTAATGTGACCAACATTCCAGTTTTTTTTTCCATCATAGTTTACATTTTATAAGTTTAAATGGAATACTGATCTTGTAAACATTTACATGACAACATGAAAATAAGGTCTTGTAACAAGTGCAAATGTGTGAGCCCAATAATGATGTACTTCTGCAATGAGAGAGTAGTGCTCATCAAGATGCATACCCTCACCAAGTTTAATGACTCTAAATAGAATAGTATGCATATAGAATGCAAAAAGACCAGGTGGTCATTAGCTAGATGCAAAATCTTAACCTAAACCAGTAAAATGTAAAATGTTTGTCACAGTGCCTTTCTTTTTCTGTACAATTATGGTACTGACTTTGGTTAAATTTAACCAAAGTTGCTGGAGTATGAAATATAGGTCATAGTGACCTAGTTTTTGATAAGGGTATCACACTTATCGAGATAGATTTCTCAACAAGTTTCATTATAACAGTATGCATACTAGATGCAAAAAACGCTATCACGAGCTAATTTGTGAGGGTGTGGTACAGGTGCTTATTATAATCATCTAGTTTGATGATTCTAGCGTGAACAGCTAGAGCTCAAAAAATAAACTTAAACTACAAAATATTTAAAAAAACAGTTAAGCATCAAATATAGGTCACTGTGACCTACTTTTGTGATGAGGTTAAAGTACTTGTTAAGATGCATCCTCTCACCAAGTTTCATCATTCCAGGTATAAAACAGTATGCAGTGTGCAAAATCTTGAGTTAACTGCACAAACTTGACCAAGAATTTTTAACTAATGTACATGTATGTACAAAGTTAGCTCCCTTAACCGCCTTCCCAGAGGGTAGGTGCTATGAAACTCATTCCAAACTGTTGCCTTAGGATTTAGGACAATTTAAGAATGGTTGAGACTAGTGAGGCTGTACATATGGATATGCTTTTATATTTGCAAATACTGATGCCTACAGTGGGGATAGTACAATAGCCCTCCTCATATTTAAGTTTAAAAAAGCTTAAAAATGTGAAAAAAATTATGAACAAATGCTTCCTAAGTTTAATTTCTCTGTGTCAAGTGTTTTTTTTACCTAGCTTTACTAACATGGTTTCCACCAAAAAAAGAGTCAAAGTTTAAAAAGTTCCAAAATACACTTTTTTTAAAAAAATAAAAGAAGAAACATTGTTTCAGTGAGATGAAAATCGAATTGGGTCACACACATACACATATGTGTGCATGTACTCATCAGAATGTATGTATCTAAACATTCCTGATTAATCTGTCTTTGTTACGTGGTTTTTGTACAATCATGCTAAATGAAGTTTTCACCCAAAAAAGGTTAAAGTTAAAGAGGTACAGAAAATTATTTTTAAAAATTGAAAAAACAATTGCTGTGATGTCATGAAAATTTTACAAGGTCATCTACAGCTGCATACAAACATACCTGCCCAATTTCATTTGTCTGCAAGCTAATCAGTTCATCCATCAAATCAAGATGCCAAGTAGTGGGAGCATACAAAAATGTCAATGGAAATATTCCTAAAAGTTTGATTAAACCTGGCATAGTGGTTTTAGACAAAGTGTCAAAAAATAGGTTTTCATCTTGTTGCTATGGAAACCAAAAAACTGCTGGGAAACTACCAAAAAAATAACTTTAATAGAATATATCATTAGAATATTTCTACAAAAGATCAATCAATAATGGCCAATAGGTATTGCAAATATCAACATTTTATTTTCCACTTGCTTGCTACTGAAGCCAAACAGTTGTTTGGGAAGTCATCCACTAAACTTTGGTAGAAAATGTCATAAGAAAGATTTACTCTGTAAAGTCTTTTTAAAAATATGCCCAGTAGATTTTGAGCTGTCAAAACTTAGCTTTCATTTTGGTTGCTATGGAAACCATGATAAACAAAACTTTGATAAAATATGTAATAAGCAATTCTAAAGTTTGATAAAACAAACTGCCAGCACTTTTGGGAAAGATATCAAAAATGTTTACAGACATAACACATGATCTGCAATGCTTGATGGATGCAGAGTTATACAACAAGTTCAAATGGCATTGAGCCTCATCAGCTACAAATCTTACATCTAAATCTTTCAATTTATGATGTAAGAATTGCAATAATTGTTCTGCCCTTTTATATGTATGATACTGAACAGAATATTCAGCTTGTTCAAAACCAAATGAAAGTACCATTCCAAAAAATCAACAAGGAAAAATTAAAAAAGAATTTCACTTAAATATATAAAAGAATGTCACCTTATGCTTAACATACAAACTTGTAGCAATCTCTTGGTAATTAGGGTTCAAGGTCTAAATCACATTTTTGAACCTTATCGCAGCACGTGTATGTATGAATGTATGTATGTATGTATGTATGTATGTATGTATGTATGTATGTATGTATGTATGTATGTATGTATGTATGTATGTATGTATGTATGTATGTATGTATGTATGTATGTATGTATGTATGTATGTATGTATGTATGTATGTATGTATGTGTGTATGTATGTGGTTTAACAGCACATCAGCATAATCCTTGCTATACAGTGCCATGCATGTTTAGGTATCCCAGAAGAGGCATACAAAACAATAACAAAGGCAAAAAAGGGCAAAATCGTTAAAATATAAAGTGAATCTTTTTAAAAATATAAACTGCACTCTTTTTGAAAGTCAATAAGACTTTCTGAGGTGGAACATCATCATGGGATGCACCCCTGGGCAAAAAGGTTGCCTCTATTAGTTGCCTCTTACAACATGCAGGAGGGACACATCCGTCAGCAAGGTAACTATGACATGTGTATCAAGATATAGTTTGTAGATTTTTAAAAAAAAGTCATACATCAAAAATTTAATTCAACTAATTCTCAGTACATGATTGCCACACTATATGATATGCCACATTGTTCCATGGATCTCTCCCAGCTCCTAGGGACTTGGCCCTGATTCATAACTTTGAAATTGTTCATAGTCCCACACTTAAAGTATATACACTTATATGGCATTACAAGGGGAATTAATCTGTGCAGTCTGCATAGATTCCTCTGCCTGTTCTTAGCAATCTGTGGCACCACCCCTGAAGTCACAACTAGAAGCCACTGAGATCCACACCAAAGGGAACTGTAGTGGCTCAATGGTTAAGGCATTGGACACATAGCCAGAAGGTTCTAGGAGGATGGAATTATGAGCTTGGATGAGGGGACTTAAGTCCAGGAAGAGGTAAGCAAGGCAACAGTGACAGGTAATGTGTCTTCTACAATTTTCTGTTTATTATGTCCATATACAAATGTAGCTTATTATTAATATATTCTTGTTTTATTATTTTTTAAATTTTCTTTCTTTATTGTGTGTGCAACTATGTACTATGTAATTATATAAATATGCACATAACAGAAGGTCACAAGAAGGATTAGTTCCATGCAACCGTGTCACCCTCTTTAAGGAAAGTCATTATTATTATTATTATTATTATTATTATTATTATTATTACAACTGCTATTAAAATATAAAATCCTTAAAATATAGTGTCAAAATTTGCTTTATAAACTGCATCATTTTAACAAGTCCAAGATTTTCTCTGGTGGTATATTATGACAAAGAGTTTCAACTGAGTTCACATAAAAAACTTCTGTATCACAAGGTGGAAATTGGTGCACTCATTGTATGAACTTAGGTGACCCATCAATCATTGGATTGACACCTTCTATATTTGGCCTAGGACTGTTACTTCAAAATGGTGCCAGCTACAATATAGAAGCAATCAAAATCTCCTTTACCATATATAAACAAATTCATACTACAAGAAAAAGATGACAAATGGAATAAAATCAGTTTTTCACCAGCATATTTGACAAAAAGCAGTGGGCGCACTTGTATGCCAAACATTAGCAAGTAAATCTCCTTTATTTGCAGGCAAAGATATGCAACCTACTGGTAGTTTAACTAGCCCACTTCGGACAGGTATTCAATTTGCTGGGTTTATTAGTGCACAATAGAAATAACTGATGAATCGCCATATGAAGTATAGCCATGCCTACTTTAGAAGCTGTAACAACTGCGCTCAATCGAGCTCTTTACCCCAAACATGGCAACCGTTAGATACATGCACACTATAACACTAAAGGATTTCCACCCTAATTTATCTGACAAGTACTTGAAAGGTATAGAAATCACACTTAAATCCAGAAAGCAAAGATACAAATATTACAGCCATGGCTACTTTCAGAAAGTGAAACTTGTTAAGCACAGTGAAAATGTGAACTAGCTATCACACAAGTACCATAGAAGTCAGAGAAAAAGTGACAAGCCACACTCAGCAAACCTGGGTGTTGAACTGAAGTAAGTGAATTATGCCTACTGTTCCTGCATGGTGGGATATGTTTCATTTATTTATTATTTTTTAAACTAAATAGACAAAAGAATGTAAAGAGAGACAAAGAACACAACTTATGAATAGATCTACTTGTATTCAAAGTTTAAGACTGTTAATCCAGTTTCTCATCAGCAAGCATCAACTCTCACGTTCTCTTTTTTAATTACTTTTAAATTAGTGATTAAAGTATTAAATCTGATTGTATTCTTCATTTAAATGCAAATTGTAACCACCATCTGTTGGACCTGCCTCCCCATGATATCGTGCATCTACAAAACAGAGTAAACAACCTCATGACATCGACCAAACCAGGTACTCATACCTTTCACATCATATATTACAAACAAAACAACCTCATGACATCGACCAAACCAGGTACTCGTACCTTTCACATCATATATTACAAACAAAACAACCTCATGACATCGACCAAACCAGGTACTTGTACCTTTCATATCACATATTACAAACAAAACAACCTCATGACATCGACCAAACCAGGTACTCGTACCTTTCACATCATATATTACAAACAAAACAACCTCATGACATCGACCAAACCAGGTACTTGTACCTTTCACATCATATATTACAAACAAAACAACCTCATGACATCGACCAAACCAGGTACTTGTACCTTTCACATCATATATTACAAACAAAACAACCTCATGTGGAGTAGCATAAGAAACAAGAAGGTAGATAAAAAAAATATACAACGCTGTGTGGTCTTAGCCATGCGAACTTGCATGCACATTGTAAAAGCAATTATTTTTATAACTGAACCCTGCCTTTAGATATTTCTATTTAAATTGATAATAATTAAATTTATTCAAAAATGTTGAAGCTTTTCATTAAATTTATAAATAATAACCAGAACAATATTTATGGACAATATAGTGTTGGTTTTTTTGTCTTCATTAAAATTCAATTATCTCTGAATGTCTTTTTTATATTTCAAATACATGTATATGAATAAAAATTTCAGAATTAAAAGAAGGTATTGCTCCTGGTGACATAATATATAATTTGTTAATTTTACTCTAAAGGTTATCATAAACCTGTGCAGAATTGTCATCGCTATACGTGACCAGCATGTGACCATTGTATGGACTTTATCTTTGGATTTTGTTTGTTTTTATTTTTGTAATATAGTCTTCCCTTACTTCAACAAGAGTACTGTGAATGGCAGATTATATACCTGCACCATGTTTTATAATCCTTGCTGTAGGCACTAGTAGGGTATGGTTGACTCTGGAGAGTATTGACCAATGGGTCATAATGAGAGTGACATCTGACCTTTAGACCTCAGACTCTATAAGTTTCTTTATTAACCTAAGTGCAAGCCATTCACAAAGTCTGTTCAAAGAACTTACTCTAAAGCAAACATTATTCTATAAAACCCATTTTTCTTTGAGTCACAGTGACCTTGACATTTGACCTTTTGACACCCAAAAGTGACCTTACTCCAAGTGCAAACCAGTCTCAAACATTGGTAACTACAGCTGATGGAGAACTAGAGTGACTGTACAGAAAAACTTTTCTTCTTTCAGTCAAAGTGACCTGAAGCTTTGATCTTATGACCCCAAAATCAATAGGCTTCTTCCTTACGCCAAGTTCAAGCCATTCACAAAGCGTGATCTAGATAGGTGATGTAAAAGTAATGTTATTGTGCAGAAACTATTTTTGTTCTTACAGTAAAAGTAACCTTGACCTTTGATATTTTGACCACAAAATTGATGTTTCTTCTTTATTCCAAGCACAAGCCATCTACAAAGTTTCGTAACTATATATAGTGGAAAACCTGAGTTATTGTGCATAAAAGAAAGTGGTAACAAGCAGATGGATGGACAACATCAGTGGCAGGCATATAAGAAATATTATATAATCATATACGCTTTTAAATTTTCACATGTTGAATCAGCTCAGTTGTATATACTTTTTCATTTCCATCAATGGGATAAAATCTGGCAATGAAAGTCTGTCACAAATCTCCACTAGTAGGTAGCTAGGCACACATCACCTGCATGGGCTCATTGCTAATGTTGAGTAACTTTGCACTGTATGAGTAAATTATTTATTCGATACAATTTTGTGGCAGGCAGAGCTTGGGGATTTGTCAAGCTATATTCTGAACAAGATATTCAGAAAAAAAAGTGAATTGTCATTAGCACACAAATTATTTGGAAAGAGAGAAAAGAAATTATCTTTTGATTGTCTTAAAAATCTGATTGAATAAAGTATTTTTTTTAAAAAGAGTCCCACTCAATAGTGTATGTAGAAAGCCACAGTGTCCTACTTTTATGGTACTGAACATGTCTTTAGATAAAAAACAACATAAAAAAACAAACAATTTCCTCTTATGATCAAAAGCCCATCCCCACAAACCTTCCTCAGGTTATTTCCTTTGATTTATGAAGGTGTATTCATTCATAGATAACCTGATTATGCCAAGGGATGCCTGCTGCTTGAGTTACTACCCTGCTTCCCCCACAAGGTAGATTCTGTACATATTTTTCAGTAGCTAAGACAAAATAACATTTATAATTATCCATTACAACATTTCTATGTCATCTTATAAAAGCCTTTGACTTTGTTTATCATTTGATTTTCCTGCAAAAGTACAGACTTACAGATTCTCTTCTACTTTGCTTACTTGGTTTAACTCATATCTCTATGATAGAAACCTGCAGCATGCTTTGATGATGAACCTGTTACATGTGGTATACCTCAAGGTTTTATTTTGGAACAATTTCTGTTCTTATTATTCATTATTGACCAACCACTTTGTGTAGAAAAATGTGATACTGATTTTTTTTCCAATGATACTACAATCTATACAACTGGTCCAGGTATTGATGTTATACTGAAAGGTAACTTGCACAAGGACTAAAGCCTAATTTGATAATTGGTGTGAAATTAACAAAGTGGTGATCAATATATCATAAAACAACATGCATGACAACTAGTTCTAGACAAAACCTTGCAAGAAATATAGACTTATGCTTCTTGATTGGCAACTTAACCCTCCTGAATGCAACAAACCAAAAACCCTTAAGTGTTTATATACAAAACAACCTACCAGGGTTGCAGCTAGGATTTAGTAAATTTGGGCACTGTCTCCCCTTGAAGTTGAAAAAAGATGGGGTTGGAGGGGAGGGCTAATCTAATCATAGTCTAGTCAGGTTCTCTCAATATGTCATAAAGAAGCTCTGAAAAGCAGAACAAGAGTGAAAAGTGAGTATTACAATGTATCTCTATATTAACCAGTGTTAAAATATGAAAATGAAAATCCATGTTATTTTTCAGTTCATGTTTTAAACTCTTTTTGTTTTTACTTACACTTGCCAGTAAAACATTTTAAACAGGCTGCATTTTCACCATACAGACAATCATTCATATCCATCCTTAAGTTCTGGAATGTCACTAAATGTTTGAACTTTGTTGTCACATGACACTACTGTTATGTATGATGTTTACATATTTAATTTTTGTTCATGATTGTAAGTTGTATGGTAATTTGAAAATACATACTTAATGTTTATCCATACTTGTAAGTTGTGACATGATTCAAGAAGGCCAGTATTTTCATAGGCATTTCACAATTAGACTTTTGTGACATATGTCAGGTATGCCAGTATGTTTTCCAATAGAATTACTCATATTTTGAAGCGATGTAGGTCATGTATGCATGTATATTAATCTACAGATTTTAGTAACAAATTCATTCTTGTTCTAAAATTCATGTTATAAAGATCAGTCTGTAAGGAATTACAGTTGTGTTGTGGACATCAGATATAATTCAAGAGGAATTATTTATTTAAAATATTCATTGGAAATACTAAAGTGCTAATAGACTTCAGGAGTTTTTGGGATTTATGCAAATTCATTTAAAACATTCTGGATTACTGGATTACATCATTGTGTTACATCAGGACATTCAAGGTTATTGGAATTCATTTGGAAGATTCTATATTTTTGGACTTGTGATTAGGACACTTAGGATTATTTGGACTTTAATTCACGTTATTGTAAGTGACTTTTGAATTTTCACTTTAACTGTCTAGAAATAAATTGCTTGTTGATTTTACTTGATTTTGTTGGTTTCACTTTCTTTCTGTTACATATTTTAAGACCTAGAGTTGTAACACTACAATTGAAATGAAGAATCTCCAACAACACTGCCAGTACAGACTTGTTCTTTAAAAGCATAACAAGGGATTGTGAGTCAGCATACAGCAGAAAATCATGTGTGAGGTGCTGGCAATACTATCATTAGTGTCTATATCAATCATTGTAATTCATTAAAAAAAGAAAATGGCACTGATTAAATATATGCTGGTGCATTAAAATGTAGGAGGGGGTCAACGCAATAACAATCAGTGCTACAGAGATCTGTTCCAACAGTATTAACAGGATAATTGGGGGCCAAATTTTCAAGAATATCCAACATAGCTGGCAGCCCATATCAACTCTTTTGCACAGCATAGAGTCTATTTTTGTATTATTCATATTAAACTTACTCTGATGTCTTTTTCTTATAAAAGTAAATCCAGGCACAATCTAGTGGTTGCATTTACCAAACTGTTGACTGCCATTCAGTTGTTTAAAGAGCAATGGTACCAGAGGAATGCCTCAGTCAGCTGAACTAGAGGTCCAATTTCTTTAATGAAACTGATATGTCTAATCATATTCAGCTGAATGTGATTAGATATATTTTCTTTAAAAAAACTTTAATGGCAGCTAACCGAATTCTGCATTCATCGACTACCATTGCTCTTCAACCAACTGAAATGTAGGTCCACAATAGTAATACTGTACAGGAGCACATGAGGTAATTTCTATTTTTCTTGGAAATAAAGTGTGCACCATTCATGAAAATTTATGCCAAATCATTTTTTGTGTGATTATACACCCACAAATTACAAGTTTTGCCTGAAATTTTCAATTTTAGCAGGATTTTTACAACCATGTGTCCAAGATACAGCCCTGCCTTACAGTGGAATCAATGCATTAATCACTTCTGTTTAGATATATCTACAAAAAAATAAACCGTGTGTAAACTCTCCAAAAGTATATTCCTTTAGAACATCAAAATGTCTTCTTTAATATCTACATTTTTCTGATTTTTCCAATTCTTGATTACAGATCTCTGGGGGCAAACTAGTAAGGGTAATATAGAAAGATTCAACAAATGTATAAAAAGGGGCAGCTAGAATTATACTAAATGTTAAATTTAAAACTCCCTCTGAACCCGTGTTTAAAGAATTAAGCTGGCTCTATGTTAATCAATGACATGCATTACAATGCTAGTGTGACTGTATATAAAATCAATGACATACATTACAATGCTAGTGTGACTGTATATAAAATCAATGACATACATTACAATGCTAGTGTGACTGTATATAAAATCAATGACATACATTACAATGCTAGTGTGACTATATAAAATCAATGACATACATTACAATGCTAGTCTGACTGTATATAAAATCAATGACATACATTACAATGCTAGTGTGACTGTATATAAAATCAATGACATACATTATAATGCTAGTGTGATTGTATATAAAATTAATGCCATACATTACAATGCTAGTGTGACTATATAAAATCAATGACATACATTACAATGCTAGTGTGACTGTATATAAAATCAATGACATACATTACAATGCTAGTGTGACTGTATATAAAATCAATGACATACATTACAATGCTAGTGAGACTGTATATAAAATCAATGACATACATTACAATACTAGTGTGACTGTATATAAAATCAATGACATACATTACAATGCTAGTGTGACTGTATATAAAATCAATGACATACATTACAATGCTAGTGTGACTGTATAAAATCAATGACATACATTACAATGCTAGTGTGACTGTATATAAAATCAATGACATACATTACAATACTAGTGTGACTGTATATAAAATCAATGGCAATCTGATTCTTGAGTATTTGATTTCTCTTTTAAAACCTATCTCTGATACACCTAGTCTTAATATATGGTCTCTCTGTGAAAAGAGATGATTAAGACCTTGATCTCAAAACAATTTCTCTTTTTGTGCAACTAATCTGTGGAACTCTTTACATGATAATATTTGTAATTCTAAGTCGCTATATTTAGAACTGCTTTTATACATTAATATACTAACTGGGGTAATCTATCCTGAAAACAAACATATCATTATCATCATCATCATTATTATTACTATTATTATTATTTTCAATTAATTGCTGTTATTACACTGCATATTATGTAAGGATGTGAGAGAAATGTCACTTAATGGACTAAGATTTTTCTGTATGTGTGTCAAGGGGCGTGTTGGTGATGCATGTACAAGCATGTGGAAGAATATGTATGCATAATTGTATAAAATGCAATGTAATTTTTTTTCATTGTTACAAATCTTTACCCTGATTTAGAATGAAAGTTTTATCGCTTTTGTATTTATTGTAAATATATTGAGACCTACATGGAAGAATGGCTAAACAAAAAGTGTATAGCCTGATTAAACATGGAATAGTAAATAAATAAATAAATAAATATTCTGTGAGAGTACCATGAATGGCACATTATATGCCCTCTCCTTGCTTATTACTCATTTATGTACATAACTGAAATCTGTTGTGTTGAGAAAAAAAAAATTCAGTCACAGTGACCTTGATATTTGACCTTTTGACCCCCAAATCAACAGACTTCTTTCTTACCTCAAGTGTAAGCCATTCAGAACATTTGGTCCAGGTCTGTGATGTAGAACTAATGTTATTGTGCAGAAACCGTTGTTCATTTTTCAAGTACAGTGACCTGGGCCTTGGACTTTTTGACCTAATAATCAATAGGCTTCTTTCTTACCCCAAGCGCAAATCATCCACAAAATTTGATCCAGGTATGTGATGTAGAGCTAATGTTATTGAGTGGTAACCATTTTTACTCTTTCAATCATAGTGACCTTGACTTTTGACCATTTAACCCTAACTTTGATAGGTCTCTTCCTTACACCAAGTGCAAATGATCCACACTGTTTGGTAAATGTATATGACAGAAAACTCAAGTTATTGTGCTGAAACCATTTTTCTTCTTGCAGTCACAGTGACCATGACTTTGACCCCTGAAATTAACAGGGTTCTTCACTACCCCAAGTGCAAGCCATTCACAAAGTTTGGTAACTGTATATGCTGGAGAACTCGATTTATTGTGCAGAAACCATTTTTCTTCTTTCATTCACAGTAACTTTGACTTTTGAGCTTTTGACCCTGAAATCTACACAGTTCTTCCTTACCCATAGTACAAATCATCTACAAAGTTTGGTAACTTTTGATGGTGGGAAACCTGAGATACTGTATGGAAATAAAACTGGAAAGAGACAGGTTTATGGAAACATCATAACACAATATGCTCTGCCTTATGGCAGGCATATACAAACTTTGTAAAATTCTGATTGATACAACCAAGAAGTTATTCTTCAAATTATTAACTTTACTGTAATGGCTAAAAGTATTTAACAGCATTAAATAATATTAGAAATTTACAGCAAATGCAAATATACTCCATGCTTAACATATAAAACGTTTGTACTAATGAAGACTCTACTTTGTGCAGGAAATGTGTCAGGGTGTTGTTGTAAAAATGTGTTCTTTCATTGTTGAAATGTTTACTCAAAGAATATTCTCAAAGTGTACACTGTATTAAAAAGGAGCAAGATAAATTTACTAATTAACTACATAACATATCCAGATCATCCCAACAAATTAATAATCATAAGAATGTCAGTGCATATTACATTTTAAATAAGAATAAGACATAATGGTATTTGCTAATGAAAGTGAAACAATTAAAATAATGAACATTAAAACATTAAAAAAGAGTCCCTGGAAGAGATAGATGCTCTGCTATCTGAAAGAAATTCCAGGAATTCAAGATAAGATCATTTCTTCTTTTTAACTGCTGAGTGTTGAAACCATCAGGAGTACACTGTAGCTATAACAAGATTTTCAAGATTGCTGCCATGGGAGCCATATTTGATATACACTGGCACAATTTGTATTTAGGACCAATTAAATATCATTGGAAGTCTTTTGGTGTAAACTGTATGTCAATAGGACCATCCATCTAAAATAAGTAATGATAACACAATTTTCAGGAATGATTTTATGTCTTCTGCTAAAAACCCCATGTCGATATGACTTTCCATTCAGAAGAATTAGCAATAACAAAGTTTTCAAGATGGCTGCCACATTGGATGTCTGATTGGTACCATCTTCATTTAGGATCAATTAGACATCAGAAGAAGTCTTTTGGCAAAAACCCCATGTCAATATCATCATCGAAGAAGTAGTGACAAAATATTTAAGATGGTTACAATGGTGGCCATATTGGATATCAGATTGGCATTTTCATTAAGGACCAACTTCACATCATAAAAAAAACCCATCTTGATATGACTTTCCATTCAGGAGGAGTAGTCTTAAATTGTTGTTTAAGAGGGCTGGCATGGTGGCCATATTTGTTGTCAGATCAGCACTATTTTCATTTAGGACCAATTAGATATCATAAGAGGTCTTTTAGTGAAAACCTCATGTCAAAAAGACTATCCATTCTGAATAAGTAGTGATAACGCAATTTTCAAGATTTCTGCTATGGCTGACATGCTGGATGTCCAAGCAGTGATTTTTATTTAAGATCAACTATGCCATGGGGTGAATGTGTGTGTAAAGTTTTGTGGCAATCTTTGAAGTAGTTTAGGAGAAGTAGTGATAACAAAAGTGTGCTAATATATAAACAGATGATGGACAAGAGGCCATCCCATAAGCTCTTCTGGGCTATGAACAGTAGAGATAAAACTGGCATTCTACAGCAACAAATCAGTAAAGTAAATATGCCAATCAAAATTCCAGATTTTTCATGATAATTCCAGGTTTTTTGACAGGATTCCAGACTTTATAATTTTAGATATTACATATATGGGTATAAGTTATTAATGTCCAGGGCACATCATGAAATAATGATGGCAGAGAAAAATCTATCATGTAAAGGCTGTGAATTCATAAATTTTCTGTGGTTTTGACAAAGAGTTACATGTTGGTTAGTACTTTCATTTATGCATTGTGGAATAAGATCTTTTAATGCCCTCACTGATCAATAGTTGCCCATTGCATCTTTAATTTCATGAAATCCACAAAAAGTTGGTACCTCAATAAAATCATGAATTTACAGTAGTTGAAGGTAAATGACTATGAAGCAATAAAGATCTGCACAATCATTATAAAGTTTTATCAGTGAAAGGGAAGTTACATCAGGCTCTACATCTGATAAATTAAGAAGACAATCTAATCAAGAATGTCTGATCATGACCCTTTAAAGGGTCTTCTCCAAGAAACTCATTAAAGTGTACTAACCTGAGCTAATGGAAGGAACTGCTATGGAGGTCACATTCCATGTGTTAGCTTTCATCAAACAATTGACAATTGTTTTCTTCAGGTCATGAGCACACAAGTTCTTTTCATTATGCTTGTAGTCAGACCACTGTGGTCCCACCACACGGATCACTTTTTTGTAGTCAAGTCTGCCTGCTGATGTCACATAACACTGAGTAACTGGAACTGGGCCATGTCTTCTGACATACTCTTCTCCTTCCTGATCAAACTTACTCCCTGCAGCTTTAGCGATGGCAAGGGCAACTGCACCAACATGTGACAAATTCTGGTTCGCTGCAGTTACAATACAGTCAACTGGAAGCCTGACAATATCCCCAATGTAGACCTTAACTTTAATTCTTTCCCTGGTGTTGTATATCTTGGATGTTATGACTGCCTTGTGTTGGGATGTCTGCAAGTCTGATGGTCGAGATGCTGGACTTTCTTCCGTCATGTCATCCTGAAGCAAACTTGAAAAAGACTCGCCATCAGCTTGTAGGTTTCTGCCTCTTCTTCCTCTAGAAGATATTCTGATTCGGCCAAGTGCAACTTTTGCTCTTTGCTTTGCCTTTTCAAAACTATCTGCATTGTCCCCTTTTAGTGTAATTCTGTCACCAGTCTGTTTAATGAATACTGCTGAAAACTCATTTTTGACCAAACTCACAGCTTCTGCAGCTTTCTGTTGTTCATCAGAAGTGAGGAATAAATCATCGTGGCACCACTGGTTAACAGTCTGAACTGCTGCCTCTACTTCTTCCTTCAACTGTAATGTCCCCAATAAATACAGATTACTTCCTTCAACATTTAATATCTTGCCCCAATCTCTATGACTATATGCAAACTGAAGCAACTCCTTTGTGTCATCATTTCCTTCATCTATTAAGTGCTTCTTTATGGCATCTTGTGAAGATTTTGCTTCAAATTTTGCCTCTTTATAATGATTTCGCACACATGTTTGAACACAATCTGCATCTTGAAAATCATGACAGTAGATAATGACTTTGCCATTAGAATCATCAACATCTGCTTTCTTTCTCAAGTCTGTAACAAGAGCATGGACTCCTTTCTCTCCTGCTGTATGCCTAATTAAGTCCAAAACTTCTTTTGCAACCTCAGTCTTGAAGTCAAGATACACCTTTAATACAGATAAATAAATTGTTGGTAGAAAATTATTATGTCACTCACTCTTCTTTTTTCACAATGGTAACTAATTTTATTATAAAACAAGAGGCCCAAGTGAGCCTAATATCGCTAACATGGCTTATCTTACTAAACAGCTGCTCATTCCACTAAGCAGCCTTATGTGGTATTGTAAGAACACAACCTTTTGTAAACCATCTCCCAAAGTTTATATCATGTTGATTTTGCCTCTTTTAACATAGTTTGATACAAATTTTTTTCAAAGGTAAAGGCATAATTAATATCAGTAGATCTTGCCTATAATCAATTCATCCAAGATGTTAATTAAATAAATCTAATTACCAAGATTTATTGAAATCAGATGAGAAATTTAGTCTCTGGAGAGGTAACAAGCTCAGCAAATAACATGCAAAGATCATCAAATTAACTGCACAGATTTCACTTATTATACAACCACCTAAAACTGATGATATAAGTTTATTTACCAAATTTAAGCAAAATCCAATCACAATTCCATCTCCAGAATAGTAGAAAGTTAAGCCAAATCAATACAAGATTACCTCATAAATACAATTAGATATTGTTCATAATCAAACTCATACAACATCTTGATGATATAAGACCATTTAACAAGTTTAATTAAAATCTGATCAGAAAAGAGTCACTTGAGTGTTGAAAACTTGGCTTATCAAATGCAAGACCACATCATTGATATGTGTCAATACCACTCATAATTGTACCCATCTGAGGTCTTGATGACAGAGGCATATTTACCAAGTTTGATCAAACTCTTATAAAAAATACAGTCTCTAGAGTATTGTAGTAATAATCTTAGTCAATCATATGCATGATCACTTCATTAATATGCATAGGTCTCACTCATAATAAGACTAATCCAACACTTTCATGATATTAACCTATTTAACAAGTTTGATTAAACTGGGTCTCAAATACTAACTCTTGAGTGGTTAAAAGCTTAGTTAATGAGATGCAAGATCACAGCTCATTAACATATGTAAATCTCACTCATAATATAACTCGTTATACATCTTGATGATAACAGTCTAGCTTTTTTACCAGGTCTGATCAAAATCAGATCAGAAATACAGTCCTTAGAGTGGTAAGAAGCTCAGTCAATCAGATGCATGCTCACCTCAATAACTCTTTCACACATACAAATGCATCTAGATGCTTCTACCTCATTTCAATGGAAGCACATTTTAACAACTCAACTTCATTTTAATGGAAGCATGTTTGGATGCCCCTGCCATATCTACATACAAACACTTCTAAATACCCCTGGTAAACAATTGCCTTTTGTATGGTCAATTTGTAGTGTGACCTGAAGGAAATATTCCCTCTAGTAAAACGGGATTTCTGGAAGTTTCTATGACATCACAGCATGTGCTGGAGTATTTGATGAATCCTAACTAGCCAGTCAGGGATAAACTGACATTGGAAATTGCCCCACAATGGAAAAGGCTGCTACTATCTTTGCAAATAGAATGATGGAAACCAGACTATTAGATCAATTTTGTAATATGAAAAATAATAAGCAAAAACAAGCCCAAAAAGCCTGCACAGTTTTGACAATGATTGTTGATTTTTAAGTCCAACACTGAGTAGAATCTTTTGCAGCTTGATATACAAATAAGCAAGAATGTTGCTGTTTAAAATGGTATACTTTAGAAATAAATAATAAACACTAAATATTGAATATGAAAGTTTTAAATATGCATATATTAATGTGCAGTTTTTCCCAGCTAGCCATATTGGGATATATTGTCAGCTGGTGGCATGATGTTCTATTGATAGTACATTGCACAATGTAGCAACAGACATGTATACTAAGCTGTAGCTTAGTGGTAGGCTAAGAGAATGGGTTAATTTGTATTGATCTTGCATTATCAAATTTCTAAGAGATTTTGGTGATATAAGCCTATATTTCAAGTTTGATCAAAATCAAATCAGTAATATGTCCTCCCAAGTGGTAACAAACTCACCCAATCCGATGCAAGATCAGTTCATTAATATGTGCTAATTTTGCTCATTATTGAACATATTTGGAATCTTGATTATAGAGACTAATATTTCATGTTTGATCAAAATTGGCAGACAAATATGGCCTTCAGAGTGGTAACAAGTTCAGTCAATCAGATGCCAATTCACTGAATTATCAAAATTGTATGAAATCTTTACAATATATAAGCCTGTATCCCAAGTTTGATAAAAAAAAATTAATCAGAAATATAGCATTGAGAGTAGTAACAAGCAATTGTTGATAGACACAAGATGGACACAGTGCCATACCATAAGCTCATTGGCCTCATGGCCAGGTGAGCTCAACATCTAACATATATATACAAAATATATAATTATACCAGTATATACCATTTAAAGTTTTTAATAATTCAAATGAATGAAGATTTTGGTCAAATCTGTAACTTAGCATATGCTAAGCTTTGACTGTATATAAAAACAAATTTTGTGTGTGGGATTACAAAACTAATGTGACTGTGACCTTGAGGCAGGGGGTATGACTGTGAATATGTGAACCACTGTCAAGTCAGACATATAAAATGCTCCAGTTTATTACATGGGACTCACTTTTTGCTGAGCCCATTTGTTTTCAGCTCGTGAGTGAACAAACTTAACACTGAACTTAAAGGTCACATATGGAGGTTTCTGTTTACTTATTTTTTAATCTTTCATACCTATTTGCAGTTATTATAAATGTATATTACATTTCTTATGAATAATTGCTTTTAAAAGTATTACCCTCATAAAAACTGGCACAGGTATTAGGCCATCCCTGATACGCATTTGGAAGTGATGTATCACTAAAACAAAAACTCGCTAATGTAGACATTCTTGTGTTGGGAATAATCGGTAAGTTATGAAATGAACAGTGATCCTATGGAAATGTAAGACATTGAAACAACTGATGCTGCACCTTTGGTAATATTGTCATTACCAGACCATGAGAAAAACCCAACAATTGATGTCAACTATTTAGAAAGATTACAAAAATATTAAAATATTATGCATTCAAAAGCAGAAGCATGATCTTTTCGTTTTTTCTAACTTTTATACTATACATGCCACATTGAGAAAATAGATATATCAAATCCCATTTTTTTTCAAAATTATTGTCAATCTCCCAACATAATATTTTGACATGTTCTACTTGATATTTCCTACTCTTATTTCTCTGTCATAAATCAAACAAAGGTTTAATGAAGATATGTGTTTGCAGTCTAAATTTTTGTCACCCTGATAAATGTGGATGTCTTTTTAATATTCTTCTTCTTCTTGTCTGTCTGTCTGTCTCTTGTGCTTACTCTCTCATTGTTCACCAGTAATTGCCTAATGATATGTCTGAATCCTTTTTCAATATTTAGAAGGACTTGTGATAATTTGATGTCTTGCAATATGCTTGGAAAAAATTAGAATACACATTAAAGCTTACTTGGAAAGCTATTCATTATACTTCCTGGTTTGACACAGTATAATTGTTACATGTAGATCTCTATTTTCTGCATCTTTCTTCACTTAGAAATTAGAAAATGGAAAACAATAGCCCTTTTTTATCACAATTTGTTACCATGAACTGCACAAAATCTGTCAATTTTACATGAAATGACCATACAAACAATATGCTTTTACATTAGTGGCTGTTTGGCTCATTCTAGCATGATGTTACACATGACAATAGAGGTAATGCAGTCAGTAATATTGGGCAATGTCACTCTTCATTAATTTTAATTGTAAATTTTCAGAATTTTCGATTGGAGTAAATTTTGCCAGAGAAATGGGATTTTTAATCTACACATAAAGTTCTACATAAAACATGAAAACTTGACAATTTGAATATTTTATCAATAAATGACCTTTAATTTAAAATACTATAGCATTGACCTTAATCTTAGATATGGACACATGGATGGACATACACACAAATGCCAAAGTATTGCTATGTTGAGCTTCTGCCAAACAGGTTTGACACAAATATCTTCATTGGTTGAAAAGGTATACCAGTACATAGATAGAGGTCACTGATTTATATTTTCCTTTGCCATGACCCTGGGGTGTGTGTCTATGGTATGTGACATTTTGTCAAGTCATGGCATGTGACTGGTTAAAGATTCATTAACATATATCCATTCCTTCAAAAGTTATACTCTGGACAAGGATACAAGTTAGAGTTTCATTTCCCCCTGCTGTACATTCTCCTGGAAACGTTGACTATGGTATGCAACAAACCCTCTATACATGATATATAATTAACTAAAGTTTCATTAGCATATCTTTACTTGTTGAAAAGTTATACTCTAGAAAATGAAACAAGTCACAGAACTACATTTTCCCTTGATGTGACCAAAAACCTTGAGACAGGAGGTGTGGCTATAGTACGAGACACACCATCTATACATGGTATATAATTGACTAAAGTGTCAGTGAAATATTTTTATTGGTTTAAATGTTATACTTCAACCCAGGATACAAGTCACAAAATTAAAGTTGCTTTAGCCATGACCTTGACCTTTAGGCAGGACAAGGATAAGTAAGTGACACACCCTTTAATCATGATTTATACTTTGGCAAAGCTTCATGAAAATCTTTCCAACTGTTACAAAGGTATGGGTGTAAAAAGCAAATGTTAACAGACAATGAGCAAAGAATGCCATTACATATATGTCCAACTTTAGATGGTTGTACGAAAAGAACTGAAGCTGTCAGAAGATGCAAAGCTTGCTTGCACATATTTATTCCGAAACAAGAGTTCTGTATTGTCAATACTCTAGATGGTCAATACTGAGTGATGAGATGGTTTATGTAGGTCTCATAATATTCTATTCTTTGATATGGTGCTACAGTATTTCTAAGAATGCATGCTCATATCCAGATTTATGACTGTACTAACAAATGGGTCCAAGAAACTCACTTAAACATCAAAGATGTTCATAATCAGTGAAGTGTCCAGAATAGGTCATTGTGACCTACTTTTGATATTGCAGTGTAGAACTCAGGATGTATGCACATCTAAATTATCATGATTGTACAAACAAGTGTCACACTCATCTATAAATGAAAAGTGTACATCACTGGAGCATGAAAAATAGGTCACAATGACCTACGTTTGGATTGGTGGTATAGTACTCTTAAGGATGCATGCACATGTCTGTTTTCATGACTGTACAAGCAAGTGTTCCAAAATGTAACAAGAAGGCCAGGGCCTGCATGTCAAGCCAATGATCAAAGCACACTGGCAGAAAAGTGACTACTATGTCTTGCATTTCAGTAACATGTGCTTGACAAAAATATACATGATCACTGTAGCATGAATAGTAGGTCACAGTGATCTGCTTTTGTTATAATGGCATTATACACCTTATGATCCATGCACAGATCTATTTAAATGACAAGCAAAAGTGTCCCAGCAAATGACCACAATGTAAACAAGAGTCCATCAGAGGGATTGACATTCTATTGGCTGAAAAGGATTTCTAGAAAACTCAAAGATACTAACTTAGATACCAAAAATATTTTCTTACAAGTTTAAGTCAACATATTCACAAGGTACCTGTAAGTGCAGGACAAAATTCTTTGTCATGGCATTTGACATTGAACCTGATATCATAGACAGAAGATCATAACTAAATGTCAAGATATACAAAACATGCTGTGCTTGGTTAAATCTACAATCATTATTTTTTTAACCCTTTTACTCACTCGCCCCCTAAAAATGTTATTGAACCGGCATCATTCAAGATATTCTTCAGATATATCCACAAACTGGCTTTATAAAAATCTATTCATCCTTGTTTTGTGTTATAACGGTCACAAACCAGTACAGCTAAAACCCCACGTCAAGCCCATAGTCCTTAAAATCAATATCAGAGTGCTGACTGTCAACTAAATTATTGGACTGAAACTATATACAAAAGTCTGGTCAAAATTTATTGTATATGTACAGGTCACTGTGTTCATAAGCTTTATTAAGTCAAATCATTTAAGCAATGATTTTTTATTTGACCCCAAGGTCAAATATGTCTGATTTGTGATCTCCTTCACAAAAGTGCACATATATTGGTGCTGAGATCTCCGTCATTTTCATTCAGAATCAATTACATATTGCAATAAAGTTTTTCATACAAAAAACATATTGATCCCACCAATAAATCAAGAGGAGCTGCAATCAAAATATTTCTAGATGGCTACTATGTTGTAGGTCAGATGATCACTGTTTTTTTTCAAATCCAGTTACATACTGTATAGTGTTTTTGTGAAAATGCCATGTTGATACCACTATCAATTCAGAAGTAGCCATATAAAGATTTTCATGATGGCCATCTATGCAACCACTTTGGATCAGCATAATTGTAATATAGGAAAAACTATATATTGCAAGAAAAAAGTGTTTTCTTTTTTTATTCTTAAAACAAAAAAATAAAAACATGTCAATATGGCCATCGGTTCAGTAGAAGTAGCTGCAATTAGATTTTTCATATTTTGTGAGGTCACAAAGGCGTTATTTTTATTTAGGACCAACTACATATAATGAGAAGTATTTTAGTAAAAACCCCATGTCAATACCTTCAAGAGGAGTATTGATAATGATTTTCAAGATGGCCACCATGACCATCATGTAAGTGGTCTGATCAGCACCATTTTCACTTATAACCAACTAGATATCATAAGTTTTTTAGTAAAAACTCAATGTCTGTATATGACCATCTGTTCGAGAAAAGTAGGAATAGTAAGATTTTTCATAATGGCTACAACAGTTGTCATGTTGGATGTCTGATTGGCACCATTTGCATTACGACCAACCTCATATCATAAAATGTCTTTTAGGGAAAACCCCATGCCACTGTGACTATCTGTTCAGGAGTAGTAGCAATAACATGATTTTCAAGATGACTGCCATGGTGCCCACAATGGAAATTTAGTCATCAAAATTTTTATTTAAGACCAATTAGGTATGGAAAGAAATCTTTTAAAGTGAACCCCATGTTGGTTTGACCATCTGTTCAGGAGAAGATTTTCAAGATGTCAGATCAGCACCATTTTTATTTAGAACCAACTAGACATCATAAGTAGTCTTTCAGTGAAAAACCCATGTGAATATGATCATCTGTTCAGGATGAGTAGTGATAAAAAGATTTTTCGATAGCCACTATGGCATGGCATTTTTTAGTGTGCAGTTGATGTCAATTTGTGCAGTTGTGAAAGAAAAATGTGCAGTGTAAATACTGTTTTGTGCAGTTGTAAACTACACAAATTATCATTATTTGTGCAGTTGTGTATAAATTCCTTTCAAAAAAGTCCTGCACTGTAGTAACCATATTGGATGTTCAAGGGACACCATTTTCATTTAAGACCAACTATACCTCATAAAAGTCTTTTAGTGAAATTTCATGTCAATAAGACCATCCATTCAGTAAGAGTAGTGATAGATTTTCAAGGTGGCAATATTGGATACCATATCAGCACCATTTTCATTTAGAATTAACTAGACATCACAATAGGTCTTTCAGTGAAAGCATCATGTCAGAATGACTATCCTCCCTGTAGTTTACAAGTAGCTTGTGCTAACAAACAGAGAGGTGATGGACAAAAGCCCATTGCATAAGCTATTCTGGTCTATAATCAGTACAACTAAAAATCCACATGATCACTGGAGTACAAAAAGAAGGTCAAAGTGACCTACCTTTAGCATGGTAGTGTAGTATTCCATAAGCTGTATGCATAGATCTACTTTCATGAATATAGAAGCAACAGTGTCCCAGAAAGTGAACACAGTGTAGAAAAATTTGCATGGTCAATAAAGCATGAAAATTAGGTCACAATAATAGTTTGGCATGGTGGTGTTGTACTACTCAGGATAAATATAAAGTTTCATAATTGTACAAACAACTGTGTCCAAAAACCAGACCTAACATAACAAGAGTACTGTGAATGGTACATTACATGACAACCCATATTTAATAGTCTTATATGTAGGCAGTAGTAGAGAATAGTTTACTCTTAATAAACTTAACCTGATTGTGACCTCAAACATTTAGATCCCATAATCTATTGTTTTATTTATTATCCTAAATACAGGAAATCCATAAAGTTTTGTCAAGCAACATATTCTAGAACAAATATTATTCTGCAAAACCATTTTTTTCTTTGAGCCACAATGACCTTGAAATTTGATTTTTTTGGCCCCCAAATCATAGGCCTCTTCCATACCTTAAGTGCAAGCCATCCAGAAAGTTTGGTCCAGGTTTGTGATGTAGAACTAATGTTATCTTTTACAGAAACCATTTTTCTTCTTTCAGTCACATCGCTCTTGATCTTTGACCTTTTGATCCCCAAATCAATATGTTTCATTCTTACCCAACATATCAATCTTCCAGAAACTTTGGCGAAGGTACATGCTCAAGAACTGATATATATGTTCAGAAACCATTTTTTCTTCTATCAGTCATAGTGACATTGACTTTTGACATTTTGACCCAAAATTTATAGTCAAAGTTTGGTCCAGGCCTGTGATGTAGAACCAATCTAATTTTGTGAAAACCATTTTTCTTTTCATGCAGTCAGTGACCTTAACCTTTGACCTTTTGACTGAGCCTTTTCTTTAGCCCAAATGTAAATTGTCCACTTGGTGAATGTAAAATGGACAAGAACTGAAATCATGTACAGAAACCATTCGTCTTCTTTCAGTTAGTGTCCTTGACCTTTTACTTTATTATACAAAATTAATATGGTTCCTCCTTACCTGAAATGCAAATGAACCACAAAGTTTGGTCCAGATCTGTGATATTAAACTAATGTTAGTTTGTGGAAACAATCTTTTAAAATTTCAGTCAGTGACCTTAATCTTTGATCCTCTGACCCCAAAATAAATAGGTTTCTTCCTTACCCCAAGTGCAAGCCATCCACAAAGCTTGGTCTAGGTCTGTCCTACTGCTATTGTACAGAAACAACTTTCTTCTTTCAGACACAATGACCTTCATTTTTGACCTTTAGACCCCCAAATTGATAAGTTTTTCCCTACTTAAGTGCAAGTCATTCACAAAGTTTAGTCATGGTGTGTTATGTAGAAATAATAGTATTGTGCAGAAAACTTTTTTCTTCTTTCAGTCACAGTAATCTTAACTTTTGTTGCCCAAATCAACAGGCTTCTACCTTATCCCAAGTGCAAGCAATCTGTAGATATGTGATGCAGAATTAATGTTATTGTGCAGAAACCATGTTTCATCTTCTTTCACGGTGACCTTGACCTTTGACCTTTTGATCCATAGATCTATATGCTTCTTCCTTACCCCAGTTGCAAGTCATGCATAAATTCTCGTAACTGCAGATGGTAAAGAACTTGAGTTATTGTGCTGAAACAAAACTGATAACAGATGGATGGACATACATAGATATATATAGACTACATCATATTATAATACATTGCACCTTATGGCGGGCATAACAAATATATATGAAAGCAAAAAAGGTAGATCAAAGTGATTGACTTTCAGTATGATGGTGCACTATTCCTCAGGCTGCATGCACATGCCAACTTTCATGACTGTAGTGGCAAAAGAATCTGGGACTTAAACATAAAAGGTGTACACTTGCAAATGCCAATGATGACGACAAATTTTATATGGGGGGGAGGTACAGCATAAGCTCTCCTTGTGATCCTAATATTTTCAAGTTCAACATTCATCTCATGTTTGAAAGTTTTTATTTCCTTATGGTTTTGGCAACAAAGTGAACAGTCAAGGGGTCTTTTTCACTGATGTGGCAAAAAACTTTTTGTCTGGAGAACTGCTTTTCATCTTCACTACAACCTTTTGAACACATTCAAATTGTTCTCAGGTTATGCTAACATCTAATTCCTAAAAGTCTGTGATTTCACCTGTTCTGATTTCACCTGCAACTTAGTCAACAACTGCATGACTCCTTTTTGTACATACAGTAGTCCATACTCTGGATCAAAGAGTAATTCAATCTCTTTTTGAAGAGCTGATACATACCAATCATAGAAAAAGTATCTGAATGCCTCATATTTCACCTGAAAAACATTGTCGTCTGCTGCTACCATTTTGGACAAGTTATGACATTGTCTGCTGCTACCATTTTGGACAAGTTATGACATTGTCGTCTGCTACCATTTTGGACAAGTTATGACATACCTCTTCACTTTCCTCTTCCTCCTCCTCTTTCATTTCATCTGCATCTAATAATGACTTGTCATCCAAATAACCACTGATCAGACTTTGCAGACAGCTCTCAAATCTTTGAAGATCTTGAAGCTGACCGTGGATGGAAAAGGTTTCAAAGTCAATTTTGACTTTGAATTGTTTTTGTACATGTTCCAACTTTCTTTGCTTAATTTTTCCCATGACTTCTGAGCTGATTTTCACTTCTGAATATGTTAGACACTGTGCTTCAGTGAACTCATTACCAATGGCAAACAATCTTCCATCTTCACTTGAACCTAGACCATGTGAGATGTAATAAATTATGCATTTAAATTCAGGGTTAAACAGTAGATATAACAAAAATAATGAAGTGGAGAATTTATACACATAAATCTATCTCAGATCTAATCATGCATTTTAAAGAAAATAAGAAAATATGTACATATTAATGTCTCATTGTCATCATCTGATGGGATTGATTCTAAAATTGAAGAAACTATTAAAAAATTATGGAAATGGAACAAGATTTAAATAACAAAGATTAAAATATATCAATTTATTTTATTTTTTAAATTTAACTTTCTTTATTCATCAATTTTGTTTAAATCAAATGAACAATTTTTAATTTAAATAAAACAAGACAATTTAATTTAAATTGCCAACTTTTAAATATTCAATAGAAACAGTGTTAAGAAATAATTCCCCTCATCGTTTTGAACAAAAAATGACATATATTAAAATACCATTCCTTTTTTGTAATTTAAAATAATTTCAATGGGAAGAACTTTTTATAATGCTTTCATGCTTTCTTTGATATTATTGTGAAGACCAGAAGTATTTGTGAGTTTTAGATGTGTGGGTTCTAATATCTATGAAACAATAAAATTTTAATCCAAATCAAACAGTTTTGAGTTTACAGTACATGACGAAGGACAGTGAATACATAATTCAGTGTTGGATACCCTGCTAATCCATGCTTGAAGATGCGATAGCAATTGACAATTTTAAACTGAGGTGCATGACTAGTGATACTGAAAAAATATATGTTTCAAATAAAAGTATGTTTCATCTTTCCTTGCAAATAAAGTTTAAATTCAGTAAGATTTGTATACAGAATGAACTGTACCTGGCTGTGCAGTTTCTTTCTGAAAAAAGGAAAAAAAATTTAAAAAATTAGCAGTTCACACATTTTCATTAATACTAAGTAGTGAGATTTATGTATGCTGCTATTTTCACACATATAATAATGTCAAGAATAAGACACTTAAACATTCATTCACATCAAGAATTACTGTCTAAATCTGTCTTTACCTCAAAGGAAACACACATAAGTTGAATTAGTCAATATATAGTCTAATTAGTCTAATTCTGCACAATAGTACAGTAGTAAAATGAACTTCTGATATGACATTACCATCCACTGAAAGAGTATTAGTCTTCAAACTGTATCAATGAAGATATTCCACATTCTGAAATACATTGTGAAAAAGTTACTAAAAAGTGACAGAAATAACCAGAGTTCTTTAGAATAAGATGGCTCCCAGCAAAAACAAGATTTTGATGTGAACTGTAGGGCTTACTTCTCATGCATCAAATGTTACTTCCCAAATTGCATCTCTCACCATGATTCATGAAATGTAAGATTTGTTTTAACAATATCACTGATAATCTATGTAGTAAATAGCCCATAGGCAATTGCAGCAAGTTTAGTAAAAGAAACAAACGATTATTCCATTATAATCCATTTCTGGACCAGGTGTGAAAAGCTCTAGACATGAAAATATATATCTTGGGACCGAAGTATGCTGATGGAACAAAAATAAAGTTATAGGTCTACAGGTCTGATGAATAGCGAGGATGAAGGAGCTACTTTTTTCCTCTTTAAATAATCTTGTACAGACTAGAGCAGAATGTATCTATGCATTAGTGTTTAATAGCACCTAAAAAAATAGTGACTATATAACGGTAGTGCCAATCAAAAATAAAGTTCTAAATATGTATAAAAAAATGAAAAATTGCACAAAAACTTTAGGAAGATAAACTCTTCCAAATAAATGTAAATATGAAGTACTACAATATAAAAGATGAAAGGTAAAGGTGTTAAAATTATGTAAAATGTATACAAAATATTATGTAAAGGCAAAATAGAAAGAATTAAAAAAATTCCTATTTGAATATTTGTGGCACAGATTAAAATAGAAGTTCAACATTCATAAATATTAATAAAGCTATAAATTATCCTATTTTCTTTCGTTCTAACTTTGGTGTACATTGATATTTATTTACATATCCCACCCCACCCCCAGTGTGTTGCATTGAAGGCATTATGAACTCAATCATCTAAATCTAATTATATGATATTCTGGTCATCTTAAGTAACTTTTCTTTTGGATTCAAATTGATAATCAAATGAATTTAGGTGATATTTCCTTGTTAATCTTCAATGTTCATTTAGTGCTGCAAACAGACTTATTTGGTAAAAAAGGTCAGCAACTCTCAAATTCTTATCAAGTTAAATGCAGGGACCATCTAAAAATAAATTCTATTGAAAATAATTTTTTGTAATTAAAATCACCCAAATAACTTTCAAAGTAACTTGACTTGAGTGTGAAAAATTGAAGACAATTCATGCACATAGTCAATGCTTCAATTATTTCTTAATTTTAATGTGCAAACAATCCAATTTAGACTGAATTACAGGACTGAACGTGCTTAATCCAATAGTTCTCAAATACCCAATTAAGTTACTATGCTGAAAGGATTTGTTGAATTTGATATGACCATTGTTAAATACCATATTTTTTATATCATGCAGTGAATATGCCACTTTCAATTATGATTTGTTGTAAGGGCTGATACTAATCTATTCCAGTCCAAGGTAAGCAATAATCACCAATTAAAGGAAGTGATTAACTGCATGACATACCAGAAGTGTATACCATCAAAACCCGATCCAAGTAGACAAGACATGAAACAACAGAGAAACTTCACATTAAATTCGTCATTAAATGATCAGTAAAGTAATTAAATCATACATGGGGAAAAAGTTTGGAATCCCTCCTTTGTGTTGATATAAGTAATGAGTGGCTGAACATGCTGATGGTAGAAAAAAATAGCATGGAATTGGCAAGGGGGCAGATTTCGAACTGCACAAGTTAGTTAACTGGTGCTGATTGGAAGAAATGGAGTGGGTGGTATCAATAGTTTTTCCTCTTGTTACAGATAGAAAGGAGTGCCCGTCATCCACACGGCCTATTGCTGATTTTCCAATAATGCTTTTGTTGCTTTGTAAAATATTGGGTACTTAATGTGCACTAACATTTCTAAAGCTTAAATGTTCAGTATGATAATCATGCAGACATTGCCTAATGAAATAAAATGTTCAGTTCATTACCTATCCAATGGAATATCAAACTCCCATCATTCTCAATCACTCTGGCTGCAGCAGCAATTGGCCTTTGGTTGATTAGCAGTGGGGGAGGGGGGCTTCCTATTTCATTATATTTTATTGTATTTGGGGGTATTCTACCATTTGGGTCCATTTTTCAATCCTAGGGGTATATCACTGGTGTCATTTTCTTCAAATCAAAGTATATTGTTGGGTCATTATCTCGAATGTATAGGGCCATGATTGTACAACATGTATTCATCACCTCTGATTTTGTTATATAATTACATGTAAGCCCAGGAGGAAAGATACAATCAGAGAATTGCAGATAGTTCAGATAACTGCCCATGCTCATTTGTATCCAAAAATCTCTTTTCTAATGTATCATACATTTTTTAACATTGGACGGGCACGCTGTTTTAAATCAGAGAAACAAACTTCCAAACTGAAGAACACCCAAACAATAGTTTCTACTGGGTATTAAGTTATTTTAGCTTAAAGTTACTATATATTTCCTCTACTAAGTATGTAGAAGCAAGACTTCCCACATGGTTGGTCACTAGGTAATTACTTGCACCAGGCCTAATTTCAAAGCCATTATTTTGCCTATAGCTTAGTATGAAATATGGAGATGTATTGTGATGTGCTAGAACTATCAATTGCATATCTGACTTGACATGGGTTTGTTTACATAAAAATGAATCCTTGATGGTCAGCTAGGTTTATTTATCAAGTACAGCTAACATACTTGTACATATATTGTTGTATAGAACTAGTACATAAATAGGTAGAAGAAATTGAAAATAACATGTAATACATGATTGTGTTCCCTTTAGGGATGATGACTGATTTTTGCTGCTCTGAATGTGAACGAATTCATACATCCAAAGGTGGAATGAAATTTGGTTTCTGATGATATAAGGATTGATATTTGGGGCCTAAAGACTACATCATATGCACTATTAGATGGATTAGAAGATAGTTTGGTAGTACACTAAAGAGCCAATTTCATTTGTTCTTGATAAAGTGATGAAGGGGAAGTTCTAAATGCATCCAGATCAAGTCCAAGTCCCTGATTGTGTGTCGGATCAAGCATCTGAAGATAAGATTTACAGGCTGATCCATGCACAATCGAGCCATATTCAAGTTTAAATCTTACTAATACTAATCACCTGTAAAACTGGTGCAATTCCTTCCAATCTGCTCCCCAAACTGTATTTGCCACAGCTCTTATTAAATCCAGAAATGTGGTCTCCTCCACAACGCAATAAGACAACTGTCAACATCGAGTTTTAGGTCACGATGAATTTGACGTAATATATTGGCAAAAAATGCATATAATTTTCAATTTTGAAAATTTCCTTTTGACCATTTTTGAATTCTGTTTAAGCTTATCTGTAGTTGAAGTTCAATAGTATGCATAGTCTATGATCTATAGCAGATTAAAAAGTTGGCAACAGATAATGAGCAGTCAGTTCCTGGATTAAGGCATTTCCCTATGCTGTTAATTTTGATATTGAACAGGGTGACTGACAATATGCTGCCCTGAGGAACATCCATTTCTTGAGGATAGCTTTCAAAAAAGATGGTGCCTACCTTAACTGAAATTTATATCTATCAAAATATTGGAAACAATGTTAGGTAGGTGACCCCTTGAACCTAGGCTGAATGTCATACTTCCATGTGGTGTCATAAACTTTCTCCAAGTCGAAAAAAATGGCAACTATATGTTCTTTCTTTATGAAAGTTTCTCTAATAAATGCTTCAAGTCTGACAAAATGGTCTATTGTGCTTCTCTTGCATCTGAATCCAATTATGAATGTCTGATAGTAATTTGTTGGCCTCAAGATACCAGAGGAGTCTGTCATTTATCATTTGTTTCATGGTTTAGCAAATTTGCAAATACAGCTTGTTAATGATATGGGATAGTAGATGAAAGGGTAGATTTGATCCTTTCCTGGTTTAGGTAATGGTATCAATGTTGCTTCTTGCCAAGACTGTGAGAAGTTGCCAGTTTCTCAAATTTTATTGAAAATGTTTAGTAGTGTATTCTGAGATGTGTAAGGTAAGTGCTTCAAAAGTTGATAGTAGATATCATCTGGTCCTGCTGATGGGTCATGGACTTGATCAAGAGAGTTTTGCAGTCGTCTGAGAGTAACAAATATATCACGATCAATACATAACACAGAAGGAAAATAATTGTGGTCCTTGGCCATTTGATATTTAGGAGTCACGGTCATTATTTTGATCCATTTTCCAATCCTGGGGGCACATCACATGTTTAGCATTTTCTTCAAGTCAAAGTATATGTTCAGTCATTATCTCAAATAAATGGAGCCATAATTATTCACCTTTAGTTTGTCACCTCTGATTTCATAATATAATTACATGTAAGCACTAGAAACAAAATAAGACTAAGATAGTTCTGTAATTGTTATAATCCCTGCCCATGCTAATTTTCATACAGAAATCTTTTCTAACTTATCATAACTTTTTTTTAAAAATTTAAACGGCATATTGCTTTAAATCAAAGAAAACAAATTTCCAAACTGACGAACAGTCCAAACAATAGATTCTAAAGGCAATTTATTATAGCATCTGTAGGTAACTGTGCTTGATAAATAAGTCATAATGGGTTCATTTTTATATAAACAAATGCATGTCAAGTCAGATAGGTAATTGTTAGTTTCAACATGATGCTCAGACTCACTTACAAGCATCTCCTTATTTCATATTACCAATAGGCAAAATCATGACTAATGAAATCAGATCTGGTGCAAGTAATAACCAAGTGTTACATAATGTAGGTTACCATGTGGAAAATCTTGTTTCTTTCCACTTGCCTGAGGAATAGTAACTCTGAGTAGTAGTATGTAACTAGTACTTAAATACGTATAATATGAAATTCAAAATTAGATGTAATACATGATAATGTTCCTTTTAGGGATTCTGTGCCACACATGTAATAATTCCCAATTTTATAGGAGTTTTAATCACAATTCCTGACTTGACATTTTTCCCAATAAATTCTTGTTTCTTTAACCCTCATTCTTTTAAAATATATAAAGTCTCGCCAAATAGTGCATGTAGAACGTCAGTGTCCAATTTCTGAGCCTCAAGTCTCAAAACAAACTCAAAAGCTATTAGTTACCTCTTATAATAAAAACTCCATCACTGCAAACCACCATCAGGCAATTTCCTTTGATTTCTGAACAGAGACATCAATGTGTTATAGATGTCTGTGTTTCTGAGGGTGCTTTTATTCATAGGTAATCAAATTGTGACAAAAGAACATTGTAATGATGACCTGAATTACTACATGGTTTCACTATTTTTTAAATTATTTCAGTTGCTCAGTTAAAAATAACATCTTAGATATCCATTATATAAACCTTTGATCAACAGCTGACTTTTTTTAATTCATGTGAAAAAATTTCCCCCTAACCGACCGATGTAGAATGGGAATGGCTGTACAGAAAGAAATTCAGCAGCTATTGTCCTGCACTATATTGAAAAATTTAATTCAAATTTGTGAAACAGTTGAATATGTCACCCAATATGTAACTTCACCTGAATAGTGCCTGAATTAAGTTGTGACATATTTAATGAAATGACTTACTGACAATGCATCTAAGATAACCAAAGCGCTTGAAACAGACTTTTTCTTTATGCTATAATTATTGTAGCATGCAAGCATCAAGCTGATTGGATCTTACTAATATTTAAACAGAATGGCAATTAAAGTTTCTGGTACTGACCAAGTCTGACCAATTAATTTCTTATTGTAATTTCCTTTTTTAAATTTATTTATTTCTGAAAAACAGGAGTTTTTAAACACTGATGGGAGGGACAGGTGAACTTGTTCACACTGTTCACCAGTGACAAACATCACTGATTATACCTTAGAGTACAAACCCTTGTATTAGTTTTGTTTTATCACACTTTTACACACTGAAAGTATTCATGTGAAGACGTGGTGAAATATGAAGAAAAATGTATTAGAATCAGTGGGTTATTTCATAGACCTTCAATATATGTAAGGATCAACGTTTTAATTTGTAGAATCAAGAGCTTTTTAGAGTGAACGATGAACAGAAATTAACTGTTATTTGATTAAACAGACTGAATTATGAACTACCAAATGCTTTTACCGTTGAAGGATTTTTCCGATCGGGAGTTCGTGGGGCAGATTTTCTCTTTGGTCTTGCTCCTCCAGATGGAGAGGGTATCTCTGGATCAACAGGTGAACCTAAGTGAGATATAATTCATATTTTAGCATCAGTTATTGTAGAAATTACAGGAGTAGCAAAAACAAGATTTTAAAGATGGTGGCTGTTGTGGCTATAATGGATTGCAGATTGGCACAATTATAATTTAAGACCACAAGACGTTTTTTGGTGAAAACCCCATGCTGATATGACTCCATTCAGGAGGAGCAGCAATAAAAAGATTTTCAAGATGGCTGCTGTGGTGGCCATATTAGATGTAAGATCAGCACCATTTTTATTTAGGACCAACTAGATATCATAAAAAGTATTGTAGTGAAAACCCTACATTGATATGACCATCAGTGGTGGTGCGAGGAAGGAGTCGGGAGGGGGTAATTGCCCCGAGCCCCAGGCAAAGGGGGGCATCAATTGGGATCTCATTTTTAAGATGAAATGTTCATAGTATTTCACCTCACCTTAATGTAATGGGGGTAATTCTTCACAAAACTTATACTTAGATGGGGGGGGAGGATGGAAGTTGGCAACTGATATAAAAACTGTTATTTTTGGCAAAGTAGGGCACCACTAAAGAACATTGCGCCTCAAACCCTTGTGCCTCCACTGATGACCATCCATTCAAGAGGAGTAGAAATAACAAGATTTTCAAGATGACCACTGTGGCAGCCATAATGGATGTCTGAACAAAACCATATACAATTAGGACCAACTAGACATCACAAGAAGTCTTCTGGTCAAAACCCCATGTCCATATGACTTTCCATTCTAGATGAAAAGTGATAACAAGATATTCAAGATGGCTGCTGTGGTGGCCATTTTGATATGACCATCCATTTAGAAGTAGTAGTGATAACAAGACTTTCAAGATGGCCACTGTGGCAGTCATATTAGATATCCAAGCAGAACCTTATTCATTTACAACCAATTATATATCATAAGAAGTCTTGTGGTGAAAACCCCAAGTTGACTTTCCATCCAGAAGCAGTAAAGATAACAAGATTTTGAAGATAGCTGCCATGGCAGCCATATTGGACATCAGAACAGTACCAATTTCATTTAGGACCAACTAGACAACATAATAAGTATTTTAGTGAAAATTCCATGTGGATATGAACATCCATTCAGGTGTATCAATAACAAGATTTTCAAGATGGCTGCTGTGATGGCCATATTGGATGTCTCAGCAGCACCATTTTCATTTAGGACCAACTAGATCTTGGGATGAATGTGTATGTCAAGTTTCATTGAATCCTCCAAGCAATATAGGAGGAGTAACGATAACATACTTCTGCTAATGGATGGACGGAAGTTGTACGATGGACAACAGACAATAGGTCATCATATCATATCTGCCATAACACAATGTGTCATGCTAAAAACATGATTTTTAACTCCCAAACCCCCTGACATGGTCATGTTTCGATAAACACTATTTCCAGTAATATAAAAAAAAAAAAAAGAATAAATAAATAAAAACATCACCTTGATATATGCCTGTAACATGTAGCATGTAAAAATGGTAAACAGTCCTGCTTTAGAGTTCATGGAAAACTATTCTTGGGGCAGTTTAGTTAACTAATTTTCATAGATTCAATCAAATGGCAAGGTGGTCATGTGTAAACCACCACCATTTCACGTATTACTTACCAGGCTGACAACTGCTAGAGTGATGTGTTAAGTCCTTTGAAGACTGCTATAGGGGGAGCCCATTAAGCTATTTTGCATATTAGGTAAAGTTCACAAAGTGGAACAACCTGATTCATTTTAAGTTATAGGTAAATCAAAGAGATGAGTGTTGAAGAACTAAAGCTACTGCATATCACTGCCTTAAATAAGAATGTTTAAGCCATCTTTATTAAAGATTATTGGCAAGCTTGTGAACAGTGACATTTCTTTGAAATTGGATTTTACTTCATACATAAAATGCAAAACATGATTATTTCAGCATTCGGATTAGTGTTCAAGTGTGATTCATTTTTGAAGGCAAAATGCAATTCCTGTGATTCAGAAAACAATATGAGCTATCAGCAAAGCAAGCAAATCCCAGTAAAACTAAATATCTGTACTCCTGGTTGACAGAGTTTGACTTTGTGAAACAACGCAGTAAGGGTAGCATTTCATTCTTTGCACATACTGCAAACATCATATCAACATTAGTCATTCTAGAGTGTACTACATCTGTCGACATAGCAGCACTACCTGTATATAACATGGGGACAAACCAGAACATATTTGACATTCTGAATTCACCATTCAGATTAGTTCTCTTTATTATTATTCATAATTATCTTAATCTTGTTAAAACACCAATTGACTCATACTTTTCAGGATGATTTAGCCATGAAATAGATTGATTGAAAGACAATAAGAAGCACATGCTCATGTTTACACAGTTAATTTGTGTTCATAAAGAGATTGTGTTAACACCCACACTGGACAGAGGAATTTATTACAGCTGTATTACCTGTAAGGCCCCCATTAAGCTTGAAAATATTATGTCCCCTGCTCCCCCTCCCCCAATGAAATGTTCAGTCCCTAATGTGATGTATATTATCTTTTTCTATAAACCGAGACAAGCATATCTCAGAGTCAGACTGCACTGGATACTTTTCTGACAATGCTAACAATATGGTCACCAAGAACAACTCAGTTCTGACCAGGATTCACTCAGAGAATCCAGCAGGGAAGCTTGAACAACAGTACCATCCAGTCTCTAATGAGTGCAAAGATGAACACAAATGACACTTGCATGACCTTCAAACCCCCTACTGAACTATTGAAAGCAGCAATGACTGCATCTAATTAAGACTATATTCCACCATCCAATGGATTTTAAAGACAGAAACTTGGTATTTGTTTTTATTTAATATCAGTGACTATATTATATATGAGTGTTTACATATGTGTATGTGTGTGGTGATATTTGACAATGCTAAGTCTACCAGCTATTTTTTTTTCTTTGTATTAAATGTTTTAAAGAAAACAGACAAGTTACTTTCTTTTATTCAGGTTATAATTTCCAATCATTTTTAAAAGGTTTTTATGAAACAATAATTTATTCTCATTCGGACGACATTGCCTTTTGTTTGGTTCACATGCACTGAACCTCCTTGTGCAATTTTAAAATTAAAAGAATTCTTGTATCAGATGAAACACAGTGTGCATATTACAAACCTATTCAGTCTGTACTTCAGAGCAATTTTTAAATAAACAAGAGGTCCAAGTGAACCTGAGATATGCTCACGTGGCTGACATCTGCCTGATAGCCAAATGCAAAAACAATCCGTTGTTCACAAAATCTGGTTCAATATGGTGCTTTCTGTAGACATTTTTTCTAACCCTGTTGATTGCATATGTTATCATAAGAACTATTTCAAGGTTTCTCCATTTTTTGAAATCTTTATCCATATTTTATGATGGCTTTATTTTGACAGTACAAAATGTAATGCCCTTCATGTCTGGACACCTTTTGTCCAATTTAGTATAATTCTCAAGGGCCATTTCTGAAAAGAAGTTATTGAAAGGTTTTTCTATTTTTAGTAATGGCAGCAATATTTGATGGTCAATCAGCATCATTCACACAAATTAGAAAACACTCTATGCCTGGAAACTTTCTGTAAAATTTGGTCATTATCTGTTCAGTGGTTTTGGATAAGTCATTTAGAAGTTTTTCTGTTTTAGTAATGGTACCACATTTGATGGCAGATCAGCATCATTTGTAAAATACCTAAATGTTCTCTATGTCAGGATGCTCTCTGACAAATTTGGTTGAAATTTGTCCAGTGTTTTTTTTTTTTAAAAAAGAAGTTTAAAAATAGCAAATGTTGATAGATGACACAGTTCAGACAATACATGCTATATGTAGGGCCATACCATAAGGTCACCTGACATTATGGCCATGTGAGGTATAAATGTTGACAGTATTTGTCCTATGATAATACAAGGGAACCAGTCTAATAAAATTGGTTGAAACTGAGGGATGGGCTTATCATTTAACATGCTAACATTTGCTAAAATTTGTGGCAGCCTGGATACAGTGAAGTCATAACATAGTGTGCCATCGAGCTATGTAACATATCATGCAATAATGTGACAAGTCAGTTAAATAAAGAAACTTTTTCATATGCATTCACTAGGCCCTACTCATGAGGAGGAGGAGTGGGCTGGTATAGGACAGCAGTGGCAAGAATGACATTATGCATCATGCAGAAACCCCACAAAATCCCACAAAAACTATGCCATCACTGAAATCCATGTTCACAGAATCTGCATCAAATGTGGATAAAGATATATGTGCTGAGATACTGTTCACCAACTTCATAGTCGACCATAATCTCCCATTTATGGTAGCAGATCATTGTTCAGATCTAGTCAACATAATGTTACCTGAAAGTTATATATAGTTCTTATCAAAACATTAAATTATGTGTCAGTGGTAACTATTTAGGATTTTTCTCATGTGATGCAGGTGTCTGACAAGGAGAAAATTTATCACCATTATTATGTTACATTTTTTTTATTGATTTAGAGATCTTTGTAAAAAGTAACAATTGTAAAGGTATCAAATTATATAAAGGTATCAAATTACACATATTTTAACGGATTTCTTCTTCTTTACACAGATGATACTGTATTAATTGCAACAGATGATTATTGTGAATCAGATTAAATTTGTGGTTTAAATATTTGTGGTTTTCATAGGCAAGCTAGGCTACAAATTAAAGTCACAAAAAATTATGAACCAAGCCGATATTCAAAGTCCTTCTCCCCACCACCCACCTTATGCCATGGTATAGCATCGCTTGTTTGTTTGTTTCAGCACCAAGGTATTTATAATACTGTGGTATAAGTTTATGCAAGATGTGGAACAATGGAAATTTACTGATTATGATTTTATTCAGATGCAAAATTTCATGAACTTAAAAGTTCTAAACTAATGTAATCACTCTATCTGATGCCATAGTAATACATGTACAATTATTCATGGTTCATGTTCTTCTTTACTTCACAAAAGACATTTTTGATCCATTTAATAACAAATTAATACTCTGAAAAACTATGCAATCCAATGAAATCTGCCAATGTAAGTGAAATGTAAGAGCATTAAAATTCAAGAAAATAAAATATTAAATTTAGTTTGTGCCTTTTCCATGCATACCCATCACTGAATAACGTGATAGATGTTTATTCATGAAAATGTCCAACATATAGATCATAAAGGCACTGTACAGATAGACACAGTTTTCACTACATTTTTTATTCTATTGAACACAAATACTATTCATTATTCCATTGAGCAAACAGGACACAATAGCACATTCTTTTTACTAATTACTTTTCATACATATAACTGCTGAATAAACAATTAGCAGATCAGTCTCGCTTTCTCAAAGCCCATTTTAATTGAGTCCCTATGAAGTTATACTTGTCATATATGGAGATAATCCATTTTACAAGATTCGAGTTCTTTCTACTAGAATTTGTTGACATATAAATCTATGTTTTCTGTGCATATGGCTGGCAAAAAGGTATGATGCCATTTTCTTTCAAAAAGAATTTAGTCATTAAAGCCAAAAAAGCATTGATTTAGTTATAGAAATGCATAATTTGAATTTACTAGTTGATTGTCATTTTAAATTGTTTGATGAGACTATACTATCTATTATTGCATACAGGTGTTAAATATGAGGATGTGAAAATATAGACATTATTGAAAAAAAAGTACATCGTCCTATTTTAGGATCTATTCTATGTGTGAAAAATCACTCCAAAATGCATAATCTATGTTGAGTTAGGTTGATATCCTTTGCGAATATATATATCTATATATATATGTATGTAAAATCCAAGACACCTCATCTATCTGTTTCAGTCAGTCACTACTCTATATAGCAAACAAGAAGTTCTCAGTAATTATCTGAAATTCATTGTGTATGTCTGTTTATAATCGATAGGTAAGATTGCATTTGTCACTGCAGATTTATCTCCCTTGAACTTGTTCCTTTACTGCATTTTTCATTGTAGTGAAGCCTCAAGATATCTGGCAGATTTTCCATTCTGTCTTCAGAGCAGTTTATCAATAAATACATTCATTTAAAAGACCTTTTGCATGCATACAACTTGATAGTACTGGTTACCAGTTTTAATATTCTACATCCAACCAAGTGATATGGTTCTAAATGAACAATAAAAATAAAAGTGTATCCATTCTTCTTCGATAAATCAAATATCTCCCCTAATCAGCTTCATGTCAATTTTCTTCTTAAAAAGACTAACTGTACTGTAAAAAACTATATGTATTGCGGGTTTCAGTGGAACATGATCTTGCTCAAAAACAAAAGCATCAATGTTCCAACACCATCCATATTATCAAGGAAGCCAATGACATTACCTTCAGTCTTCAGGTCACGTTTTTTTCTCTCATCCAAGGTCTGTAATACATGAAAATTAATATATTACAAATAAAGCATGGATCTGTATGAAGATGTACATATACTGATTTTACCATGAATCAACCAAAGTAATCAATGAACACTGGCATACATAATAATATATTCTCTTCTTGAAAATATATGCAAGGTTCCCTCTCAGAGTCATATGCTCTACTTCTAGTCCATCCACAAGACTGATACTACTGTCCAAAAAGATTTATAGGAATCCACAATGAGACTATTTTTTTCATGGCTGAGTTTTTAAATAATCCCTGATATTTAGCGATACAATTTTCACATTAGCCACTGTAGTAGCCATAGTATATATTAGATTGACACCATTTTCATTTAGGACAAACAAGACACCATTATAAGACTATTGGTGAAAACCACATGTTAATATGACCATCCATTCATGGCTTTTCAAAATGGCCACCATGGTGACAATATTGCTAATCAGATTGCATCATTTTAATTTTGAACCAACTACACATTATAAGATGTCTCCTGGTGAAAATGAAATGATTTTCCCTATAGGAGGAGTAGTGATAACAAGGTTTTCAAGATGGCTGTCATTCTGGAAATCAGATTTGCACCATTTTAATTTAAGACCAACTAGACTGACATCATAAGATGTCTTTTTGTTGAAAGCACAATGTTAATATTAATATGCCCAACCATCTAGGAGAAGTAAGCAATAACAAGATTTTCAATATGGGCATTGTGGTGGCCTTATTGGAGGTCAGATCAGCACCATTATCATTTAGGACTGACCAGACATCATAAGATGTTTTCCAGTGAAAACCACATGCTGTTATGACTTTCCATTCAGGTGAAGCAGTAATTACAAGATTTTCAAGATAGCCACAATGGTGGCGATATTGTATGTCAGATCAGCAACATTTTCATTTACAACCAACTAGACATCATAAGAAGTCTTTCAGTGAAAACCTCATGTTGATATGTTCATCAATCCAGGTGGAGTAGGGATAACTAGATTTTAAAGATGGCCACTGTAGTGGCCAAATTGGATGTCATTTAGGTCCAACTGACATCATAAGAAGTCTTCTGGTGAAAACTCCATATTATTATGACTTTCTGTTCTGGAGGAGTAGGGATGACAAGATTTTCAATAAGGCTATTAGTAACAAGATCGGCAACATTGTCATATAGGACGAATTAGACATTATAAGAAGTCTTTTAGTGAAACCAATATTGTATGTCTGAGTAGCACCATTTTCATTTAGGGCCAACTAGACCACAGGCTCAATATGTGGGCAAAGTTTCATGGCAATCATGCAAGTAATTTAGGAGGAGTAGTAATAACCAACTTGTGATAATGGACAGACAAACAGGCCATTTCATGGGGTCTTCAGGTCTTTGACCAGCATAACTAAAGAAATGAATTATTTTTATGTGGTTGAATTTTTAAAAGTTTTACCATATAGAATTCTAGATAATACATGAAAAAAGTGAAGTAGATTACAAACTTTAGTATCAGTAGAGTCCTTATCTTTTTTGGATGCTGGTGGGAACTGGCATTTTTCTATTGCTGTAGTTCTGATTCTGCCTGTCTCACTTTCCTCATGAACTCTGGAGATTTTCAGGTCTAAAAAAAGGTCATATGGCAATGGCAATTATGAATGCAACATGAAATATAGAAAAGGTAAGTACATCACTTCTCCTTGCAACTAATGCCAGCACAAGAACATTGGAGCAGAATAAAACCTGTGTTGAGTAACTGCTCCTGCTGCTAATAAAAAGTTGTCTCTCAAGACAGGTGGTTGTTCATAACAGGTGGTCGGAGGACCAATTTTCAAGTTGAAATTCAAGAAGGAAAAACATTCATAATTATGAGATATCATTTTATATGTTCTTTTATTCCTAGTTCTAGTTACAATACTACAGGTATTTATATTAAACAAGTTAACAAGTGTCCCTCAAAGAGACTGATGCTCTACTGTCCAAAAAGAATTTCCAGGAATCCAAGATAAGACCACTACTTCTTTTTAACTGCTGAGTGTTGAAACTATCTCGGATATTCATGAGATACAAAATTTATTTAAAAACAAGTAGACACCATAAGAAGTCCTCCAGTAAAAATCCCATGCTGATATGACTTTCCGTTCAGGAGGAATAGAAAAAACAAGATTTTCAAGATGGCTGCTGTAGTGGCCATATTGAACATCAGATCAGTGCCATTTTTATTTCTGAAATACTCGATTCATTCATTTACTTGGTTTTAATGGCACTTTTAACACATAACTGACAACATAACAAGTCTTTTAGTGAAAACCCCATGTAGATATGACCATCCATTCAGGTGGAATAGTCATAAGAAGTCTTCATATGAAAACTCCATTTCAATATGACATTCCATTCTGGAAGAGTAGTTATAACAAGATTTTCAAGACTGCTGCCATGGTGGCCATACTGGATGCCACATTGGTACCATTTCCATTTAGGACCAACTAGACATCATAAAAAGCCCCTTAGTGGTAACCCCATGCTGATATGTCCATTCAGGAGAAGTAGCGATAACAAGATTTTTGAGATACTGTAGCCATACTTGGTGTTTAATCAGAACAATTTTCATTTAAGACCAACTAGACATCATAAAATATCTTCTAGTGTAAACTCAATATCAATAATATTTTCATTCAGGAGGAGAAGCAATAACAAGACTATCAAGATGGCTACTATGGCTGCTATATTTGAGGTATGATCAGCAAGATTTTCATCAAGGACCAATTAGATAAATGTATCATTATAATTAGTCTTCCAAAGAAAACTGCATGTTGATTTAGGAGGTGTAGCAATAACAAGATTTTCAAGATGCAGCCAAGGTGACAACACTGGATGTCAAATTGGACATTTTTTCATTTAGTACTAACAAGTCATCATAAGAACTCTTCTGATGAGAAATCAATGTTGATTTGTCTTTCCATCTATGTGTAGTTGTAATAAGATTATCACAATGCCTGCTGTGATGGCCATACTGGACCTCAGATGAGCACAATTTGTATACAAGACTAACTATACACCATAAGAAGTCTTCACATGAAAACCTAATGCTGATATCACTTTCCATTCAGGAGGAGTGGAAATAACAGGATTTTCAAGATGGCCACTGTGATGGCCATATTGGAAGTTATCTCAGCTCCATTTTCATTTAGGACAAACTTGACATCATAATAAGTCTTTTCGTGAAAACCCCATGTTGATATGGCCATTCATTTAGAAGTAGCAATAACAAGATGGCCACATTGAGGTTATATTGGATGTCCGAGCAGAAGCATTTGATTTTGGAACAACTAAACATCATAAAAAGTCTTCTGGCTAAAACCCGATGTTTATATGACTTTCCAATCAGGAATAGTAATAATAAGGGAAATTGCACTTAAATAACATTAACAGAAGGACTTTAACTATCAAGATATCACTAGCAAGTTGGTCAGGTATTTCATCTTAGGTTTGTCCAAATAGTGCTACAAAACAAAGGGCTTCTGAAAATTTTGAAAATTAGAAAAACAAAGAAATTCAACAAAGTGTTGAATCTAAATTATTTGAATAATTGGTATATTCAGGATAACAGGAGGTTTTGGCACTGCTTATTGTGTAAAAGTGTTGGTAAAAAAGCCGATGTGCAATGGACATTTGACATTTGCTAAGATGTCTAACTATGGTCATCATTCATGATGCTAATACTTTTTTAATTATTCTATCAGTGTTCATTTAATTCATTTTATATTTATGTTGTACATGTTTACAGCTTTAGAACATTATGAAATAAATATCACTTTCATCATCATTATCATCATCACCATCAATAAAAACACAAGATGGATTAATGAAATAAGATATTATACTGTTCCACTACTTGTGTTTAGTAACCTATCCAATATTTGCACTATATCCATTTACTTTTTATGCATTTCATAATTTCTTTCATTTCTTAATTTCTTTTGTTTTTTTCAATCATTACCATAATTATGCAAACTTATTGAAAATTTGCTAAATATTCGCTAAATATTCTGAGTGACACAAATAAAACACACTGACATAACAAACAAATAAATAATCAAGCATGACATACTGAACAAAGGTGGGAACCAATTATCAAGCATGACACACTGCACAAAGGTGGGTACCAAATTATCAAGCATGACTCACTGCACAAAGGTGGGTACGCTATTATCGAGCATGACACACTGCACAAAGGTGGGTACGCTATTATCACGCATGACACACTACACAAAGGTGGGTACCAAATTATCAAGCATGACACACTGCACAAAGGTGGGTACCAAATTATCAAGCATGACACACTGCACAAAGGTGGATACCAAATTCTGTTACAATTCAACAATTCGCAATAAAGTTATTTTCCTGAAACCAAATCATGAATGGAGAGATGGACTGACAGCCAGACAGATGTACAGACTGATGGACATATGTGATTACTATAGGCATCTGTCAAATTTGTAAAAAGTGACAAAATACTAGTAACAAAAGTGCAGCTGATATACAGAACATGTCAAGAAATCAAATTAAAGCAAAAAATACAGCTAGCAATGACCCAATTATTTGAACAAACTAATCAGTTCATGCATTACCATCTTTAAATAAATTCAAATGTTACTCCAAACATTTTGTACTGAAAGAAATTTAAAATCATGGATACAAAACAGCTCTAGACATGGACATTACACAGCACATTTCCCTTGCATGCACATAACCTCAGTATTAATATTTCCCTGAATTAGGGTAAAAAATTTCATGACTTTTACTCATATTTCTATTTTTGCCCGACTTATGATAAAATTCCTTTTTTTCCCCTGACCTGTGGAAACCCAGCAGGTTATCAAACTTATGTAAAACTTGATTAAGATGCACTTACATAACATGTCTGTGCAAGATGCTTTCATGTTTTGATGATGCTATAGTGTTCACATGCTATATGAAGTACAAAATTGTAAGTGCCAACTTTTAACCTTGACTGCAAGATCATGTAGGACAGGTAAACAATCTCATCCTGAGTGTTGCTCAGAATTACAAACTAGCATAGTGTTATCAAAATCCATTCCCACTTCATCATAGTGTTATCAAAATCCATTCCCACTTCATCATCCAAAATCATCATAGTGCTATCAAAATCCATTCCCACTTCATCATAGTGTTATCAAAATCCATTCCCACTTCATTCAAAATCATCATAGTTACAAACTAGCATAGTGTTATCAAAATCCATTCCCACTTCATCATCCAAAATCATCATAATTACAAACTAGCCTAGTGTTATCAAAATCCATTCCCACATCATCATTCAAAATCATCATAGTTACAAACTAGCATAGTGTTATCAAAATCCATTCCCACATCATCGGGTAAATGCATTCAAAATCATCATAGTTCAAAACATCTGTGTCATGCTTTTTCACCCTGAAGTCCAGATCAGAGAATGATGATTATTAAACTCATCAAGGATGTGAGTGAGATGTGACCATATAGCAAATTTATGTTATTTAATTCACAAGGTACTTTAGTTCAAAAAGATCTAGTAGATCATAGTTTTTTACCTTGAATTCAAAGTCACATATTGCAAAAATAAAATAGACCCAAGTTTAATAACAATCAATTCATTTTCCTTCAAATTATTGCATTCACAAGACATCGTGGTTCCAAAACCAAAGTTCTGAACTTTGAACTTGAACCCAAAGTCACAAAAATGCTTATCATAAAACTCATCTTAGATGTGATTGAGATGTATCTCTGTAACAAGAACATTAAGGATTCATTCTTATTTGTTCATGTTGTGTTTGCAAGCAAGCTATCTGCACTATAGAAAGTTAATTTTTGACCTTTGATTTTGAACCCAAGATAACAGAGAACTGGTTACTTAACAACTTTCACAATGAAGGTTGATAAACAAACAAGTCAAGTTTTCTCAAAATACATTACCAGCCTAAGCCATAGTCTTTGACCTTATACCCAAGGCCAGACAATGCTTATTATCACACTCATCAAAACTGTCATCGAGATGTACCCATATACCAATTTTGTCAAGGTCCACTAATTCTGGTAAAGTTATTGAGTGTACATGACATTTGGAATGCAAAACTTAATTTTTGTTTACCTTTGACACCAAACACAAGATCATGGGCTAGTATTCAAACCCATCAGAGATACTGTCAAGGTATACCCACATTCCAAGTTATTAAAATCTGTTTGTATTTGTCTGAGTTATCTTGTTCAAAAGCAACTATGACATCTCTTTCTAGATGTGAAAGCTTTCTTTATATGCAGTAAGCCCTGTGTCCTTTTAAATCTCACTAACATTATGATCAGAGTTTGTGACTGATTCTCCATCCTTTTTACCAGATTTTTATATTATAAAACCTTTTAGCTTGACTTTGTCCTTGAAGTTTTGTGTCAACTGATATAGACAACTTTGCACCTGAAAGGTAAACTTCATTGGCTGAGAGTGAAATCTCAATATCAGACTCCAGCTCAGATTGCTATGATCTCCTGACCAGGTTTCATTGAGACATGCTGAACATTACCTGTTTGTTTACTGATTATTTCTTGCACTGCAGCATCAACACTTTCAAATATCTCATCTGCAGTAGTGACAAGTAAGCCTGTAGTAGATGGATTAATCACTATTTTCCCTGAGTGCTTCTTTTTCAATTCCTCTTTGGAGCTCAACATCTCAGGGGAACATACTAGCTGGTCTCTTGGCAAAGGATATAGTCTTTCGTGGACACAACCTTTGATCAATTTATCGATACCCTTTATTTTTTCAAGCTTCTTTGAAAAGAGATGTATTTTCTTTGTCAGGTGGTTTGGTATCCAAACTATGGAAAGTTCTATGATAATATTGTCAATATAATCACACATTTTTGGATAAGTGAAAATTTCGAATTGGCAACCTGGGGAGAAAATGTCCTCCTTGACCTCAGAATGTGCAGTTCCTTCAAGCTCCATAAGATGATGTGCAGCAGCTTTTGATTGGTCCCTTGGACCTTTCAACATAATGGCAGCTGTTTCATCCAATGTAATTGTTACGTTGGGGTATTTATCACCTAGTTTCTGAATATATCCAAACTGATTCATCACTTTTTGCCACATGTGGTCCACAGAAATGATTTCTTCCTGATTTGCAAAGCATTCCATAACATTATGTATGATTTCAGTAACTACATGAAGCACAGACATTTTGTCTTTCTCTGTACATATGATGCACATAGCATCAAGGTCCTGTTGTTCCATCAATTCAATCCTGGCTCCATCCAGTTCCTTTCTCTGCATCACTAGCTGAAGGACATCACCTTGCACTCTTTGATCAACTAAAAGAGTATCAAGGTACAAAAACTGGTGTGCACATTTGAAAACATTGTCCAGCACCACATGTATATAATGTACCACATCTGATTCTTGCTCAAAACTTTTTTCAGTGACTTCAAATATAAACAAATCTTCATCATCACTACACAGTCACTGAACAATTATATCTGTTGACAATCTCGTGCAACATCTGTTGTCCCTGCTTTGTTTTTGTGTAAAAGTTCCAATATACACGGAAGTTCCAACTGCATGGTATTTTTTTCATATCTTTGATAATCATCATTTCTGGAGCTCTCTTATACTTGATCCAGAGTGTTAGTGTACAATTCTTCCCTGAAAATAGGTTTTGTATTCTGTTAATTTATTTATTTTTGTGTATCAATTTTTGTGGTTTTCTGAAGATATGATTTTTTTTAGTACTTAAATTTACTGATGGGGAAGGGAGTTCTAGTGTTTCCACAGAATTATAATTGTTCACTGGATCTTAAAATTGGTGGTTTCTACAAATAAAAACAATCCAAGAAAATTGGTAGCCACAAAAAATGATAAACTCACAGATATGAACTAAATCTATCAAATGAGATGAAACTAAAATCTTTGAATCAATTTATATGGCAAATGTACTGCTTGTATATAATCAGCCAATCAGAATACAATTTCTTCCACATATCTTTAATGTTGGTTATCGTTATGAAGCTGTTTCGTATTGTTTGAGCTAAGTAAATATGATCAATATTCAATATGAAGGCTTGCATACAAAGTCCACCCTACAGCATTGTTTTAACCCTAACTTTATTAAAACCCATTGTTTTTCATGTCTGCTACCTTAATTTCGAGGAAAAGGGATGAGAAACAATGTATTAGAATGAACTCTCTTTGCTTCAGATTAAATTAACATTCCAAAGTAATAAATGAATATGAAAACACCTTAAGGAAATATTACCAACTGAGAAAAACAACTTTAACCCATATCTTCTATATCTGTGACCTAGACCCCAAGGTTAAAATAAGCACCAAGTTTTGGTCTTTGCTTTAAATTGGAAACTCACAAGTGTAAGAAAAATCCCTCAGTGCCAAAAGGAAATATAAGTCAAAGATTAAATTAAACAAAACCTAAACACAGATCTATTCCTTTGTCAAATGGACAAGTGCTTACTTCTCAGAATACACTGTCTTAACTTTATATTGAGACATCCCAAGTATGAAAAGAATCCATTGACAACTGAAGGAAATATAGAAGAATCTTGACAGCTCAAACTTACAAGGGACTGAGTAAGAAGTCAGTAGTTCAAGTCAATGAAGTTCAATATCATTCTCCAAAGTATGAGTACCTGTTCGAGTAAACCAGAGCTTCTGAGCCAACCATGTTTGAGATAATGAGATTCTAATTGTATATGCAAATGAAGAACTTAAACCAAAAACTTAATGTGAATCTTCTACCCCTGCGACCTTCACACCATGGTATATTGGGTGAAAAAGTATGTTGCAGAATGAGTTTTATTTGCTCCCTAGTGAAACATCCTAAGAAAGAAAAATCAACTAAGCAAATGAAAAACTCTTCCCTTAAACCTTAATCAAATTATTGATGATCCTGGAATCCCCAATGACTCAATGACTGAGATGCAACTTTCTTCCACTAAAATAACTCAACATAATTATTTACCAGCTAATAGTTTATCAAAAACAAAATCTTTCTAGATAATTAACAAGCACAGATTTATGAAATCAATTAAACAAGCATGTTGAGTTGGAAGTTTACCATCATTTTCTTGCCACTCTTGTACCTCAACAAAGTCACTTTCTTTATCTGGATTACTGGAAACACTGCTTGAGGCCTTATCTTTTGCTTGGTCATCTGTGTTTTCCTCTTCAAGAGTTGCATCATCTGTAATTTATAGCTAAGTTTAACTTAATTCTTTCATTGTCAAAACTAAAGTTACTTGCAATGACATGACACTAGTGCCAGTGTATTTTGTAAATATATTTATTTGTACTATTATAAATCTCAATGTGTAGTAAATTCTACTAAAACTGCTACAATGATACAGCAAACTTTGCTAAATTGGTCCCTCTGTAAACTTTCCAAACATTATGTCCAAAATTGGAACTTCCCAGTGCTAATCCAGATACAGGCTACCTCATCATTTGATTTGTATATAACATAAACCAGTATGAAAGAAGTACCTAGGAATTAAGATACCTCTATCTACAGATCATTCTTTCTATTAATGGATATGTTGTCTACCAATCAAATGATGAGGTAGCCTGTTATCCAACATCCTTAAATTGGTTGTATCCAAAAAATTACTGAAAGGAGTTTTACTGTATTTAATATATGGTAATAGTGCAAAATATGGTATATAATACAGAACTACATATGTATCTTGTTCTGAGTGGAATAACCTTATCTGATATGGAGTACATCAAATCTATCAGGCCAAGACATGTTAATATGCAATGAACAAACTTCTTCCTTTTACCAAAACATCTCAAAAGACTTAATGTGGTTTTGAGATTGTGTAGACCACTTTATGTAGCATATATGATTCATATTATGTTATATATAGAACTGAGCCAAAAGCAATCCCATGATGTCTTCAGGTGTGTACCATGTTGTCTAATGGAACTATGAGTAAAGCTTCAAATTTGCTAAGTAATCTGTTTCACTGATGAAGCTGCTACTTATTTCATACATAATAAAGTTTAGATTCAAAAGAAAAATCTACTGCTGCTTAAAGAAGTAGTTTTGAAGCCTAGCCATTAAATGAAGAAACTAAACATGAATATGGACCTTTTATCCTATTCTTAGGTACCTGTGAGAGAAAGAACTTACCTTTATGCCCTGGACTGAACATTCTGAGGTTTGGATCAAATCTATTTCTTGAAGATCTTTGTCCCAAACACTCATGATGGATATGGACTTCAACATCAGCACCATCCACCTTGTGTGACTGACTCAGCACTTTATCAATAACTGAAAAATTGTTTTGAACCCCATTAGAGAAATGAAAATCAACATTTTTCTTTACATGAAACTGTATTCAGCATTAAGTCTATGTTACAATTTTTTTTCTCCATTTTTTCTGGATGCACAAAAAACTACTGGTAAATTGAAAAACTTAAGTGATACACCTTTCCCAATCTCATCCTTTTCTGCTGAATTTTAAAATGCCAAGTCAAAAATCTATGATGTCATCAAAGTCTTCTGAGATGCAACATTGCTGAATCTCACCAGATACAGTTGTCATTCCATGAGAAATGAAACAATTAATCTATACGTATCAGTATTGCAATATTTTCTGTGATGATATACTGCATCAATATTTGAATGCCTGCCAGAATATCCCAATACTGTGTTGTGAATGCAGAATTTATGTATGCTTCTACATTATCAATGTAGAAGCATCTGATAGTTCTGTATGATGATATACATGAATCAAAGTTGAGAAAAGAAATAAAATCTAAGAGTTTTAAGTCTCTTTAATAAAAGTGTTAAATGTTTCTGCACTTTTCTTTTTTGCAAATTATCATTCATTTGCTTGACAGCAGTTATCAGACTGCTTCCCATAATCAATAAGAAACCACCATTTTCATTTTAAAAAACCATACATATCATTTTTGTATTCATATCTAGTTATGTAAAATGATACATGAATCATATTTTCAACTTTTCCATTTATATTACAAATTCAGATATGAAAGGTAATTTGTGGATTTAATGTCGATACAAAATAGTTACTTCCAGTCCCATAATGCTATACTAAGATAGCAGATGAAATCTTAAACATCTTAAACATAAACTTCTCAGCTGTATTTAAGGCTTTCATCTGGAAATATTTCAGGTTTCAGAGGTCAAATAATTACAGAGGCATTGTACAGTTACTAATATAGACATATGCAGAATTTGCAAAATGATCATGATATATTCAGGTAGTACAAATAACCTTGCCACATGCTTATAAAGCCAACACCTCCGACATAGACATTACATGCAAAGACAAACAGACAAGGTACTACTCTGTATCATGTCATGTATTGCATCATTCCTCTTATATTCTAATATATATTGTATCATGTGCTAACTGTATAATATGCATTGTGGTATGTATTTTATTGCCATCCAAGTGTCATGATGCATATTACATTCAAACAGACAATGCACAGCTCTAGATTCCATATGTAATGCAAGTCAATTCTGAAAAGCAATTACTCAAAGAGTATATATAAACACATAATGTATCATGTGTGTCTCCTACATAACTGCATATATAAAGGCCAACATATATAAAGGTCAACAATGTTGCTGTGGACTATTTTTGTACAAACACAGACAAGGTTGTCAACAAGAATTATTCACTACTCTATTAACTCACTGTAAGGTATTATGAACAAAGGGTATATATTCATGGATTCCTTTACAACCATCTTTTGTTATCAACTAACTGATTTCCAACCATTTTTATTGTTGAAGTGAGCTGCCATTGAAGAGACAATGCCATGTTTTGACAGAGTTGCCTCCCTTATTATCATTCTCTTTTTACTGCTTTAGAATTGACATGATTCTAGCACAACATCATAGAATGATTTAAAAGTAATGTCACCAATCTTATTTTATTATCTTAACAAACTTCCTGAAATCAAAATGCCATATTGTTACATGCATGCATTTAACCCATTTCTGATTGACTTTTCACAAAAGATCTTTCAAAATTTTGCTAGTCTGTCAACCCAACCACCTGATGTCTTGTACAATGTGCATTAGGCCATGAATTATAATATGGAGACAAACATGGATCTGAATTCAGTGATATATAAGTGAATCTTTTTAAACAAATTCACAGTTCTCTGCACTTAGCTACTTTTCAGTTTTGGAAAACAGTTTTAGTCAACTCTAATACGTGAAGATAGGACTGAATGAGTCCTACCAGAATTGGATATAAATACAATATACAGTTTAAATTTCCCTATAAAAATAGGAAAAATACCTTAGTTTATATATCAGAACAACTGAATTGCTGCATTTAGAATAATATACCTTTCTACCCAAAGAAGACCTAGAAAATAAGCTTTCAAATTCTTGATTCATCCATTAAAAACATTATAAAGTCTAGATCTGAGAAACAATGAAGCATTCCCCCCTCTCCTGCTTCAATCTTGGGAAGTAATAACCTGGCACAATCATTAAATTCCTTAAAACTAAACAAATTTTAATCCATGTCATCCTCCATCTGCACAAACTTTTGCAACTTGAACATCATTGGCAAGTACAATGTTAAATCCATGCTATTTTTGCTGATGAACCAGTCTGATCTGCAAAATGAGGTGCAGTGGCATAATGTGCACTTTCATGCAGGAATAAAAAAATTTAGTGATTGTATGTATGTATATATATATATATATATATATATATATATATATATATATATATATATATATATATATATATATATATATAAAGAGACAGAGAGATAGAAAGATAGCTATACAGTTTACAACATGCAAGATATTTACTACTTCAACAACTAAAATAAGGGGTTATAGTCAGTAGCATCCCTTTAATTTGATAGGTGGCAGCATGGAACAAAGTGATCCAACATTACTTCCAGTTTACTTCCTGCTTTACAAATAAAGAATCTTCATCTTGCTTTAAAAATGTCTCAATCTTACAAATTATGGACGTTATTTTTGCTCAGAGAGGAGTTAAAAAATGAGGAGCTAAGTTATCTGTATGAAAGAATGAATTTATTGATCAGCAATCAAATACTAACCATAATCGTTGTCGAAAATGGAAAATCACATAATTTGATATCTGCACAAAAAAATGGAATACACATTATTTTCACATAATTACCTTTGTCATTCTTTTCTATAATTATTTTTTCAACAGATGTATTTCCTTAAAATTATAAGATCCATGTATCATTCTGAGGATACTTAGTGTGTGGTGTACTTTAGTTTCTAAATAAGCCTTAATTTTCATGAAACTTTCATTTTCAATTTGTAAAAAAAAATCTTTCTTTTTGTTGGTTTTTTTTTCTCAGTTTCTTTGTCTCTAATGTATCAAACATTGATAAAATTTATAGAGTGATAGTTTGCTAATTACTTCATATTCAAATAAAGAAGAAATGATTGCTTAAATATACTTTATGTAAAAAGACAAGCATTAAAAAAAAATTTCACTACTAGACCAACTGCAAAACTATAATGAATGGTTAGTTTTTTTGTAGAGATTATTTTTGTAATTCTATAAATATTCAGAATATTTGTCCATTGTCAGATTTGATATTTTGACTTTTAATTTTTATTTCATATCCCAATAAATATTTCTGTTCCTGTTCAAATATAAGTTATTTTTTATGATGAGATAAACAAACAGTATTTAAAATAATTTGCATAAAAATGAGCAATTTCATCAGGTCTTTTAAAAAAATGTCCACTTTGTACAGAGTTTTTTTTTTTACTTACTGATTATTGAATTCTATATTGTTACAGGAGGCACAACTTTTATTCAGATTTTGAAAATACTTTTGTGTTAAGACTATCTGACTATTATTATCTTTATTATGAAAACTATGTCTTCTTATTTAAAATGTGTTTATTGATTTGATATTAAGCCCATACATGTATGCTCTTACTGAATTTTATTTGATTTAACAGCCCTTCAACACATTCCAGGAAAAATTATGTTAATAGCATTACATTTTGATATATACTAGATTGGCACTAAAGTCTGAAAAAAAAGAGTCCAAAATTATTCTAATAAACTGTTTTTATTAATTTAAACAAAGAAGTAAAATGGCAATTTTAGTGTCTTCTAATTCTAACGTAGTATATCTTTTGATTCACCTCAGAATAAAAAAGACATCATCTGTTTAATAAATACATGTATTATGAATCATGCATTCTTAGGGACAATATAAGATCTAATATTTGTTCTAGTGAACAATAAAATCCAAGGGAACCAAATATCAGGACTGGGTTATTCTGTGGCTCCACCTATTCATAATATAAGTTGATATGATCCCTCATTAAATTAACATTAAATAAAATCGAAACAAAATCACAGTGACAAAAGTTCTCTGAGTTTTAAAAATTTACTGTAAGTAGAGTCTAGATTTTTTAATCCTTTTCTTCCATGTCAAACATTCCACAATAATGCTGTCTTAATAAAAATGGCTTTACACTGGAAATTTGTTACATATAGATATAATACTAAAGGTGTCAGTACTTTAATTAATACTTTAAAAAATAAGACTAGTTTGGTAGAAGTAGTAGTTGTTGTTGTAATAGTAGTAATATTGTAATAAGTAAAAATAATTCCTTAAAATATAAATAAAAACAAAGTAAGATAAAAATCAATATAGAAATTTTATTATTATTATTATTATTATTATTATTATTATTATTATTATCCATAGTGGAAGTAGTAGTAGAGAAAAAAATTAATTTGTTGATTTCAAAATCTGATTAAATTTTTTTATTTTACAATTATGATTAAGAGTATCAACCATTATTTTAAAATATTTTTTCTATTTTATTTTTCATTGGTTTTTATTTAGACTTTATCTCTTAATCTATTAGTAATATTGACCCCTCTGGGATATTTTAACAGATAAATACAGAAATTAAATTAAAAATTATACATTCCCTTCATGATAACTATCCCAGTTAAAATTAGAGCTAGTAGTTATGAGTGCAAAGAGAACAAAACTGCAGTTGACAAGACAAAACACATAAAAGGTCTCAATCTTAAGATATGTACATGCACAATGGCATAAAAATATGTTGAGCCATCCTGATTACAACTATCTACTGATCTGGAGATGCAATATTCCTGGATAAAGGGAAATAACTCCATCAAAATTAGACCCGAGAAGACAAAACCTTTAAAAGACACATCAAGTTGTAATAGGCAATTCACCTATCAAATGGCATCTAATTATGTACAAGAGTTGCAGAGCTATGGTGGTTAAAAGCAACATCCCATGTAATTATATCAACTTTCAAGGGCATTAATGCTATTTAAAGTGAAGTTGATGAGACAAAACCCATAAAAGTCACATCTAGGTACAGGTGTATATGACAATGTACATTCCAAATTGCATCAGAATATGTTGAATGGTTCTTGAGCTATGATGGTTACAAAAAACGGCTGCAGTGGATATGTAATATTGATGGAAAATGGCCAATCAAAGTAGGGCCTGAAAAGATGAAACCTTTACAATGTATATCTAGGTGCAACAAGTGATTCACCTAAGATATGGCATCCAATTAGGTGTAACGGCTGCAGATCTATGCTGGATACAAGCTACATCTGATGTCAAAGATATGAAGTTAGTTGTCAAGGGCCATAATTCTACCAAAAATGGAATTGAGGAGACTAAACGTATAAAAGACATATGTAGGTCAGTTAGAAAATGAACAAATCAAATTGCATCTGAATAGTATGGTTACAAAAATCTGCTGAAGTCATTATCAATTCACCTCTCAAATGGAATCCAATTATATGTAAGGACTGCAGAGCCTTCCTGGTTAAAAAAGTGTGATTTGATGGACAGACAGATAATGAACAGATGGAAAGTTAAATATACTAATATGGAGCATTACAATAATCAATTCTATTTCTCAATGTGGCATGTGGGGTGCTACCATATCTAGATGCAGGGATCCTAATTTCATCAGTTAGAATTACAGTATAGAGCTAATACCAGAACACTGACACATTTCAATGCAACAATCACTAACAGCCGTACCTGATATGCACAACAATTAAAGTTAAAGTTTAAGGACAACTTTTCACCACTCATATTACAAGATCTACACAAAAGCATATTAATACCTTGTCCATGGATTTCAGGCCTTATAGCAATGTCATTGTAAAAGTTAATTTTATGTAGGTGATTTATGAATTTGTTACCAAAAATTATCAGTGCAGAAATTTTTTTAAAATGATAATAAGATGAAAATTATTTGTATGTACATTTGTTTACATCAATTTATTTGTTCAAAATCAGTGACAGATTCAGCCCCTGTTCCAGCATGCCCAGAACAAGATGGCTGTTTGATAATTAAAAGATCTGAACTTAACTTTCTTATTTATTGACAGTTTATTAACAGCTGGATACAGACTTACTGATATCTCATTATCCACTATTGTTCTTGTATCAGGCTGTGAAATGGAGTGAGATAAAAACATTGATTTAATGGGATCAGGTCTGAGCAATGCATATCCTTGGTGTTTTAGTGCTTGATAGATCAAAGCTGATACAAACGACTTTACAGCAAAAAACACTATGTTTGTTTTACACCATATCAATAAAGGGAAAAGCAATCTGAATGGTAGTCAAAATAGGATATGGATTTTCTCACCCTGCTGCAGCATGTGCAATGCCCTCTCATGAAACTTAATATTTTGTATATGAGGATATATGCCTGTCAAATGTCAAAGAAATATGCTGCTTAAGTAATTTGCTATTCCATGAAATTGCATAAAGTAGATATTCATCCCAATATCAATTCCACTAGACAGATTTTTCCCATTTTTTTTTCCCTCTCAAAAGAAAAAAGGGTGAGTAAAGACATGAAAATAGTCATTGTTCTCCTTGATCTATTACACTGTAAAAACATTTGTAAAATGTTTTAAAAAATAAATCAGGTAAAATAGTTTTCTATCATCAATATTTAACAAAAACTTCATTTTTTAGTACACAACATGTGCATTACTTGATGAATGAAAAATAGACTGTCATACATATCATTTATGTGCCTTGATATAATACTGACTGATATACAAAGCAACTCTTTTAAATGAATGTTGATGGAAGTGAACTATTTTTCTACATTATCTATCTCTCACTCTCTAAAATCATTATGTCTACTCTGTATATATATATGACCAACCTTGTAAACTTCTCCATCCCTATTTGCCTTTTGAACAATCTTGGGTCGTCCACACTTCCACACTTTTGGAAACAGAACATTATGTATCAAAGAATGTTGTTACAAAGAGAGTCAACTGTATTAAATTTTATCATGTATACTAAGCTACATGTATATGTACATACCACTATGATCGTCAAAATAAACCAGGCAGTATCCCTCATCTGCCTTCATTTCTACCCTCTCAACATCGCCACCACCACTTCTTCTCTTGTTCTCAAAGTAGAACAAAATAGCATCATGGGATGTGAATGGTTGTAAGTTCTGCACAATGATGCAGTTGGAAATGGAAACACTTGCAACCTTAAGGATAGCTCCTTCAATTCTTCTTTCTTGGAATGTTTTTCTAAGTTGAACAATATCTAAAAGAAAAGGAAACTTCAGCTTAGATAATTCTCTCAGAAGAGTCTTAAACAGAGCAAGATGTGGAAATAAAAGTGATTATGTCCAACATTCAGGGGCAATAACTCAAACAATTAACTTCAACACAGCTGCACACCAAATTAGCTTGAAATTCAGTGATCCATGGTATTTTTATGTTCAAAAACCCAAGTTCACAATCACTGACTATATGATGCTATAACAATTACATGATATTGAATGTTCACAAAATCCTGACAAGCAATCTCATGTAGTATTTGTCAGTATTAAAGCTGCATCCTAGATCTGGTAATAACTGAATAATCATAGGCAAATTTTGTACTGTGGAAAAAAAGTTTTAAAAAATTGACAATATAGGACCATATCTTCACTAATTTATAATGCAGAGAGCTGACAATTGATCTTATCTGTGACATCAATAATATGTACAAACCTGCATACTCATTTTCACTGAAATCCAATATTCCACAGTAGATGTGAGGAACAGAATGGATATGCAATCAGAGGTCATAACTCCATCATATCATGATGCACAATGCACATATTCAAATTTATTTGATGTTTCAATAATATAAAGCTTTATATGAAATCTGATTTAAATCCAATTTTCCATGGTTGAGTAATACTTCATAAGCCAAATTTTATACAGGATGGTGAAGCTGGTCAAATGATTCAACTAAATGATGACAAAGAATGCTGTAAATCAAGCTCATCTGAGGTTTTGCTAAATAAATATAGTTTTAAATGCATACATGTACTTAATCTGGTTGAAACAGAATAATGACTGGTAAAGTTATGCTGCAGAAACTAAATTTTATAATAGACAAGCAATCAGTGGCCATAACTGAAACAAATGATAATGCAGAATGCACGCCATCAAATTCATCTGAGATCTCATCCGTATTACGCTCCATACCAACTTTATTTGACTGCCAATGTGATTTATCCTTGGGCAAGACACTTTAATCCAATTGACAATTGCATTAAACAACCTACTTGTATGACTGTACTGTAAAACAAAAAAAAAACAAACCAAACCAAACATTGTGCAGCATTCTCACCAAAAACCAATTTAAAACTAATATGACAAGTATGCTCTTTACTTATCAAAACAATTTAAAGTGATTGCCTTACTAAATTCCACCCAAATCATCAAATTACACATTTTTATGTTTTAAAGAAACCCCAGCATTGCAGACTTAAAACAGAATTGATTACACTCAGTGACACAGAGTTTATGAAAATGAGTCTTGCCTTTGCAGAATTATAAACATGTAGCTGTGCTCATTGATCTATTGGACTTCATCTATAACTATTTTAGGTAGAACAACATCTATAACTATTTTAGGTAGAACAGCTAGTTTTAGGTCAAATACAAATTGTCTAGGACAGTGAAAGCATGTGCTCTAGATTCTAGTATGGATGGACTGTGTACAGTTGTATTTGCCATCATACTGGAAATCATCCCAGCTTATTTACATGTTATCTCATCTGCATGACAATACAGGTCACTCCACTGATTAACCCTTTTTTGTTGAATCAGATATATATTTTTAAAAATTATTTTTTCTTGATATCCAGTGGGACAGCCATAAAACCATGTCACGCAATTATCTCTTTATAAGATTTTTTTAAAAAGGGAAAGCAGCCTTAATGCAAAATTTGAATGCATCTACAAATTTAAATATTTACATGAATTTATTTATCTGAACATGTTAGTGACAATTTGCAATTCAGAAACACACACACACATACACACATATATATGAAATCTTAATAATAAGGATATAATTATGCTTATATTATTTTAAAATTAGTGAAGGTCATGTGTGCTTTTTTGTATACATATTTGTTAATAGTGAAATGTTCCGAGATTCTACAATATTTTTAGTTTGAATATTCATACTTAGTGACATACCAACCGTATTTAATAGCATATCACACAATGGCAGTTACTTTAAGAAAGGAAAGAAGAATCTGAACAAAATAGAAAGACAGTCAGTCACACTAATCCATTAATTAAAAACATAACAATCAATAGACATATATGAAGGGTATTTTAATAGTTCTGAATAGTTTGCAATAAATTTTTGTTTCTTTGAACCTGTCAATAAATTTAATGCCAATCAATAGAGAAAATAATGTTCTATAAAATGATATGCAGCTGCATGTGCAAAATGCCAGACAGATGCAGATATATGCATTTAACATAACATAGGTAAATGAGAGTGACCTAAATATTGTCACAAATGAGATGGTTATTATAATTTTAGGTGGTTAATTGTTTTAGAGATGGTCACAAATAGATGGAAGATGATTTACATTCTGGAAGACCCTTGTCTGAATGGAAAGTGGCTACTGTAAAGGAGACATCTGAGAAAGTTGGTTGATACACAGAGAAAGATATTTCTATTATCATGAGCTTTAATTCATCAGCTGTTTTTGATATACTGAAGAATCATCTTAAGTTCAAAAAAGTTTGAGCAAGATGGGTCCTGCATATGTTTACAGCTGATCAAAAACAGACTCGGAATGAATACACTGAACAGCTATTTGCCAAATATAAAAAGGGTGACGTCCCAGAGATGCCTGAATGAAATTGCTAATGGGTGTAATGAAAAAGGGCAACACCATCTGAAGTTTGGTTGAATGAGCTGAATCTTGTATTGGACAATCTCTGACACAATTATGCTGACAATAAAATTCATCTGAATCTTATCAATAGAATGCTGCAGATCAAATCTGATTGAAAACCAATCACATAGTGCAGAAACCAAAGTGTAAGCTTCAACAGTCAAGGATCATAGCTCTACCACAGATTGATAGAATACATACAAAGGTACTTGCATAAGATTTTGCACTGTTTCTCCACCAATTCTAGTGGGGACATTATTCTCCACACTCACTCCATATTGTGGCAGCATAAGTACCAAGCAACCCACCATAGGCACATGCAACAACTCCACCTGCAGAGGGTTTGGGAGACATCAGTGTGATTGATAGCTGAACAGCCCATGCATTAAGACTACACATGGCAAGACTGAGATATCAGTCTAAAATGATTCAAAATTAAATACCATTTGAAGAATTGTCTTTATGTTCATTATATGCTTAGCCAATGAAAATCATTTCAGAAGAGTCATGTGCATTCAGTACATATGTATTAAGAAAATGGTGGCATGCTTCTATGCACGACTTCTATTTGCCTTTATCGTCTATGTCAAAAACCTGTGTGCATTCCTAATTCAGTTTAAATAATACAGCCTACCAATTTTAAGTCATTATTAGAAGGAAGTGAATATACTGACATTTCTGGAAATTTCACATTTCTACTTTATTTCAAAGAAATCTGAACTAAACAAAACTACTACCCTGACTTGATGAGAGGCACATAGGCTTCAGCTTCTCTGTGCAGCACAAATTTATCCCATCATTCCATGGGAAATATAATCCAATACAATATGCATGCACTAATTCCAAGCAACAACTATGGCTATTAAATATAAATAAAAGAACAGAAAACACAGAATTTAACATCAAAATGTGTACAGGTTTAGTCTTTGAATAGTATGTGATATGGCCTACAGTGTGCTGTATCTGGCATCTTGTGTAAATTGTACAAGCTATTGCACTGTGGATCACTGTAATCATCATAATTTTTATTTGTTCATGTTTCTTACACAAAAAATAAATATGCCAAAAAATGTGTATTTTTTCCAGCTCTGAAATTATTTTTTTCACAGCCTTCTTTGTCCAATATGCAGGAATATTTTATGCAGCTTTACTCACAAGTTTAGTTAAAATACATTTAGTTATGTAGTTGTCAGTTTCTGTCAATCCTACATACAAGTCCTATTTCTCTCCCTCTCTCTGATGATTTGCATATTGCATTTTCATTTGGTGCTTATCTGACTTTGTAATCACAAGTTCTTGATATTCTGTTTTTATCACATTTGAGACTGCATGCACTGTTTAGCCCCTGATCTTTAATGCATATCTTTCACTCTTTGTTCTGACCTTCTCTCTGCTTTTCTCATGGTTTAATTTTACATATTTTCCCATTCACTGTTAGTTGTAACTCAGTGTCCTACTGTGCAGTTTTCAGTGACTGCTCACAACCTACTCTCTCTATCCCTCTCCCTATGTTGTGGATTGAACCTATGGTTTACTTTTTAAAATAATGTGTAAATATGTTACTTTAACAATGAACAACTTCCAGTTTTAAGCTGTATACCAAGCCATGAAGCGTTCATTTATCTCTAAAAACCTACTGGTAATTTGACTAGTAAGTGGTATTGCATTTAGCTGTTTTATACTATCTACAGACAAGTGACTGCATTATCCTTTATACAGTGAAACATCCCTAAACTGGAGACCTTTAAATTGTCTCTCCTCTGCAGACTGGTCGCATGGTTTGTTGACAATGAGGTCATTCTAATACTAATCAAATCTCCTTATACTATTCATCTCTGTATAACAGTCAAAAAAGTATTGGCCTAAACAGTGTCCTTTTTAGGTTAAATTTAATTGCAATATACTACTTAATCTGAGGCAATCAGAGGCCATAACTCTCTTATATGATGACACATGCTAAAATATACACTCATTAGAGATTCATATAAAGCTGAAAATTATGTTTAGTTGAAATAAAAACGATGCTAAGGAAATCAGTATACTGAAGATGGATAAAGAGATGGAGAAACAAATGGTCAGACAAGTTAAATCCGAATATCCTTTTACAAAGTAATGCTGTGGAAATCAGTGTACTGAAGATGGATAGAGAGATGGAGAGATAAATAGACAAATGAAATCCAATTATCCCTTTAGAAAGTGAGGCTGTGGATACCAATGTACTGAAGATGGATAGAGAGATGACAAGACAAATGAATAAATGGAATCCAAATATCCCTTTACAAAGGGTTGCTGTGGAAATCAGTGTACTGAATATGGATAGAGAGATTGAAAGACAAATAAACAAACAAAATAAATGCTACACAGCTTCTTCAACGTTGTCAAGCAGTGACCCTAATCATCAAACTATATGACAATATGACTATTACCAATATTATCTGATAATGTTACAACAACTTTTCCCTCCTCCACTCCATACAGGAATTCTCTAACTTCTGCTTTGGTCTTTGTCTCCAAGAAGTTTCTCAACAATTCCTCTGTTACAGCACTATTCAGCCCTTGGAGCAGGACTCTGTTTGCATAGCAGAGTTTTGGTGATGAAGGATGTAACAATGTTACAGTCAATGTCTGGCCATCCACCTGGTGGTGATTGTGGGAAACTACTCTCTGGGCTACTGAAATAACAAAAGCATGCACCAATCCAATAAAAATCTTTCTTGGCTGCTGACGGTAGAACAAAATTACCTCTATAACATACAGCTATCAATTGACAAACTGATCAATATTATACAGAATAATAGAATTACTAATTTTAATTCTTAATAATGAATAAGATTATTACTAATTCCATTGATAGCAAGTACAATAAACAGTGCTTTATCTTCTTAAAACTCTAGGCTTTGTAAGATTTCATGCTGATCTTGAAATGTGGGAGAAAATGATGAAAGGGAGAGTGAAGGGATTGGTTAGTTGGCAAGGAAAGCCTAGGATCAGACAACTTTGCTGGATCACTTCTTTAGGAAAAGACTAACTTGTTGGTTCAGATGAAACAAGTCAGTCTATTTTAGCATACAAGTGGATGCATTTCCTTTCTTCAAAATAAATTTTCTAAAGTTATGAAAATTAGTACCATTGTAAATAAATGATCCAAATTTTAGATTTTTATGAAGAATGACATCTGTATCTATGTTTAGACAAACAGTGTCAAAAACAAGCAAAGCTATAAAACAGAGAGGTAAACATTCATTTATAAGTACCTTCAGCCTCCTTAAAAGTGATGTAAGCAACACTTTCTACAATCTGGACCTCCTCCACATCACCTCCTCCAGATCGCCGTGAATTCTCGAAGTACATCTCCAAAACTTCCTGACTTGTGTTCCTTGAAAAGCCTTGAACCTCCACAGTATTGCTGATTCCTCCATCTTCCACATGTCTAACCTTGTTACCTACTGAAAATGAAGAGGAAATTGTTGGCATGTATTCCTGTTTGGTGAAGTTCTAAAAAATACTTATTAAAAACAAGAAGAAAAAAATGAAAACTGTCATTTTGGGACAAGATATTACTTATATTTCTGTGGTAACAAGTCTTGCAAAATGACAAAGCAAAAAAGAAAACAATCTTATGAAAAGAAAAAAGTTTACAGTAATGATGAGACCTGTAAGTGGATGAAAATTGTTGTCTTTATGTAGTAAATTAATACAGTTGTTTCCCTCTCTTGAGGCTTATAAGCATGGTGGTTTCTGATCAGAGGGATGAACTCTCTTGATAGTGCCTTTTAAGAGGGAGACATCTGTATATGGGGTTGTCTCTAGAAATCTTTGTCCAGGTAACCCGTACATGGTTTGTCCAGGGTTACTATACATCCATGTTAAGTGATGTCAGTGTTTACTATACATCAATGTTAAACCGTATGTCCGTGTTCCCAGGACATATCGATTGTCCAGGCACGCTGGACAATGAATAGTAGGTGCTATATGGACAATTCTAAGCCCCCTAGTAGTGACATATGGACAATTCTAAGCCCCCTTATTTGCTCGAAACGGAAAATGATGAAAATATACGATATTATAGTATGTCTGACTGATATTTTCGGATTCGGATTTTGTTTCTCAAGCTCTACGTCTATATGAATATATTGTGAAAAGCCCATAATATAAAATTGCTCGCAACGAATGATGAAAATATACGAAATTATACATAATGTAAAATTGCTCGCAACGAATGATGAAAATATACGATCACATATATATATACATATATATATACATATACATATATTTATATGCATATATATATATATATATATATATATATATATATATATATATATATATATATATATATATATATATATATATATATATATATATATATATATATATATAACCCTAACCCTATAGCTGTCCATGTTTTGGACTTGGAAAATTGTATAAGTCGGAAGGCTATAACAATATTATATTACTAATATTAGCTACTTATCATTGAATCGCTTGAAAATGTTATAAGTCCAAAACTAGAACGGCTATAATACTATAACATACTACTATAATAGTCACAAGGAACCGGGCTTCACACAATCTCGGAAATGTCGACTTTTCCCGACATTTCCGAGATTCATATAGCGGAGCAATTCTTTCACTGCTTTTTTGACAATATTGTCACTAAATGTATTTAGATTTAATATCGCAACCCACCCACAGGAAGGTCTTGTAATTGCGCGTATAATGATACCAACTAACACATCCTATCTATTTAAGTACTCCTATGAGGACTATCTGACTAAGCCCGACAGCGGGCTTCACATATAACCAAAATCGCCCCTGTATTTTTTGTCAATAGTTTCACTAAATATGTATATATTTTTGAATCCAACACACCCTGATGTAGGTGTCTCAATTGAGCGTATGATAATACCAACTAGCACATCGTATCTATTTAAATACTTTTTTGTTTAAGTCAAAAATCAGCACGGTTATAATACTAATATCCGAGTTATATTACCTAGATATCATTGACTTGCTTGGAAATTTTCCAAGTCCAAAATCAGCACGGATATACTAGTAACATTAGATATCTATCATGTCATCGCTTGAAAATATTCTAAAACAAAAACCTCCACGGCTATGATATTATTGAAATAGTAATATTACCTACCTATTATGGAATCGCTTGAAAATTTTCTAAGTCCAAATCTAATGACATGTTACCTCCCCTTGACAAGTACCTACTTAGCTGTGACATATTGACAATACAGGTAGTTCAATACCGATACGCGCTGAAATTATTGCAGGGGGAACTAATACTATGTTACCTCCCCTTGAATAGGTAAAACCCCTTATAATTACAGGTAGAACTTCGGACATATGGTATAATTCTTTCACAGTACAAATTACTAATATTTGTATTTTCCATTTTTACAGAAAGTTAATCCCCCATGTCACTTTAATACTATTTAAAACATACAAATCAATATTTTAGTCTCAAACATCCGATAAACTTTACGATTTATGTGACTTATTATTTCATATGAAATACTATCGTAATAAAGCTTCATCGCTTGAAAAATTTCTATGTCCATAACATGCATGGCTATAATAGTATTTTTTTTACGTTTTTACTTTTAAAAATCACATAATTTAGGATATATATATATATATATATATATATATATATATATATATATATATACACATACATATATATATATATACATATATACATATATATATATACACATATATACATATATATATATATATATATATATATATATATATATAGATATAGATATAGATATATATATATATATATATAGATAGATAGATAGATAGATAGATAGATAGATAGATAGATATAGATAGATAGATATATATATATATATATAACCCTAACCCTATAGCTGTCCATGTTTTGGACTTGGAAAATTGTATAAGTCGGAAGGCTATAACAATATTATATTACTAATATTAGCTACTTATCATTGAATCGCTTGAAAATGTTATAAGTCCAAAACTAGAATGGCTATAATACTATAACATACTACTATAATAGTCACAAGGAAGCGGGCTTCACACAATCTCGGAAATGTAGACTTTTCCCGACATTTCCGAGATTCATATAGCGGAGCAATTCTTTCACTGCTTTTTTGACAATATTGTCACTAAATGTATTTAGATTTAATATCGCAACCCACCCACGGGAAGGTCTTGTAATTGCGCGTATAATGATACCAACTAACACATCCTATCTATTTAAGTACTCCTATGAGGACTATCTGACTAAGCCCGACAGCGGGCTTCACATATAACCAAAATCGCCCCTGTATTTTTTGTCAATAGTTTCACTAAATATGTATACATTTTTGAATCCAACACACCCTGATGTAGGTGTCTCAATTGCGCGTATGATAATACCAACTAGCACATCATATCTATTTAAATACTTTTTTGTTTAAGTCAAAAATCAGCACGGTTATAATACTAATATCCGAGTTATATTACCTAGATATCATTGACTCGCTTGGAAATTTTCTAAGTCCAAAATCAGCACGGATATACTAGTAACATTAGATATCTATCATGTCATCGCTTGAAAATATTCTAAAACAAAAACCTCCACGGCTATGATATTATTGAAATAGTAATATTACCTACCTATTATGGAATCGCTTGAAAATTTTCTAAGTCCAAAGATAACGGTATCTTACCTCCCCTTAACAAGTAGCTACTTAGCTGTGACAATTTGACTTACAGGTAGTTCAATACCGATACGCGCTGAAATTATTGCAGGTAGAACTAATAATGTGTTACCTCCCCTTAAATTGGTAAAAACCCTTAATATTACAGGTAGAACATCCGGCATGTGGTATAACCCCATCACAGTACAAATTACTAATATTTGTATTTTCCATTTTTACAAAAAGTTAATCCCTCATTTCGCTTTAATACTATTTAGAACATATAAATCGATATTTTATTCTCAAACATCCGATAAACTTTAAGATTTATGTGACTTATTATTTCATATGAAATACTATCGTAATAAAGCTTCATAGCTACCCGGTTTTGTACTTCGAAAATTTTCAACGATATAATGATAGCTATCGACTATTCCTATGATATTATTATTATAGCCGTGCATGTTTTGGACCTTAAAAATGTTCTAAAACTGACGGCTGTAATAATAATATTAGAATGGTGATAATAATTAGCTATCAGTCAAAAAAGCTTTATTCCGGTATTATTTAATATAAACAAATAAGTCACATAAATCGTAGTTTTTTTTATTTTTAAAAATAAAATATCCATTTACATGTTTTAAATAATAATAAGACTATCTGCACCAATAACGTTAGTAACAATCGAAAATAACAAAGTTAGTAATTTATACCGTGAAGAGATTATACCACACTTCGAAAGTTCTACCGGGATTTACAATACAGAATTATTCCTTCATTCATAATGTATTTATTTTATTCTTCTTTACTTTAAAAATTTGCATACAGTCGCTAAAGATAAAATTACTACTGTAGACAACATCTTTCCGGGTTGTGGACTTATACATTTTGCAGAGGGTGATATACCTATTATTATTACTATATTATACAGTAAGTAAATATGACTTACCCACTGCAAGTAGAAATGGTTCCATATCAAAGTCCAGCTGCATACAACAGAGTAATTGTCCATAAATATCCGTGAATGAATTCACTAAGTCCAAAAATGATCTTTGAAGAAATTAACACGATAGAGAAATGATATAGAAAACAAAATTCATATCACAGCGTAATTGTCCAGAAATATCCATGAATTAATTCACTAAGTCCAATAATGCTCCTTGAAGGAATTAACACGACACAGAAATGATATAGAAAACAAAATTCATATCACAGCGTAATTGTCCAGAAATATCCGTGAATGAATTCACAAAGTCCAATAATGCTCCTTGAAGGAATTAACACGACACAGAAATGATATAGAAAAAAAATCCATATAACAGCGTAATTATCCAGAAATATCCATGAATGAATTCACTAAGTCCAAGAATGATCTTTGAAGAAATTAACAAAGTACATCCACATAAGTCCAAGCAGGGAAATCCAAGAATAATCCATGAATGACTAGAACTAGAACACACGAAACAGAAATGATATAGAAATACAAAATACATAGCATTTTAAACAAATTTTGATCCTCTTTGCACGTGGTTAGGTTTTTTAGTTTGACACCAAAGTCACCAATGGTAAGCGAGGGCGTTGCAAGGGATTAGTGTTTTTTCCGAGCTTGGCAAATGTAATGAAACACCATTGTTCGACATCCGGCATGAGTACATTTCCTGACAGATTGCAAATTGCTCAATAAACTTATACGAAATTTTAAACTAGTAGAGAAAAAAATATATATGATGTCTTTTACAACCACTACTACTACTACCACCACCATTGGTAATAATAATAATAATAATAATAATAATAATAATACTAATTTGAAAAATGAAAATTTTACTTACATGTATGAACTAAATGAAATGAATGAAATTATATATTACAATTCCAATGCATATTTATATATTAATTCCCGAATACATACATATATATATATATATATATATATATATATATATATATATATATATATATATATATATATATTTATATATATATATTTATATATATATATAGATAAATACATAAATACATACATATATATATGTATATATATAGACATATAAATAAAAACATTTATACGTGTGTATATATATATATATATATATATATATATATATATATATATATATATATATATATATATATATTATAAATGTATGTATGTCTGTTTATATCTCTCTTCTAGAGATACATTGTCATTCATTCGTTCATTCATTCGCTCCTTCCTTCATATATCCCTAAGTCCAATATTTTTATAGTTATTGCTTAACTGTAGTTATTACACATAAAATATCAATTTGTATGTTTATCATAAATGTAAGGAGGTCTATGGCATGAATTCTTTGAAAAATTATAACTTAAAAAGTTATTACCTTTCACTGATGTATGCATGCCGACTTGTATTTATGTATGTTTTCACATAGATACATAATTCGCAAATATCTTAAACCTTAACCGATTTTTACAAATAGAATATCAATTTGTATGTTTATCATAAATGTAAAGAGGTCTACGGCATTACTTCTTTGAAAAATTAACAAATACAAAAGTTATTATCTTTCAATGATGTATGCATGCCGATTTGTATGTACATTTTCACATACACACCTATTTCACAAATATCTTAAACCTTAAACGATTTTTACAAATAAAATATCAATGTATATGTTTGTTATATTTGCAAAGAGGAATATGACATTACTTTAATAAAAAAATAAACATTAAAGAAGATAGTATATTTCACTGCAGTATGCATGCCGATATGTACTTATATACATTTTCACATACACACCTAATTCACAAATATCTTAAACCTTAAGCGATTTTTACAAATAAAATATCAATTTGTATATTTATCATAAATGTAAAGAGGTCTACGGCATTACTTCTTTGAAAAATTAACAAATACAAAAGTTATTATCTTTCAATGATGTATTCATGCCGATAAGTATCTATGTACATTTTCACATACACACATAATTCGCAAATATTTTAAACCTTAACCGATTTCTGCAAATAAAATATCAATTTGTATATTTATCATAAATGTAAAGAGGTCTACGGCATTACTTCTTTGAAAAACTATCAAATACAAAAGTTATTATCTTTCAATGATGTATGCATGCCGATATGTATGTATGTACATTTGCACATACACACCTATTTCACAAATATCTTAAACCTTAAACAATTTTTACAAATAAAATATCAATGCATATGTTTGTTATATTTGTAAAGAGGAATATGGCATTACTTTAATAAAAAATAAACATTAAAGAAGATAGTATATTTCACTGCAGTATGCATGCCAATATGTACTTATATACATTTTCACATACACACCTAATTCACAAATATCTTAAACCTTAAGCGATTTTTACAAATAAAATATCAATGTATATGTTTTTTATATTTTTAAAGAGGAATATGGCATGACTTCTTTGAAAAATTAACAAATAAAAAAGTTATTATCTTTCGCTGATATATGCATGCCGATATGCATTTATGTACATTTTCACATACACACCTAATTCACAAATATCTTAAACCTTAACCGATTTCTACAAATAAAATATCAATGTATATGTTTTTTATATTTTTAAAGAGGAATATTGCATTACTTTTAATAAAAAAGAAACATTAAAGAAGTTATTATATTTCACGGGGTCGGGGTTTGAGTGAGTATACTCCATTGCGGATGTTTTACCTGCAATTATAATAGGTGTTACCTTTTCTCTGCTGTTCTAATAACATCCCGAGCCATATGGCAGAAGCCCTTACTAGTTGTAAAAATCACCAGAATACCGGAAAAGTACTATGACAACTTAATTGGAATCCAAATGTTAAAATTATAAAACTTTTATTTCATATATATTAATACAAAATCAAATATAATTTAAATATTCAATACATTTGTTATTTATTTATTAATTCCCCAAAGCATAAATAAAATAAACATTATATATACGTATGTTTCTTTCTGTCATCTAGATATACATTGTCATTCATTCATTCATTCATTCATTCATTCAGTTCCTCCTCTGTTCATTTATCCCATAGTCTATTATTTCCTACTTATTGCTTAATGTATGTATGTATGTATGTATGTATGTATGTATGTATGTACATTTGGGTTAGAAATTACCTCTTTCAATAGGCGTATATTAATATCAACTAACACTTGGTGTATATTTAAATACACTTGTCGGATATATGTGACTATACCATATTACTATACTACTCGCTAGGAACCGGGCTTCACGCAATCTCGGAAATGTCGACTTTTCCCGACATTTCCGAGATTCATATAGCGGAGTAACTCTTTCACTACTTTTTTGACAATATTGTCACTAAATATGTTTAGATTTAATATCGCTACCCACCCACGGGAAGGTCTTTTAATTGCGCGTATATTGCTACCAAATAACACATGATATCTATTCAAATACTTTGGTGGGGCCTATCTGACTATACCCGACATTCGGCTTGACAAAGTTGACCAAATTTGCGCCCACATGTTATACCAATATATTCCCCATATATATATATATATATATATATATATATATATATATATATATATATATATATATATATATATATATATATATATATATATATATATATTAAATCCGAAGACGCTATCCTAAAGGTCTTTAAATTGCGCGTATTAATATACCCATTAATAAATACTATCTATAACTGCTGTATGCATGTCGGTATGCATTTATGAACATTTTCACATACACACATACTTCGCAAAAATATTAAACCTTAACTGATTTTTACAAATAAAATATCAAATTATCTGTTTTTCCTATGTTTAAAGAGGAATATGGCATTACTAGGAGAATAAATAAACTAATAAATAAGTTTAATGCATGTTATATATATCTGGACGCATGCCGGTATGCATTTATGTACATTTTCACAGACACACCTAATTCACAAATATCTTAAACCTTAAGCAATTTTTACAAATAAAATATCAATTTGTATATTTATCATAAATGTAAAGGGGTCTACGGCATTACTTCTTTGAAAAATTAACAAATACAAAAGTTATTATCTTTCAATGATGTATTCTTGCCGATAAGTATCTTCGTACATTTTCACATACACACATAATTCGCAAATATTTTAAACCTTAACCGATTTCTGCAAATAAAATATCAATTTGTATATTTATCATAAATGTAAAGAGGTCTACGGCATTACTTCTTTGAAAAACTATCAAATACAAAAGTTATTATCTTTCAATGATATATGCATGCCGATATGTATTTATGTACATTTTCACATACACACCTATTTCACAAATATCTTAAACCTTAAACGATTTTTACAAATAAAATATCAATGCATATGTTTGTTATATTTGTAAAGAGGAATATGGCATTACTTTAATAAAAAATAAACATTAAAGAAGATAGTATATTTCACTGCAGTATGCATGCCAATATGTACTTATACACATTTTCACATACACACCTAATTCACAAATATCTTAAACCTTAAGCGATTTTTACAAATAAAATATCAATGTATATGTTTTTTATATCTTTAAAGAGGAATATGGCATGACTTCTTTGAAAAATTAACAAATAATTCCCCAAAGCATAAATAAAATAAAAATTATATATACGTCTCTTTCATTCTGTCATCTAGATATACATTGTCATTCATTCCTTCATTCCTTCATTCATTCATTCATTCATTCATTTCCTCCTCTGTTCATTTATCCCATAGTCTATTATTTCCTACTTACTGCTTAACGGTAGATATTATATATTTGAATATTCAGCACAATCACACGTAGAGTTTGCCACGCATTCTTATTACATTTTCATTAATAAATATATGTTTCATATGTTTCTATGCATGCCTGTATGTATGTATGTATGTATGTATGTATGTATGTATGTTTGTACATTTGGGTTAGAAATTACCTCTTTCAATTGAGTCTAACACTTGGTGTATATTTAAATACAATTGTCGGATATATGTGACTATACCATATAACTATAATCCTCTAAAAGAACGATCTTCACACAATCTCGGATATGTCGACTTTTCCCGACATTTCCGAGATTCATATAGCGGAGCAATTCTTTCACTGTTTTTTTGACAATATTGTCACTAAATATATTTAGATTTAATATCGCAACCCACCCACGGGAAGGTCTTGTAATTGCGCGTATAATGATACCAAATAACACATAGTATCTATTAAAATATGCCGGTGTGGACTATCTGACTATACACGACATTCGGCTTGACAAAACTTATCAAATGTGCGCAGATATATTTTGTCAATATCTTCACTAAATATATATATATATATATACATTATATACATTATATATATACATATTATATACATTATATATATATATATATATATGTGGGAGATAGATAATTGCTCTTTTTTTGTTGTGAAGACCCAAAACATATGGGTCTTCTTTTTTGTCATGTCTTTGTATGTGACTATGACGCTCTTGTTTGCGTATTTTGTACCTGAATTTTTTGTGGTTTTCTTTTTGTCTCAAGTTCATGGAAGTTTTAGTACAAATAAGGTAGAACGTTGGCTATAATAATTTTGGCGAACCATGCATTTCCCCGTTCCGATAGATGTACGCCATCATCTGCCCAAAAATTAGAACGGAACCCAGGATGGCGACAAAACACAATCCTGGGATTAGAATTTAAAATTGCAAATAGTCTTAAATTTATCCGTTTCGCGCACGAGTCGTATTGTCGTCGCGACATGTACCGAGGTTTGTACCGTGGGAGCATGTTCCCCACGAACACTCTGCGTACACCGAGACGAATTATGTTATTTGCCAAATTTGCAATGGCGTGAACTATGTCATCATTGGGTAGTTCACCAATATCGTTTTCTCCAATTTGGAGAAAGACAAAATCCTGAATGGTACCCCATGATGAACAAGCATGAAACATACTATTTACACGGGCACCCGATCTCCCATGGAAATCAACCTCCAAATTAGGTGGGTTATGGTTGCCCCTATTAACTTCCATGAACCGACTCAGTCTACACACAAGGCTATGTCCTGTAACAAGGAGTTTCATGATTAAAGTGATACAGATCAAAAACACAGTGCCTTTATATACCCTATATGCCGGTATGATAGCAGTTAAAATTGATATATATTTAATAGAACAAAAATATCTTTCGCATATTCAACACATTCCGTTTTCGTATATGAAATCCCGATATATATATATCTACATATATATCTATATCTATATCTATAAATATATATATATATATATATATATATATATATATATATATATATATACATATCTATACATATATATATATATATATATAACATACGTATGTATGTCTTTTCTATCTCTCTTATGGAAGTAAATTATCATTAATTCATTCATTTAATCAATCATTCATGTTTATTATATTATAATTACCAGTTAAGCGAATTTATTATATATATCATACAATTAATTATTTTGTATGTATGCATGTTGCATGTTACATATATATATATACATACATATATCGACGTTAGGAAACGTTTAATAATAATAATAAGAATAAGAATAAGAATAATAATAATATTAAGAATAATACTAATTTTAATAATAATGTTACTCTAAGTTGAAATTTTGCTATCGCCATCTGCTACTCGGTGAGTAAGGAGGTGTGAAACCAGGAAACCCCTTTCGGCGTCATGGCTGGAAAAAAGGTGTGATGCAAAAACAACATACGCTACCAAAATGGCGACGAACCCCAGTCTAGTCGGTGCAGTACGGTATAGGTGATAATTCTTATACAAGCGTGCTTACCATTGGTTACATTTTAGAAAAAATCATTTTGTTACGAAATGAATAAGCATGTGCTCGAGTGAAATAAATAGTCAGGAAAACTTTAGTTTTACATCATTCCGTTTAGTGATTCATTCGTGATTCATTTGGATTATCTATTCCTTTGGAATTCCTTTGGATTTACTTGTTTTATTCTTGGATTTTCTTGAGCGTCAGATTGGTAAGTCATATTTAAATACTTATATTTTTGTATTACAATAACGATGTATGTATTAATTTATATATGTATGTATGCCGGTTTTTAATTCTAGATAATATTAATTTCTATTTCGGATAGAAAATAAACGGTGCTGTCTTCTTTACAAACGTGTACTCCATACATATTAATATTTTCTCTTTCAAAATCGCCTCATTTCTAAGCTTTCAGCAATATACAATATTATTCCACGCATTCACAGTACAAATTACTAACATCCAAAACATACATGGCTATACTAGTATTTAAACAGTACCTATCATTTAATCGCTTGAAAATTGTCTAAGTCAAAAATCAGCACTGCTGTAATACTATTATCCGAGTTATATTACCTAGCTATCATTGACTCGCTTTAAAATTTTCTAAGTCCAAAATCAGCACGGATATACTAGTAAATATTAGATATATATCATTTCATCGCTTAGAAATATTCTAAGTCCAAAACATGCACGTCTATAATAGTATTGAAATAGTAATATTACCTACATATCATTCAATCGCTTGAAAATTTTCTAAGTCCAAATATAACGGTATCTTACCTCCCCTTAACAAGTAGCTACTTAGCTGTGACATATTGACAATACAGGTAGTTCAAATAATATGTTACCTCCCCTTGAATAGGTAAAACCCCTTATAATTACAGGTAGAACTTCCCACACGTGGTATAATCCTTTCACAGTACAAATTACTAATATTTTTATTTTCCATTTTTACCAAAAGTTATCCCTCATGTCGCTTTAATACTATTTTAAACATACAAATTGATATTTTATTCTCAAACATCCGATAAACTTTAAGCTTTACGTGATTTTTTATTTAATATGAAATACTATCGTAATCAAGCTTCATCGCTTGAAAATGTTCTTAGTCCAAAACATGCATGGCTATAATAGTATTTAAACAGTACCTATCATTTAATCGCTTGAAAATTGTCTAAGTCAAAAATCAGCACTGCTGTAATACTATTATCCGAGTTATATTACCTAGCTATCATTGACTCGCTTTAAAATTTTTTAAGTCCAAAATCAGCACGGATATACTAGTAATATTAGATATATATCATTTCATCGCTTAGAAATATTCTAAGTCCAAAGCATGCACGTCTATAATAGTATTGAAATAGTAATATTACCTACCTATCATTCAATCCATTTACTTTTTAACTTTTAAAAATCACATAACTTAGGCATTACACACACACACACACACACATATATATATTACCATATTATTCCACGCTATGTTTGGACTTAGAAACATTTCAAGCGATTAAATGATAGCTGTTTAATATTACCATATTATTATTATTATTATTATTATTATTATAGCCGTCCATGTTTTGGACTTTGAACATTGTCTAAGTCGGACGGCTAAAATAATATTATAATACTAATATTCCGTACTTATCCTTTAATCACTTAAATATGCTTGTGGGATAAATTTGACTATACCTTAACCGGCTTAATCTTACTGGATGCGCGGGTATTGCATAATACATCGTAACTCTCCGCTCCCCACCACGCACACATATACACAAACCTCGCCCGTCTCGCTATGTACATTCGAGCGACAGTAAATAAATGACTAAACCCAACATTCGGCTTCACAAAACGTATCAAATGTGCGTAGATATATTTTGTCAATATCTTCACTATATATATATATATATCTTGCAATATTATTCCACGCTATCTTTGAACTTAAGAAACATTTCAAGCGATTAAATGATAGCTCTTTAATATTACTATATTACTATATTATTATTATTATTATTATTATTATTATTATATTATTGCCGTCCAGGTTTTGGACTTTTAAAATTGTCTAAGTCGGACGGCTAAAATAATATTATAATACTAATATTCCGTACCAATAATTTAATCGCTTCAACTTTTTCTAAGTGCAAAATCAGCTGGGCTATAATAATACTATAATAGTAATATTACCTAGCTATTATGGAATCACTTGAAAATTTTAAAGTCCAAAACCGGGTAGTCAAGCTATCCCATTTCTCGGAAATGTCGGTAAATGAGGAAATTTCCGAGGAAGGAGGCAGTAGCACATATAGTCGGTTAGAATTACAGGTATAACACCCGCAGTCACTAACATTCACATACTACCCAACTTTGTGACAATTACTATTTCTATTAGTTTCCATTTCGCATAGAAATCAATGGCGTAGTCTTCTTTAGAATTATGAAATAAATACAAATTCATATTTTACTTTTAAAAATCACATGATTTGAAACTTAGCAGATATATATATATATATATATATATATATATATATATATATATATATATATATATATACAGGTTCCATTATTATTGCACGCTATGTTTGAACTTAGAAACATTTCAAGCGATTAAATAATAGTTCTTTAATAGTATTATTATTATTATTATTATTAATATTATAAAATTTTAAAGCGATTAAATGATAGATAGGTAATATTGCTATTATCTTATTAGTATAGCCTTCCATGTATTTGGACTTGGAAAAGTCTAGCCAGATGTAGTTCGTATGAAATACACATATACTTTGCGCTGTATACGTCATTGTAATAAACTTTAACACAGCATTACCATGGACAACATTCCTAAATCCGGAACCATGAAGAAGGCAGAGGACCTAGCTAAAATACCATTGATTTCGGCTCCCGGAAAGTCCACGCCCGGCCGATTTATTGTGAAGAGATGGAGACAACATCAGAGAATTGATGAGGCAGTGAGGAGCACACCAAGTGTGATGATGCATCCGCCTACATACCAGGTACATGTACATACTTTTCTTGTGTATGTATGTCGGTATGTATGTATCTCTGTCTGTATATATGTATGCATGTATATATACATATATTAGTATGTATGTAGATAACACGTATATGCAGAAAACATGTTAGGCTTTGTATCCACACATACAATAAATTTTCTTTCTTTGCATCTCACTCTCTCCTTCCCTCTCTCCAAATTATTTTTACTTAAAAAATATAACTGAGTTTGTCATAATACCATTGTAATTATAATGGTATGTGATTATATTTGATTCTGCTTATTCCTGATTTTGTTACCCTTTCCTTTGTTGGCAGCTTGATCAGCGAATTAGTTTCATTTAGATACATACTGTAATCAGTAAATATTTTTCTGGGACATAGTGTTAGTCCACAAGTAAATAATCCATTTAATCAGTATCCTGGTAATTGCCGTTTTACTGTGCTTCATAATATTACTGGGTGGCAGACTTCAAAGAGTACACCAGTCATTTCAGTTCTGTTGTATCTGCAGAGACTGGCACTTATCAACCTGGCTGAATACCATTCAGACCCATGTAAGACAACCTCACCAACTTTAACAAGGAATAAATCTCAGCTGTGCAAAGCTATGTCAGTAATTGTGAAAAACTCACAAAACTGAAGAGAATTATGATGAACAGATAATACAGAATTTGGAAATTTGTCCTGAAACAAAATATATATTCACAACAATAAGGAATATATATGGTAACATCTCTGAAAGACCGATTAATAATGAACTTTATTAGGTATCTTGTGTATGGCCTTGAACTGTAAGATTCATTAATTTTATTCTTTATGTAATCAAAAAGTATATATCTCCTTTAGTATTTAATACATTTGCATCAATCAAGTGCTATTCCAAAATAGACCTTAATCACAGGACAAGGTGCAATATATATATATATATACCAGAGTTCTGTGGACTATAGGCATTTAACATATAGCCATATGACACTCAAATCCTAACATGTGCCCGTACATATGGATCAATGACCAATGCTATTACTGGCATTGGTGTGAACATCATGTAATTGACAAAGGCACTAGCAGCTTGTCGGATATTCAGGCTTAACGTTTGTCACCCATCTGACTGCCACTATATATCATATACAAATTAAAATTATCTTAGCTATAACTTACACTCAAAAAGTTAATAAGATAAAGTGAAACTTTTTAATGGAATGAAAAATATAGTAATAAATATAGTCATAAATATAGTATATAAATATAGTTATAAATATAGTAATAAATATAGTCAACAACTGTAGATACAAGTATTATGTAATGAATACCATTCTGAAATGGATAAACACAATGCATACCATATATGCATTTGTGAATGGAAATAGTGACATGAAAATGTAAAAATATGTGAATGGACAGTATTTTTATGTACTGCAAACAGCTAGAGTTCCAACATGACCTCTAGATTTATCAAATTTTTTTGTATGTCACATTTATAAGACGACCCCTATCCTACACGAATAGAATTTTCAGTGAAAAATGTTGACTTGTACATGAGTATATACGGTAATGTATTTAAAGAAGAAACACTAAAACTGAAAGAAAGACATATTTTAGAGGCAGTAAAACATATTAGGATATTTAGCAAGGAGGATAATCCATGACAATAGTTCAAATGTACATTCTGTTTTAAAAGTAGTGGGCTGCAGTCAACCTGTCTGACATACACAGTACATACTCACATTGAAATTGATGCCATATACATGTACTACTTAACTTCAGTGTAAGAGAAAGACAAAATTTACAGTGAACTTTGTTTTTAACTGGTTGCTATTGCTCAACTCCAATCACATGAACCTATTTGGTTTAAACTATATATGTAAGCATCATGGGTGAACAAAACTCTAATATGTGTGGTAGTCTGATGGGCTACTAAAAAGGTTTGGTTTTACGGGTTTAACGCCATTTATCAGCACATGATAGGCTATACATGGTGGCCAGTATATCTGGTGGAGAATGAACCCGGGAAAATCCCGGGAAGAACCACCGACCCACTGGAAGCTTATGGCAAGCTTTCTCACATAACCACATTGGCTGAACCTGAGACTTGAACCAACGTGGAGAGAGGTGAGATGGCAGTGATTGGAAAAGGCAAGCACCTTAGACCACTCGGCCCCCCAGGCCCCCCCCACCCTACAAAAAAGGGAAACTATGGTAGCCCACAGGAAATTTTGTTGGCCAATGATTTTTTTATAATTTTTTTTAAACATTCAGCATTTAAATGTTTGTAATTTAAACTTGACAAACAATCAAGCGAAACTGTTTTTGCAACATGGCTACAAGAAAGTATGCATGCTTGAAACATTTGAAATCTGTTTTTTATTTGTTCAAAATATATAAAAGAATTAAACAGTGTAGCCTAAATAATAAATCAAATGAAAGTAAAATGCTAAGCCGGGATAAAAAGGCCTAAGTGGGTTTTTATACCACAATGCCACAGTTTATACTTTACTGCTATGCTGTATTCAACAACAACCCCTGGCAGTTTGTAACCCCTTCAGATTTTAAAATGAAAAGCCTGAAAGATATAAAAAATGCATAAAACTTAAGTCATTTCATTCATTAATTTATAATTTCAAATCTGACTGCCACCAGGGAGTCCCTAACATTGTCATCTTCACATTTCAAACTCAACGGGAGTTTCTATGCTAAAACCGCATCCATATTTACTTAGGTGAGTCTGTTTTTATGAATCTGTACAACAAATTTACATTTCTTGAAACTACTTACTGTGCATGTTTTCAAATTTGAGAGGACATTTTTTCCATTTCTATTTTTTCAATTTTATAAGGAAATACTGGAACTAGAAATTAAAAATACTGATGACACAGTGTTTACCTTCTATTTATGTGTAGTCCAAAGACTCCACCCCTTCACTGAAAATGGACTTTTCCAGAGATCGGAAAATGACAGTAAGCATGCTCATTTTTTACATCGGAAACTTCTGTTTGGTCTGACACATGAAGGAGATGACATTGTTATGGACCCCCTGTACATAATTGGGTTATAAATGATAAATTAATGAATGAAATGACTAAGTTTTGTTCATTTTGTTACATCCTTCAGGCTTTTCAATTTTAAAATCAACAGATGGGGTACAAACTGCTGGGGGTGGGGGGTTGGATAATTTAAAAAAAAACATGCATTAGATGCAACCAGTAGTCCCACGGGCTTGAGAACCTTACAGTTAAGTAGCCTGAAAACAAAATTATATAGTCCCAGGCACACAGACTACCGATTTGTCCACCCCTGAAGCATGTTTTTGAAATGCATCAACATCCAGTAGATGTATCAAAACACCAAAAAATTAGCAACAAGCATGCATGCTCATTTTAAGCTCTCTCATCAAGTTTCTGCTTTAGACATGCAAAATGTTTTGTTGCCTTACTTTTTACTGAACATTTCCTTCAAACGATCCATTGGTGTTTCCTTGGCTAAATACTTTTGCATGGCTACCTCAATCTCTCTGTCTGTGTCATTCAAAGGTACATTCATTGGCTGTTTAAGATCCATAGCTGTCTCCATACCTAACTCACTTGCATAAACCCTGGGTAGTGAAAAGAATGACCTTATATTTTTGTAAACAGACCAAGTGTTAGGAATACTTTGTCTCAAATTAATGCTCCCATCTGGGTCTGTTGAATTCCATAGAAGACAACATGAATTTGAATGCATAAAAACAGACCTTCCTTGTTCACACTGTTTGTACACAGACCAAAATTTAGTTATATTTGTTGATTTTTGGATTGGGTTATCCATTTCTTTATTACTGTTACATGCTTGTTCCTCCTTTGTTCTCCAGGGATATATCATGAAGAAAATGTTCTGTTCTTATGTGACCTGTAAATTAAGAAATTAAAGAATTACAAGTAAAATATTTAACAAAAGCAGCAAATATCAACATACTCTAACCGAAAATTAATCTGAAAATTTGGTATCATTGATAGGGACACAAACCTACTTTTTTCTTTGTATATGTACTGAATACATAATAATAAAAGCCTTCAGTTTTCCAATTCTCTCCAATGCACCAATCAAATCCTAATAATATCTGTGATAGTTTAATGGGAATCGTTGATTCATGTATCACCCAGATCTGTTTGGGATTGTCAGTCTCATTACCATATATACTTGCTTTTAAGTCAAGTCCAACTGCAAACAACATAGACCCTGATCTGCCATCACATAATGTGCCAGCAGTTCAAGGTCTATGTTGTTTGTTCTACTGATTACTCCTAACAAACTGCATAGAACAGATCTGCCAGCACATTATGTGATTGGAAACCTGGGTCTTTGCAGTTGGACTTGACTTATAAGTATCGACAGTATATTTGGTACTGGCACAGCAACACATGAAGGTTACTTAGCGTCAAGGCAATTAATAGCAAAATATCTTGCCAGGGACACACCAAGGCAACTGCCCCAGGCTAATCCATTGAAACCCATACCCTTCTGGTTGCAAGTTCTGCAAGCTATCCACTAAGCTACTATGGCTCTCATCCCATTATATTGATACAAAATCCAATCTTTTTTCACTAAAAAGCAATTTTAAAAAAAGAAAGAAAAAAAGACCCAACTAAACAAACAAGGCAACTCTTGAGGTTGTAAATGTTGCTGGGCCTATATAGTGTGTTATATAAATGTATATTATGTTGGTGGGCCTGTATAGTGTGCTATATAAATGTATGCTATGTTGGTGGGCCTGTATAGTGTGCTATATAAATGTATATTTTGCTGGTGGGCCTGTATAGTGTGCTATATAAATGTATGTTATGTTGCTGGGCATATGTGCTATATAAATGTAATTTATTTTGGTGGGCCTGTATAGTGTGCTATATTAATGTATGCTATGTTGGTGGGCCTGTATAGTGTGCTATATAAATGTATATTATGTTGGTGGGCCTGTATAGTGTGCTATATAAATGTATATTGTGTTGGTGGACCTGTATAGTGTGCTATATAAATGTATTTTATGTTGGTGGGCCTGTATAGTGTGCTATATAAATGTATATTATGTTGGTGGGCCTGTATAGTGAGCCATATAAATGTATGTTATGTTGGTGGGCCTGTATAGTGTAGTATCTGGATTTTATTATATACTAAAGCATGAAATATAAAAAATGATTGGTGCAATAGTTTTCATAATTTTTTAAATACAGTCAAACCTGTTCTAATAGTCACCTGTGTTCAGTGGTCACCTGGTGACAACGGTCATTCTAATTTCCCAGGAACAAATTTCTTATATAAATGCCCTGTATTTAACGGTCACCTGCTTTCAGCGGTCAGGTGGTTCCTAACCAAATACTAGTTTCACCCTGCCTTAAGCAGTCACTGGAGCATATCAGCAGTGACCACTCCAAGCATTTCATATCTCGATTGTACTTACCGTAGTCCAGTCATGCTGTCAAACTCAAATGTGTCAACATATCGGCTTCGAAAGCAAGGCAGTTTTTGTCCTTACATGAAACAATTGAAGCAATTCGTTTGCTGGATAGTGGACAAAGTAGTCGTGTAGTAGCAGCAGAAATGGTAATCAAGCGAACTCAGATCCAAGGGATTATTAAGTGTAAGTGAGATATTATGGCCTATTTTGAGAATAACATTAATCCAGATTATAAGAGATTACGTACAATCACACCAAATGAGTACAGATTCATGTACACTACACTTGTGATATCCCTTACAGTTTACATGCTACTAACAATAGCCGCAGGAAGCTTCTTTTGATTCCCTAATCATCAAAGGCACAAAAGTTGACCGTCTTTTATCTCAGTGAGTTTGAGCAACTGCTTAAATCCATCAATTGTTTGAAGTAAGAACACCTGTTTTCATGCCTAATTATACCAGTTGACCTAACAAAAAGCCAGTCCTGTGTCTGACAATCACAGGTAAGCTGTCAATTAGTAATTTTATTTAGACACCATTTCAACTGATAAGTGACGATTCAATGTTCATGATGGATTAAACTGGAACTTTTTATTTTATTATTTTGTTATTTTTCTTGTTGCTAATAGCTAAACTAAATCTATGTATCTTTATAGCATACTACTACCACTAATAATGCTAATGCTATTCTGTGCATAGTACATGTATTTGTCATGAACCAAATTTGAGAGCTGAACCTGCCTTCAGAGGTCACCTGTCTACAAAGCTACTTTGGTCTTTTCCCATGGGTGGCCACTGTAGACAGGTTTGACTGTAACATTTTCACATGTGAAAAATATATTCTTATATTTTCACATGTGAAAATAAAAGATTTCCCATCATGCCATGTGATGCTTGAATGTGTGTGCCTATAGAAGTTATACTTGCTACAAGAAAAACATGCATTTTGTGAGCTTGATCAATAAATAGAAACTGCATTACCTTTCAGGTATGGAAATTATTTTTTGACTTGCCACCATTTACTGCTTTATGAAGTTATCTTTCTCTAACAACAATGTAAAAAAAAATCCAGTGTGCTGCATCACTCAACTGGCCTTGCTTTTGTGGTCAGCAAAAAAGTTGACAAAATGTCAAAAATTTAATCTATTGCAACATATTAAGTTATCCCAAACCTACTGTTCTCTCAAATTGCTGATATTTTTAAAATGCAATTAAAACTGATGTGAACTTATCGAAGGGTGGCAGTGGGTGGGTGGGTGCTGAAGAGTGAACTGAATCATAAAAGCTTTAAATCAGAATCAAGTTTTTCGTATATAATAAAAAGAACATTTTCTTTTCCTGCATAAATACCAGATATATTTCATCCTGTGGTAAAAAATAAATTACATTTTAATTCGTCGTTTCTCCACTCATTGACATATTACATTTTTTGTACCATACAATGAAATATATCTGGAATTAATGTATGAAAAGAAAATATCCTCTATTTACCATATATACCAAAGCATTAATCAATACACATATATACGTTAGTATTTAATTATATACAACACCATATTAATTCAATCTTACCTTGATGTTAATGATATATACTGCTGCATTAATTAATTTATACCTTCATAAGTAAAGATAAACAGCAGTAATAAATAACACAAACCTTCATGCGAACCAATGAAAAACCAGAAGGCTGTTAACAAGTTTTATTCTGATCTCAGTGGTCAAGATACACTTGAATTGTAGGGAGAAGTGACTTCTCCTTTTGAATGGAATAGGGAGAAGTGAGAGCAGAACTGGGAGAAGTGGCAGCAAAGCAAGAAGTGCAATATATCTATATATGTGTGTGTGTGTGTATGTGTGCTCTGGTTCTCTTATTTTAACTGTTTTTGTATTTCTCATTATGCATATTTGCATTTTACATTGGTTTTAACCACTACTTTATCTTCAAGCAGAAAATTCTCTATGTTGAATGTATGTTATAAATACATTTTGTAAGTGTATGAATGTATATTACTCATATGCAGTGTATTCATACTTCAAAGTGTGCATGTTTAGATGGAGAAATATGCAATGTATTCTGGCCATATGACTTAAAAAAAAGCATAGCAGAAACTATACACTGTAATTAATTTTAACTGACAGAAGCACCTAGATTACAGTATTGTAATTACAAATAGGTAAAAATACTTAAGCAACTGCCACTTAAAAAACAAACTTTTTGTGTGGTTTCTTCACTAGAAAACAGCAGTCAAACAGTTCTAAACAAGTTTGAAACAACCCCTAAAACATGCACATGAGAACAAATGTACATGTGTCTTCAACATTATAGTGTTCATCGATTCAAACCACAATGGCCACTGATGAGTAATCTCAACTTTACAACTGCATTTTGAGGAAGTTGATTCTACAGTAAATGTGAATCTTTTGACTACTATTTTGGTGAAATTTTTAAAAGTATAAAAATTAAATTGCTTGTTCTTGTGGCAGTTGATTAGCTATTTATGCCGATTGATAATTACAATGATGTCCTCTATGTGAAACGATGAAATGAAAATTAAAGTAACTGAATCAGTATACAGCTATTTACACATATGAAAATATGGAGCGACACATGCCATGTAGACGTATCTATTTTTAGAAACAGGGATTTTATTTATATGACCACTCACTTTCTAGCTTCATTACATTAATCCCTAGATAGGATTGAAAATATGTGGTTTTAATAACTGTCTACATATTCGTAATAATGTTGCGTATTATATATTTTTTCTTTGCTACTTTATCTTTAATTTTCACATAAATGAGTGATGTAAGAAAACAACCTTGACCTTAACTTACAGTGCTTATCGTCCATTCCACAATATAGCATTGTCCCATATGTTTCTGACGAAAATTTTGTCATTTTTAAGCTAAATCTTTTATCACATAATAGTTACACTTAGCTTTCTATGAACCGTATAATTTCTTAATTTATGTGCCCAATGAATTATGTAAACAGATAGTCTAATGAAGAGGTTCTTCCAAGACACAGCGATGTCCACCATTATTACCCCTTAGCAGGTTCACTTACATTTCAAACTGATTTTATGAAGAAAATAATCCAACATGGCAGTTAAAATCGTCAAAATATACATTTAGAAAGATTCTATTCTTAAAATACAAATTGTTATTTACATATAGATGATTTGGTTTTGACACTAGTTGCAAATTTTTCATCATCAAATGATAAACTGCAGAAACTGAGCAGCGATATCTTGCGAGGGGGCAGAGTTAATGGCCAGTCAGCTATTAAAACACAAACCTGTGAATGTGCATGAGATTGTTTTGTCTGCGCAATTTATATTAACACCTGCCAAGGCAAACATGCATTCCATTTCACCTGGGGCTTAACACTAACTACTTGGCTTGGTTGAGGAAGCATCTCAAAAGCCATAAAGTACTGCCACTCTGTGTCGATCTAAAAAAAATGACACGGTGAAGTCATTTTCGCTTTCCTAATAGAAGAGGGTGAAGTTTACATTGTTTCTGCAACTTAGTCACCCACTTTGCCTAGTAGTGTGACCCCTGCAATCTCTCCCAGAATTCAAGCCATTTACATTTTGGAGAACTGTAGTATATATCAATGATTGAGGTGAAAAACACCTAATATTGGTAGGATTGGCCCTATCACTTAAAACCAAGACATGTTTTATTAAACTCATAGTATTTATTATTAATACCACAGTTTCCATTACTAGTAATGCAGTATAAATTAATACAACTCTATGTCTCATTATATATGAAGGTATATGTTTATTAATACCACAGTATGAAATAAAAAATATCATGTTACATAATCCCTTATACAAAAATGGATGGTTTGCCACACATGTCGATATGTTAATTTCTGACGTGAGGAAAGGATTTCAAGACAAATGAAGTGGTGTCTGGAGGTATGAGCATTATCAGAGTCAACTTTTCCATGCAAGTAGCCATAGTTCAAAATCGTTGGCTTCTAATGAGACTTCAGTAGATGCTTTACACTGCATTTGTGTTGAAAAAGTCACAACGTTTGGGTTGAGTTTTCTAATCAAACACAGAATACAACACTCGTGTTGCATAGCCACATCAAGAACACACTCCCCATTTTCCAGAACAGCCAAGAATATGATGTAATCAAGTTGGCAGGAGAAACAAAGAAAAATGTGCATGTTTCAACTATGCCAGCTTCAATCCTCATGTTGTGTTCCTATTTTATTTCTTTTTCTGAGTTACATTCAATACTCATGTGCAAATAGATAAGTGACAAAGCTTGAAATGGCCCTTGTGTTTCCAAAATTGAAAACATTCTAAGATTTGCTTTAACAATGTGTGTGAGCAAACAGGTCTGGGAGGAAACTCCAAATCTGACTATGCCACTCCCATGTACCTCTGGTGAACATTGGCATTTCTTCACTGGCAATGAATTGGGGGTCAGGAGGGCACTTTCTCTAGAACAAAGCTTTACTTGTTTCTCAATAGGAGCAAATTATAGTTCAAAAAGACACCAATGTCCCTTAGATCTTCAGTGCTAGTATACAGTAGAAACTGTGTACACTCTAAACTACGATGTCCTATTATTGCATCATGCATATTACCATGTAATTTTAGCATTTCAGAGAACCAGACATCATGCATCACAGACCTGCAAGTCAACATATACTCAAGAAGTTCACATAGCTGTCAAGTTTAACAGATGGAAGAAATACTCTATTCAGAGTAAAAGAAACAATGTTAGATTTCCCTTACATGTATACATTCAAGTAAGTGATCAAATCCCATTCATACCATATCCAGTGCCTTTTTGTTCTTTTCATTCATAAAATCATGCGAGCACAATGTCAACAAATTGCCTGCTTCACAATTTAAACAGTACAAGCAGAATTGTTCACATGTGCTCTCTTTAATACAAAAACTGTTATCTAACTTGTGGGGGGCTCATTAAGGGTGCATTGTCAAACTTTTGACTTTTGTTTCAGTGCGAGTTCTTAGATCAATAATATAGAGTCAAGTTAATGAACACTGTTATGCCTTAAGATTCATAATAGGTTCTTTCTAGACATGGGGCATACAATTTAAGTTTATAGGGGTTGGAGTTAAGTACAAATATGCCATGTAATATAACACAAGAACATCATAAATATTTTTAAAAAATAATTATTTAATGGATCTACTGAAACTCGGCATGCAAAGACCTCAATTAAATTTATGAATTTACTTTTGAAACTCTGTATTAAATGTGTTGCCTTTGCATATCATTATTTCCCTATTTTTTATATATTTTTTTTTTTACTTTGATACCATACTACCAACGGTCACCGTATTTCTCAACTGCTGCGGTAATAGGACGTTCTCTTGCGAGGGTCTTCCGTCAGAAGTCACCTCGGAATACCCAGCACACTGGCGGACCCATTGATTGGAAATAAAAATCATTCACCGTGACCAAAGCCTCACACGTTGATTACTGATGCAGTAGGATAAAAATGAAAAAGTAAGTACACTGAAACTTTTTGGGTATGTTTTCTTGCTAACACAGTAATAGTACCGGCCTACGTTTACAGAAAACATTTCAGAACACGCATCACACTTGTGCTGCTAAACCCATGTGTGGCAATCACAGTGATAACGATGTACTGTACAGACAACCTTAAATAATATTTTTGGAAGGAATACGAAAGATGCGAGGGACAGACGACTCCAAACTTGTGAGCTTATTCCACTGAAGTTCGCATGTGTTCATCCCATCTGAAGACTTATCCATCGGAACTCCTCTGTGAATTTGGATTAGTAACAGCATGATTTCGTAGACTGGTGCCTTATCGTACTTTTGACTAAAGTCAAGCTTAGGGTTAGGGTAACATATGTGCGGTAGCTGCTTACAGGCCGGGACCCAGGCTACATCAATTTCGAGGTACATCTCGGTATAGGTGGCGCTCTACAGATATTACGTACTTCTGGGAGAGTTACAGGTGTAAGGTGAAGTTGTTTTCATTTGCAACATGCACAATGGAGAGAATGTTGGCATACCTCTATGCAATTTTCATGCATCGTGGCTGAAATTTCTTTACATATTGTACTTGTGGAAATTATAGATGATCTAAGCACACATCTGACCAAAATGGCTGCTCCTATGTGATAAAAAAATCGGCATGAATTAGTCCAAAGTAAACTAAATTTAGCAGTTAGTGAAATAGGGAAAACTAATTTTTTAATTTTGTATAAAAAGTAAAAAAGTTATCAGCTCGTTTTTTTTACAATTTACCTTTGAAGTCCAGGAAGTGGAATTGACCAAGTGGAGCCAGCAACACGCACGTACACACAAACACGCACACACAAACACGCATGCACACACAAACACGCACGCACGCACATACACACACATGCACGCACACACAAACACGCACGCACACACACGAACACCCACGCCCGCACACAAGAACAGGCACGCGCGCTCACGCAAACACACTGCACGCACACGCAAACACTTCACGAGCACACGCACGCACCTCACACACACACGCACCACAAACACACACAAACGCACATCACGAACACATACACACGCGCACCTCACGAGCACGTACGTACACACAAATACGCACGCACGTACACGCGCACACAAAAACGCGCGCACACATAAGCACCCATGCACGCACACTTAAGCACCCATGCACGCACACCAAAGCACTCACGCACGCACACGAAAGCACACATGCACGCACACCGAAGCACGCACACGCAAAGACGCTGCACCACACGCAAACGCAACCACACACACCATACCGCACGCACACGCAAACACAACTGCACACACCACACCGCACGCAAACACACTGCACACACCACACGCAAACGCAACCTCACACACCACACTGCACGCACACGCAAACGCAACCTCACATACCACACTACACGCACACGCAAACACACTGCACCACACGCAAACGCAACCACACACACCATACCGCACGCACACGCAAACACAACTGCACACACCACACCGCACGCAAACACACTGCACACACCACACGCAAACGCAACCTCACACACCACACCGCACGCACACACAAACGCAATCGCACTTGCCACACCACACGCACACAGAAACTCAACCGCACGCACCACATCGCACGCACACAGAAACGCAACCTCGCACACCACACCGCAAGCACACACAAACACAACCTCACACACCACACCGCACGCACACAAAGGCAGCCGTACACACCACACCGCGCACACTAACAAACACAACCGCACACACCACACAGCACGCACACACAAACGCAACCGTACACATCACACCGCGCACACACAAACGCAACCGCACACACCACACAGCGCGCACACACAAACGCAACCGCACATACCACAACGCACGCACACACAAACACAACCGCACACACACACACCCATTGCATGCGTACACATACAGATACACCGTACACACCACATCGTTCACACACAAACACACTGCATACACCACACCGCACACCCCCCAAGCCGCATACTACACCGCACCATGCGCACACACCACACGCACACACTACAACGGCACACACGCGCTACAACACAACGCGCACACAAGCACCACGCCCCACATCGCACCCACGCGCCACGCTTCACGCACGCACCACACCGAACACACCTACCACGTCACAGGTACCTACCACACCACATCCGTACGCAGCACACTACACATACACAGCACGCACGCACAACACCACACACCTCACCACACACGCAACACAGCACATACGCGCCGCAATGTACCGCACCTACATATACACCACACCACAGGCACACGCGTTGTATACCTCGCACAAACACACAGACCACACCACGTACTCCCCACGCCTCACAGCACCACACACGCACCGCACAGCACATGCACGTACCATACCGGAACACACGCATCGACCGCACTGCACGCACACTACACCTCACGCACCACATTTCACCGCAGCTCACACAAGCACAACACCGCACCTCACCTTGCCTCACTATACAAGCATGTACACCTCACTGCAACACGCACACACATACACACACTCACACATCATGTCGCACCACAGACACCGCACTGAATGCACACCACACCTGACGCACCACACGACACCGCAACTAACACAAGCACAACACAGCACCGTACGCACGCATCGCAATGCACCGCACGCCTCACCGCACGACGTACACATACACACATACGCACGCGCGCGCGCATAACACCACACCACCCACATACGCCAGGAGTTTAACACAGGTTACAATGATAGAATCGGGTGGCCGCAAATGAGGCTACATTGTTACATTGGTAGAGGTTGATGGCCTCAAAAGGTATCCTTCACATACCACAGCACATACAAGGTTTTTTTTTAAAAAAAAAGAAAGAAAAATACATAAAGTAGCTTTGTCACAACTGTCTGATCCAAGAATCGATGCTCACCCCACCCCCCCACCCCCCCCAATAAACTTGAAAAATTTTGAAACCAGGCACTAACATAGTACCACAGTCATAAGACATTCACAACAACGATCGATTCTACAAGTATTTTCGCAAACCTATCAAATTAAACCAAAGACTAAAATTGATGTTTGTGTACGCTGATGTTGTCAAGTACAACGTCGTAGAAAACAGCTGTTCCGTTGCTTAGAGTCATTCCTTTCAAGGTGGATTCTGCCATATCTACTTGTAAATCCTCATGATCTTCCTGTTAGTAATTTGACAGTGTCAATGTTAGTGTGGAAGGACGATTACGATGGCAAAGGCACATAATTTTTCTTAAGCAAGATTTTCATAAAGAATTTAAAAAAAAAAAAAAAAACCATTCATTTCTTCACCTCTGAAAATCCTGGAACAAAAGCTAGTGTCGTGGAACGCTTTCAAAGAACTTTGAACGAACGTATGTGGAAATATTTTACGTGTCAACATACTTTCACGTACATCGACGTGTTACCACGTCTAATCAAAACTTACAAGCAATCGTATCATCGTAGCAATGGGTATGCTTCCGAAGAAGTGACGCCTGAAAACGAAATGATGGTGTTTAGTCGATTGTTTGGAGCGTCAAAAAAAAAACAAACAAACAAAAAAAAAAAAAAGAACAAAGAAAGAAGTGTTAAACACTGGAGATTGATTTCGCATTGGAAAAAATAAAACGCACTTTTGACAAAGGTTGTTTACCCATCTGGTCGTCAGAATTGTTTCGTGTCACAGGACAAATGAGTGGACATGATCATCCCGTCTATAAACTGGAAGATATGAACGTAGAAGTGTTAAAAGGAACGTTTTACATGTGAGTTACAACGAGTGACCGAGCAAAAGACGACCTGTACGATATCAAAGCATTCTCGATCGAAGAACACGTAAAAACGTCGACATCAAGAAGTGAAATTTTGTTGGAAAGGATATCCTCCCCGTTTCGATTCTTGGATTGCAGCTTAACAAATCATCGACTGAAAAAAGACGCTAAAGTTACCACCTTGTCGATAAAACACAGCTCCTTTTCAGAGTTCCTCTCTCCAAGAACTAGAAAAACAACCATGTGAGTGCGCTGTGGAGAACGTGTCCCTAGCAATCAAATTGTCTTTTTCTGCAAAATTTTTGTGGTGTATTATGTCATTAGAGCACCATTGGAAATTTGAGTTTGCAACAAGGAGATAGAGAATTGTGGACTATTTTACTCAGCAGTTGTATTGACTATTTTCTTCCCAATCCTTCGCTGAAATACACCGACAGTAACAACAACGGTAGCCTAGCCAACGCCAGTCACCACTCTTCTTCCAATCACAGCAGCAGCCCTCTTCTGCAATCCTCTTTGGAAAATCATCCTTTGACATCGAGTGACTCCTCGGAGACCATAACCATCGAACTATGCATAACCAATTTTAATTAACATTACCCAGTGACATTTCTATGAATGTGTTTCCCAGGATAACATTTTGAGGTTTCATAGCCAAATTACCTTAATCCATACATTTTAAACACTTCTTGAAAACTTTACGTTGCTGAAGGAAAATAGTCATCAGTTCATCTGCTGAAGTAGAACTGACGTAACATTATGGCAGTCCAACCTAAATTTACCTATAAACATTATGGCAGTGCAACCTAAATTTACCTATAAACATTATGGCAGTCCAACCTAAATTTACCTATAAACATTATGGCAGTCCAACCTAAATTTACCTATAAACATTATGGCAGTCCAACCTAAATTTACCTATAAACCATTACATTGTTCTATAATCTGGAACATATTCATATTGCGTTAGAATGAGTTTTGCGGAATTTATACCTGTAAAATATTGGCAAAATTTATCCAACTGAATTTATCGACAACTACACTATAGCAGGGGTCCCCAACCTTTTTGTGCCACGAGCACATTTGTGAGTTTATGAGAGAATGGCGGGCACCAACGAATTAACTTGACCCATCTTTTTATTATTTATTATTCATGATAACCTCTTCCGCGGGCACAAAAAAAAAAACCTTGGCGGGCGCCATGGCGCCCGCGGGCACTGCGTTGAGGACCACTGCACTATAGTATATTTCTGGACTTCATTGTTCATTTACAGGATGGCACAATAATTACAATCAATTTTCAGTGTGCATCATTTCTTGTATTTGCTGCCCCCCCCCCCCCCTCTCTCAATACATTGACAAGCAGACTGGTAAGCAGCTAAAATCCCGAAATAAAAACGTCAACTATTTTTGGAAAATGTTAAAGTCATGTGCTTTTGGGAAACACTCTAAACTTTATGCTGATGAATTTGCAAACTGTTTGAAGTCAGTAAATCAGCCTGATGACCCTTTATTCGTTGTACCCAGTGGCGTCACTAGGGTTGGCGTCACCTAGTGCTGTAAACTCATGGTGTCACCCCCTCCAGACTTCCCCCATGGACCTCCTCCGAGTCCTCCTGTACCAGACCATACAGAATCGCCTATAGTAATGTTTGTAAATTTAAATCCTAAAGTTACAAAGGACATAAGAAGAAAACAATAAAATTTGAGGTAATAGCGTTTAAGAACTGCAACAAAATTATGTTATTTTTTATTTTAACATTAAACATTAAACATTAAACTTTACAGTTAAAACTTTCCTTTCCTGGTCTTCAAAGCTGCAAACTTGTCAATCACTTCATCAAAATCAACATCCTTCACCATATCACTTTCAATTGATAATATCGCAAGATCAGAAAGCCTTGACAGTCCCATGGTAGATCGCAAATAGTTCTTTATAAGTTTCAGTTTTGAAAAGCTCCTCTCACATAAAGCCACAGACACACAGATCGTGAGAAATAATTGTAGGCTTAGTGAGAGGATTGGGAGAGATTCTAGGAAGTCCCATTCAGCTATTAATTTCAAAACGTCAAATACTGACCAGTCTTTGGCTTCGCAAATGGCACCCTGCTCTTGCATTTAACCACGATCGGTTATGAAACCGACTCGAGCGAGCTCTGTCTGCTCTGCTCTGTCGAATTTGCATTTTTCCATTTTGGTGTCACCCCCCTGTGATGGTGTCACCCGGTGCGGCCCGAACCCCTAGCACCCCCCTAGTGACGCCACTGGTTGTACCAGAACGAGAAATTCATTTATATAATACAAGGAAACTTTTATTTGATGAACCTAATAGATCTATAAGTAGTGTCGAAATTTATAAAGCTTCTATGCAATACAAATCTGGGAAAAGTACTGTTCTGGATAAAATATGGAATGAATTTCTAATACATGGTCCACCAAAGTAGTTGCCTTATTTGCAGTCTTTATTTAGTGTCAGTTTTGATACTGGTATTTTTCCACAGTTAAAGTCAGAATGTTATATCATACCCTTACATAAAAGGGGCCCGGTTAGTGACGTTGAAAATTATAGAGGAATTACCTTGCTTACAATATGGAAGTTTTTTTTACACGTGTTTCTCCCCTCCTCCCACAAGAAAATATTTTAAATCAGTGGGCAGAACAAAACGATATGTGTGTGTGTGTTGTGTGTGTGTGTGTGTGTGTATATATATATATATATATATATATATATATATATATATATATATATATATATATATAATATGTATAGTATGTACGCTGTATCATTGACATGGCACGATATGTATACATTTTTCATTAAAAGGAAACGAGGCTTGCCGAGTTTCCTTGTAATGAAAAATGTATACAACGAGTGGTATATCAAAGATACAGTGTACATGCTACACATGTTTTATTTATATCACATACAAATACACATACTTGCATTTCAAACGGAGTTAAGACTAACTACAGAAAACTGTATTGACGGAATGAGTGAACTCTTCACATCCCTGTCTAGTGTGTCCGCTACATAATGTAGTTCTGTATCTATTGCGGATATTACAATTCTCTTTGCAAATTGATAAGTTGCTTCTTTTCTTTTTTAGCTCCTATTTTTATTCATATTGATTAAATAAATATAAGACACACTTATGATTTAAAAATGAAAGATAGTTTAAGTGAAAAAAGTAGAGAACTACAAACACAGCATGGTTAGCTTCTTGACCATCAACGAGTATATTGAAACAAGTGTGGAATATAGACTAAGCTAAATGATGAGCCAACAAGAGGTAATTCAAACATTTAAATTTATTTGAAGTTGATTTGAGTCATTATTATTTTTTAATTAACATTGATACGGATCATAAGATTGGCTTTATCCTCCATCTCTCTCTTCCCCCTTTCCTTTGGTCGGTTTGTCTGTAAATGTTACCATCATTCATAGGTCCAGAGACATCGTCGCATGACACAGGCGAAAATCCGCTACGCTCGTTTTTTTTTACGGATTTTTGTTTGTAGCTTGCGACGATGATCCAGAGAGAGAAAGAGAGAGATACACTGTGATAAAATACACTGTGATAAATACACTGACAGACCAACCAAGAGAGAGAGAGAGAGAGTGAGGGGGGGGGGGGGGAGAGCGGCCTTCGGGGATTTTAATATTTAAAAATAATCTCTTTTTAGAACCCTAATATAGGTTCAAAAAAAAAAAAAGAAAAAAAAAAAAGCATTGTATAAATTACAGTATGTGCGTGCCTCCTAACCAAGAAATTTACCGTACAGTCTCGACAGACTATTGCAACTTTGTATCATTCGTAATGCGAAAACTAAATAAATTCCATTGAAAGTCTACACATACCATTACGACGACCCATGTTCTTGTAGGTTACTAGGTGTAAGTTCAAATTCAATGATTTCATCCAGCTCAGTTTTTTTTTCTCTCCCTCACTCTCTCTCTCTCCACAAATTTCCACGTATTTGTGTCCCTTATGCGCGAGAGAGAGAGAGAGAGAGAGAGAGAGAGAGAGAGAGAGAGAGAGAGAGAGAGAGAGAGAGAGAGAGAGAAAGGGAAAGCAGAGGGGATTTCAATGTAATTGTGCACCATATATAATTCATTTAAAAAACGGGGATTATTAAAATTTTTCTCGTTATTTTCTTATGTCGATAATGATTAATTAGTGGAAATTTATTACTGATCTAGAGAGATATAGAAGCAATAACATACTGTTGAAACCAGGTATATATATGCGTATTTATTCGCCATGGGTGGATCACAATTTTATATACCAACAGTATTTGTATATTAAATTTCTTTATACCATCCCTTTAAAAGCCATGTTATTTTTAATGTGTGTGTGTGTATATATATATATATATATATATATATATATATATATATATATATATATATATATATATATAAAAGCAGATATGCTACCATTCGGCGACACACAAGCAACCTTTGGGCGACCGCGGTCGCGAAGAGGATATATCTAGTGTCGCCAAAAAGTAAAACAATATTCCTTACTATTTATGAATGAGACAGTAATAAGGTTAAACCTTACTTTAAAACCAAGTTTTTTTAAAGAGATTCGTAGATTTTTTCATTTTACAATATATATATATATATATATATATATATATATATATATATATATATATATATATATATATATATATATATATATATATACGCGGTGCAACCTTCCGGAGACATCATGTATACTATGGATATCTCTGTTGATAGGATATATATTTACATTACTAAAGTAGGTTTTAAAATGCATTTTTATCATCATCGTTGTTACGTATCGAACCGTTATCATAAATAATGTTAAAGTAAAAAACCCAACATATTAGCTAAGTTTAATCCCACTTCTAAGCTTAACAGCTTTGGTCATACATTCTAATGTGATGCGCATGCTTATAGTCAGCTTCCAGACAAGCATCCTGGATATTATTCGCAATAATAGCTGGCTTTACCATTAAGGGGGCGCTCTACAGATAACACGTGCTTCTGAGAGAGTGACAGGTATAAGATGAAGTTGTTTGCGTTTGCAACATGCACAGTGGAGAGAATGTTGGCATACCTCTATGCTACTTTCATGTACTGTCGCTGAAATTTCTTTACATATTGTACTTGTGGAAACTGGACAAGATCTAAGCACACAACATACAAAAATGGCCACCCCAAAGTATTCTAAAAATCAGCCTGAATTAGTCAAAAGTACACTATTTTCAGCAATTATTAAAATAAGGAAACAAATGTTGCCAGAGTAGTCCAGGAAGTGAAAATGAACAAGCGGATTTAGGCATTTTTTAAAAAATTTATTTAATTTTTTTTTTTTTAATTTTTTGTTTTTGTTTAAGTGCACATATTCAGTAAGACCAAGCTGTATACTCTATATCCCAATCGCACCCATCAATCATTCACCAAAATTAAGGGAATTCAAAGTTCTTTTAACAATACCTAAGATATACAATTTTTTTTTTAATAGTCAGGATAACCAGTGAGGAAAACCAGGGAAATTCTTTTTCTTTAAAAATCTACCTTGTTTACAGTACAGCCTTTCAAAAAAAGTGCCAGATAATTTATGATAAGTACTTCACCATGAGTTCATCTTTGAAGATACTTAGACTAACATATGATTTATTAGGATTTGGACACAGTGGAAAGTTCAGTACTGACAAACAAATGTTGGGACTATATAGGAAACATAATTGTGATCTGAGTCCATTTGTTATGACGTCCCAGGATGAATATAGCAGCTGTTGACACATTATCATAAATAAATGACTTTAGCACTGCCTGAGAAAAGAAGTTAAGTACGCAGTTTAGCTACTTCCCAAATACTGTTTCTTTTCTTCTTCTTCGTTAAAGAACAACAATAGGGCTTACACTTCATTTCTTGTTTTCCCCTTTTTTTGGTGCTGCTTTTTTCAGGACAACAAAATAAAAACTCGAAACCGATTCCTTCTTTATCATGCTGCAACCTATAATAGACACACTGACTTTTCGTTCTTTATTCACAGAATATCCCCAAAACAGCTGCAGGCATTGGATTTGATAGATTGATTGAAAATTCCTGGATCATATTTGTGACACCAAAATCAAAATAATAATAATAATAATAACAACACCAACAACGATCGAGTTATTTGGCAAAAGTGTTTTAACATGTATTCATATTTAGAGTTAAGTGAAAAGAATGTCACTTAAGTACAAAAAATTTACTTGAGTTAAATTGACTATATTTTCACTTCCATGTAAGTAAAAACTATTTCATTTAACTGAAATTCTTTTTGACTTTAAAAGTGAAATAAGTTGTGCATTTTGGTTATATTCTTGTTGCTTAAATAAAAAAAAAATAATATATGTAAGTCACCTAAATAAAGTACGATTGGATTTCACTTAAGTGAAAAGGTTTTCGTCTCAGCCTCTACGGTAGTGGGGACTCTTTCAAATGGCCTAAGCCTCCGTCAAACAAAGAGGGCAAATAATAGTAGTATTATGATTAATGGCTAGGACACTACTATATTCCCAGGTATTGGTATTCCGCCGCTTTCTTGAGGCTACTGGACTACTTAATAACGAGGGCTTGGCACCATAAAAAATATAAAAACAAATTATAAATAGAAAGAAAGTGCTCGAATAGCAATACTCATGACCACACTACCCTTTCAACCATTATTTACCAATGTTTATTACTTTGTAAAATTTGATAGTTACAAAAGTGAAAAGAGAATAGAAAAGTTGGAAAAACGTTGAACAAAATACAAAGGATATAAGAACTGCTCAAACATCAAATATGGGATTGTGGATTTTACAATTACATTATCTGAAATCATTTATGATGAAAGGTTTAAATGTAATTGAGGCCCGATGATAAAAGTTAACTCATTTGATGAACGTTGCAAAACAAAAGTACACTAAAGTTATTCGTAAGCAAAGTCGAAATAAATATAGAAGGAAAGAAACGATTAGAAGAGTAAAAGAAACGAGAGTAAAAGCGTTATCTTTAATAATTGTGATGATATATGCAAATTAGTGATAATTAAATAAGAAACAGACCTCTAAGAGGTTTACGTGACTTTGGTTTCAGTTAAGATGAGAAAGATGTAACACTTGGTCAGTCAATTAACAATGACTTAAACTTGAATAACAATCGCATTACGCATTCTGTACCTAAATCCGATACATCTAACAGAGAGTTTACAATGAAACGTATTGATGTTTAAATACGTAATAGTCTAGAGCAGTGGTGTCCAACATGTGGGCCGCGGACCCCTGGGAGGCCGCTTGGTTATTCCAAGGGATCCGCTAATTCACATAGCTTCGCAACGAGTATTGATCCTCCAGACAGCTCTTGCTTTCCTGTTATCAAATCATGTTCGAATTTAGCGCGCCAAGCTGATAAATATTTATCCCCGCCACAGCCTAAAAGTACAACTATTATCATGTGGGGGTCCGTGCAATTATTTTAGGTTAAAAAGGGGTCCTCATATTCAAAAAGGTTGTGAACCACTGTTCTAGAGTCATTGCAATGCATGGTATCAAAACATGGAAAGAAGATGCAGACAATAAATTAACATGTATTGAACAGAATGGTAATGAGAGAGAAATATAATTCAAGAGTTTTAGAAACAGACTGATAACAACAGAAGAGAAAAATGATTTTTTATGCACAGAACTGCTTTAAACATAGGTTCAACGCGATATCTGATGCAAACAATACAAACCGGAAGAGAAAGAACTGATCAAATACCAGACATTCAATAGTTTTTTGCCACCTGTTGAACACGTGAGAAACTCGGAGGTAGATGCGTTACAGAGTGACATGGGGAAAATGTTTGAAGAATTCTAAAAGTCTCGAAGACTTAACAATCTCAACTGGAACCATTACAGAAAGACTCGAATTGTGAAAGTAAACAAAAAAACAAAAAAAAAAAACAAACAAACAAAAAACAAAAAAAAGATCACCATGAATGGTTGTAGTACCAGTAATACAAACTTCAACAACAAGATGTCTGCTAAAACTTCTTTGCCAGTACTGCAGAAAAGTGAATGTTTTAGCATCAATACCTCAAAATTCAAAGAAAAGAAAAATGTGAATAAAATTGTGATAAGCAGAATAAGAACAAATATCAGTTATATATTAGTGATTCAAAGAACAAAATCAAAATGTTAAATGTTCAGACCTTACCAACTGTCAAAGATAAGGTTACTGCTGGAATATAACCATAAAATGGGCTACAACTGAATATTTCGACAGAGATTTGGTTATTAATATTGGTGTGTTACTCAGTAGTATTGACGAATTTGACAAAATGATAAAACCTGCGACAAAAGATTTATCAATTTTGAATTTAAAAATTTAAACTGGTGCATTCAAAACTAAATTGCATTTAAAAAAAGAGTCTTTCATTAAGTATATTAAAAGAGGAAATTTATAAATACAACCAGGAGCTGTATAATAAAACCAATCTAATTATTCATGACTTGGTGGTGTTTGGCGACATTTTCAACACATTATTTTTATATTATGTCGAGAAAATGGGAACTAAGCGCCTTTCCCAAGACCACACTTAGACAGCTAAACCGGGCTGGCCAGGCGGGTATAGAACCACAACTCTAGGATTAAAAGCATGATGCTCTATTAAGTGAACTACTGCGGCTTCCCCCGAAGTAATGTCCAATGTATAGTGCTTTTTAAAATGAGATGAATCCAGATGGTATTGATACAATATTGTTTACTGAAAAATGTTTAACCGGAAAAAAATAGGGATGCCTGGTTCATCAGTAAATTATCGGATAACGAACCCCGTTGTGAATTAATGTACGAAGAAGGCGAGTTAATATATAGAACATAATACTGATATGGAACATTTATCTGTATATTTGTACATATATCACATATTATAAGATATATCCCCAAAAAGGGTTCTTGGATATTTTTAAGGCTGAATTCCACTTCACCCACTGGTTAGTATTTTTGTGCTTAACTATGCCCCATCGATCAATGCTGAATACAAAGGAGATTATTATGGTAAGTGTATTTGCTTCGGCAGTGAGATCTCCAGTTTGTACATATCCTAATGAAATGGTATTTTAATCACTGATAAATTATTATGTACTAAAACCATATACAGTGATGCCCTTATGATGCTTGTAGTGAATTGAATGCTTGTATTACAGATTTATTGGACTATATTCGTGAAGATAATTTTGATCTGTGTTCGATGCAGATTTTTCTTGTTATGGTACAAACTACTGAAGTTAGGGATTAGAGGAAATATTTTTAATATTATGCATTCTACGTATGCATTCTCTGTATGCGTGCAGCTGGGGTACGGTCAGATGACTGTTTAACACCGCTTTTATTTGTTATGTTTAATAACGATTTTGAAGTGAAATTTTCAGAAAATGAGGTTCCGTGGATAGATTTAATTACGTTGCAGTTGTTTTTGATTTTTTATGCAGATGATATAGTAATTTTGTTTCCGAAATAAAAGGTTTCCAAATTTGTTTTGGATACTCTTGGATACTAATGGTAACTATTGGTATAAATGGCGTTTGAAAGTAAATACAAACAGGACACAAATTATGTTAATTTAAAGGGGTGGAAATATAGTAGATAATGCTAAGATTCGTTTATAGGCTATGAACCAAGAAACTAGTAAAAAAAAAAAAATCTTTGCATAGATTTTATGTTGTAGATTTATATCGGATTTTAAAAAGTCACACACACACACATACATATATATAAGGTGCACGTGGACTAAATGAATAAAATCCTCTCCCAGATGGATAAGGCAGATATGCAGCTGTAATAATTTATATAGATACCACCCAAGTTTTTTTTTTTCTTCTGTGCCACGATTTGATGATTGAATTTGAATTATAGACGTGTGCGACGAATCTCGTCATGTACGTCTGATCTGTGCCACCTTCCGAATTCATGTATTATATTATGTACTTGCCATGGTTTGGTTATTGACTTTATGCAATAAACTGTATTAATTCATTGATTCACCTGATAATGTTGACTTTTCTGTACTACGTAACACGAAATATTTTTTTAAACCTATAATAGTTTCAGTTTTTTCTCTGTACAATTGTGCACAACTTTTAACATATATAACGTGTATTACAAAATAATAGCTGCAATACAGCAGATTATGTGGTAGCGTGAACAGAGTTGTTTCCCTTTATTACAAATTTGGACTAGTTGGTTACCGAATCGCCAACCAAGGATTGTCGGATTCGTACCAAGTTAGCTTTCAGTGTTATGTACTATGGGACATATGTGTTTGCAAACGACATAGCCACCTTTAACTCCTCCTACTTCGTTAGCATATTCATTTTTATTTTTGTTAAAATTTGTTGAATTTTTCAAGCATAATAGTATATATGAAAATGATTACAACCTATGAATTTTGTAAAATTCGGCCTTTAATTTTTGTAAGATACTTATGTTAAAAAATTACTATTTAATTCAACTAAAACATAGTCAGTTGTCTAACTGTCTAAGATTGCGTGCAGGTAATTAGGTCTGATCAGCAATTGGTCAGTTCTTAGGTGTGGCAGACAGGTGCGGGGGGGGGGGGGGGGAGTGGCGGTAGGTTCAATTGTCAAAAAGTATGATTTTATCGTCAAAAATTTCAGAGAAAATACAAGGTACCTTCTTGCCTTCTATTCGAAGGACATGAAAGTATTAGAAACCTTGTTTGAAGAAAATCATGTCTTACCTGATTGTATGAAGGGACAGATAGTATATACCGCCTGTACTGGCGTATAAGAAGGGTCCAATTGCAAACAATAATGACCCTGATCTGTCATCGCATAATGTAGCGGCAGACCAGGGTCTGCTTTGTGTGTTCTACTGATTATTCCTAACAAACTGAATAGACCCAGATCTGCTGGTGCATTATCTGACAGCAGATCTGGGTCTATGCAGTTTGCAGTTGGGTTAGACTTATAGGCAAGCATACCCTTAAACACAAAGAAAGAACAAACTTATAACGAAACAATTTTTTTTATTTGACTACAAGATGACGGAATACATCCATAGAGCAATGTGTTTATTTTATCCATTAAATATATATCATTTTCACAACAAGACATTATTACATTATTCGTCTTGATTCTGCAACTCTGATGATCATATGATCTCAGGAAGTTGATCGCTTTATATTTCTGGGTATAGTTAAAGAGACAGTTTTGGTGCATCTCGTACATTCTTGTTGACTACATACTTTTTGATGCATTTTCACGCGTCCTTTTCTCTGTTTGTTTGTGACCTTGTCGTAATCAAGAACTCGTACATGAACCATTTGGATAACTTGAGCACAGCAGTACCTCAATGAACATTTTATTTTGCTGTAATGCATTCATGGAGTTTATTTCATTCGTCAGATCTGTCTGGAATCTACATGTTAAAAATAAAAGCCGTTTTTGATTGAAATAAGCTTTATTAAAAAAAAAAAACAACAAAAAAAAAACAAAAAGAAACAGATGGTTCCTAGTCCAAAGGGGGAAACTGATTCAAACAGAAATATAAACAATTGCACCCTAAGGTGACAAGAAAAACATTGATATCGGACAGCGAATTCCCATTTCAAATATCACGCGTAACGTTTACCGGATTGTTTGCCTCTGTGTGTGTGTGTTCAAATTAGTATCTCCTGATGAGTTTCCTTTGTATTCATTACCAAATAAACTTTAGAAATGTATGCCGCTGTTATCATAATATCATCGTATCGTATCTTGCTCATACTGATCAGCCAGCACACCCATTTCCTGTTACTTCAGCCAGTCGTAGGAATAGAAGTATGGTGAAATGTTAAATATTTTAAATATCATATATCAGTGTATCGAATATATCACTTTAAAAAAACCAAAAGCAAACTGAGAGCCATTGATAACAGTAGACGTAATAAAATAGAATAACAACCCTTGCTATACTAATGGAAAGAAATCGGCACAGAGCTTTCTTGAAGAAATAGACAAATAAAACCTATTTTACATCGGAATTCGCCAACTGTGTGGAAAATTCCATGAAGTGGCGTTCTTTTTAGGGCGGGTGTGTTTATGCGGTCTCCAATAAGTGTATCTCCAATAATGGGTCCACAATTGGCAACCTTGTATTATTATACTCCGACTATAGTGTAATCAATGATACACTTTCATTTATACCTTGTAACTGGCTATTATACATTTTTTGAAGGCGTCAATAGCAGGTTACGAATTTGGCAGGAGTTACGCCACTCATAATGACCTCACGCCTAAATATAGCTTCGCATGGACGGTACCACCTGCAGAAATTTATGCCTTTAGGTGTACGGGGAACCAGACTGGATTCCGGTCTGATCTAGTATGGACGATTTCCACCCATTATTTTAGTCGGTCGTTTTACCTGCATGAGCGAATATTGTTCATACATCTCGTGCTCCACGTGCAAATAAGTAAATGTACATTTTTGTTTCTCGTAACAATTGGACACCCTCTTTGTTACTGGACGTTGCAATTACCTGGTTAGTCAATCACGTGGTTTTAGGGGGTATAATACTCTGGCCAGTGTATGATTTCCTTGGATTTCAAGTTCTGAGCTGGTGAGTAAACATGTTTCTTTTGGTATGCCAATGTAGAACCGAAATGGCTAGAACATATATATAGGATTTAGCGTTTAATATTTACTGGGGTAGGGGTATTTCTGCCAATGGTATTGAATAAAATTAATAATAATAATAATAATAATAATAATAATGACTTTATTTAGAGAAGGTAATTTTGTAACAGGAATTAATCTAGCACGAGTCCTTCAGTTATTTACAATATAAACAGCATATACAGCACAATGTGACAAAATTTAGCTTAACACTAAAGAACTGAGTTATTCTGAAAATCAAACAAAGTTTAAAGCCTGTAGCACGTGCACAAGTATCGGTGAGCACAAAAATATAAAATATTGTATTAAAAAAATTCATACGTGAAAAAGATCTATAAGCAAAGAAAAACAGGAGGTATTTATATTATAACTGTTTGACCGTCTTAAGATCTCATCCATTTAAGACATTTATTATGAAAAGAAGAAATGCCAGGGCCTGCCTTATGTCATTGGGGATGGTGTTCCATACCAGTGGATCAGTATATTGAAAGTTCTTTTTAAACAATTTCTTCTTTGGCTTTGGTATAATGTAATTTTTATTTCCAACAGACCTTAAATTTGGATTACCATCAGCATCTCTTTCTTGAAAGATATTGCTTAGATAGACCAGAATGACTTTTCTGCACACTTTAAACATGAACTTAGCCTTCCTAAAGAATATTCTTTCATATATTTCTAAAAATGTTATACAATTCATTGTCCTCAAAATTGTCTATACATTGCTCTAAAATTAAATGGCATTTTGGAGTCTTGAAAGTTTTGTTATGTTTGAATTGGAGGAATTATATGTACCCCAAATTTCATTACAATAGTCCAAATATGGCTGAATTTAACTTCTATAAAATGTGACCCTATACTGAAAAAGGAATGAATGTTCTGATGATCTTAAGTAGCCAAAGATAAGAATTAACCTTTTTTGAAACATGTTTAATGTGAATAGACCAGGTTGGATTGTTGTCTACAAATACACCAAGAATTTTGTCATGAGAAGTCATATTATGGTTAACATAGTCAAACAGAAATTGAGAGTTTGTCACTATCTAGCCTTACTCTTGTTGTTTTGTTGTAGCTAGCATGACCTGTTTTTTTTCTGTATTTATAATCATACTGTTTTCCTAGTACCAATTTTCAAGCCTGTCAAGATCATCTTGTAAGTTATTTTTATGTCCAGTTTTAATTTTACTTGACTTGGATAGTGTGGTATCATTTGCATAAAGGTCAGTGGAAGAAATTGAATTTCATATTTTAAAAGGTAAGTTGTTAATAAATAGAATGAATAAGAAAGGTCTAAGGATAGATCCTTGTGGTAATCCACAGTATTTTTTATTTCAGAAAGGGGACCATTTAAAGATACTTTTTGCACTCTATCAGTTAAGTAAGAAGTAAATCAGTTTAGGGAGTTTTCATTACATTGGTAGAATGTCAGTTTTTAAAGTGCATTTTTATGGTCTACAAGATCAAAAGCTTTAGAAAAATCGACCACAATAGTGCCATCCATTTCTCTTTTATCAACTGCTTGTAGCCATTTATCAGTCATAGAGCCAAACTGATCATCCTGAATCAGATTACAAGTGTTGAAATAGTTGATAAAAGAATAATGCACCATTATTCATACATGCCAGCCTTCCAGACAGTGTTGGTGGATGTCTATGTCAACATGGGGTTTTCACTCTTAAAGACTTCTTATGATGCCTTCTTGGTCCTAAATGAAAATGGTGCTGAAATTACATCCAATATGGCAGCCATCACAGCCATCTTCAAATCTTGTTATAGCTACTCCTCCTGAACAGAAATTCATATTGGGATGGAGTTTTACCAGAAGACTTCTTATGATGTCTATTTGGTCCTAAATAAAAATGGTGCCAATTTGATTTTCAATATGGCAACCACAGCATTTGTATTGAAAATCTTGTTACCACTACTCCTCTTGAGTGGAAAGTCATATCAACATGGGGTTTTCACTGCTAGACTATTTATGATGTTTAGTTGATCCCAAATGAAAATTCTGCCACAGTGGCCAACTTGAAAATCATGTTATTACTACACCTCAGCGGATTGTCATATTGACATGGGTTTCACCAAAAGACTTATTGTGATGTCTAGTTGAACATAAATCAAAATAGTGCCAGTCAGACATCCAATATTGCCAGCATAGCTGCTATGTTGAAAATCTTGTTAAAGCTTTTCTGCTCAACAGAAAGTCACATTGACATGGGATTTTCACCAAACTCCTCATCTAGTTTCTCACTGTCCCTATGTCCATACATCTGTACCATGTCAGTCTGTGCATCCCTAAAAAAACGTTAACAGACAAATAAGATTTTTTGAAACAAATATTTGAGCTTTTTGGACTTTATATTTTTGGGACTGGGTGGGGGTGTGAAGGCCATGCTAGCATGATTGTGCAAAAATCACTTGACATAGACAAATGAGATTAGGAAGCATACCTGCCAGAGTCACAGAAAGTGTTTTCATGCCCCACGGGGAGTCGGTGCATGTGATCCCAAAAATGCAGTGTCATCTTTTTATCTAAGCCTATATAAAATGAAATTCAAATTTGAAAAAAAGAAAATAACATTGGTTTTCTTCAAAGCAGTTAATACACTTGCAAACAAAAAATAGTAGACTTTGCATTGTCAAATGTCATCAACACACACATGTATGCGAACACAATCACATAATCACAACCACACAGACGTTAAATAAGAAAATACACCAAGTTTCTGTCTTTAACATCCATTGCATTGTGGAATAAAGGCAGTCTTTGCTGCTCTTGGTAGTTCAGTTGTGGGTTTGAAGGCAATGCAAGTGGCATTTGTGTTCATCTCAATAAAGACTATGGGACTGTTACTAAAACTTCCCCAAAGATCTTGTTGAATTTTTCTCAGCATAGAAAATGATATTTCTGCATCTGCACTATTGTGGTGCAGTGTCAAACATGCAGTGGCCACCGAAGTTAGATTATCATATCTTGGTTTTCCTGAAGGTGGATGACAAACTTTATTCATGGCATGGTCATACACCTGGGTCAAAAATAGCGATGGTCTTGTCACCTCCATTGTCTTAAGATTCATCAATCAGGACCGAGTACATGTACGTTATTTGAACATAACACGGTTATTTGATTGTCCAACATTGGTGCAATTGCATTATTTATGATATTCATTGCTTTTGTCCTTTTACAACTGCATTTGCTAGCAATACAGTAGTCCCCCTCTTGAACGGCCCCCCTGACCAGCTGCCACCCGCTTTATATGGCCACAATCTCTTGGCACCGACGAGTTTGTGTTCAAAAGTACCCCTCAAGGACGGCCACCCCTCTAACGCGACCAGCATTTTAGTGCAAAAACGGTCAAATGTACCCCTCGCGAGCGGCCACATAATGGTTGTTTACATGTTAAAATCTCGCTAATAATTTTACATTTCTCAATTCAACACATTGACATTTTATTCCAACATGCCAATAAAGTAACTTTAATCCTTACAAAGAGGAAAGTAATCCGATTATCCTGACTGCCATGTGTTCTTTAGATGTTAGCTTTTATCACTTTGATAATTACTGGCTATTATTACCACCGATAATTATCAAGATGACAAAAGCTAACTGCTGAGAAGCACAGCATTGTTCAGCTTAACTCAGTGTGACATCCGGTCGCCAGTTTGTAAAATGGTATGTTAGCCGTTATGGTTTCCCTATCATAGATTATGAAATGTACATAACCAAGTACCAGACTGGAGAAGACAAAAATAAGTCGATCACGTGACAGACTCACTTCCGTTGTAAACACTATGCCTCTCGTGTGATTGCCCGCGAAGGAATAAGTTGTCGCAAAATATAGTCAGACATTCTCAGTTTAGAACGAAAAGTGAAAGCAATTAAATTAAACTAAAATAGGGAGAGTCTTTTGATAACTACTGAGAAATTTTATGTAAGAAAGATTCAAATAAACATCGTCAATATACATTCAACTGCATTGAGTGGGAAGGCAGAATCTACGGACGTACAGTGATAGTTACAGCCAAATGTTTGTGCCCAGAATTTACTGACAAGGTGGTTTTGCACCACGATTCATGATTATTCATATTTTTTTTAAAAAAAACATTGATATTAGTTTTATCACATTAAGTCCTTAACCAGATAATATTCCTGTGATTTTTAAATGAAAATATTAAATATCCTCGCGGTATCAGTTTCGGAGCCCTTAAGAAGAAATCGCGGAATAATTCGTAAACAATGTAAGTTTTATTAAAAGTTCATTTACACTATGAATGATCGTTATAATGGCACTGAAAGTCAAAGCTTCAAACTATTTATGGCCACTGACCTTTGTTCCGTGAGAGTTTATTTATGCGTACTCCGTTTCGCTTACCTTTATAACGTCATCTGTGTCGGAGCGGTTGATCACAGCGCCACTCGCGGCCATCGTAGATATGATAAAAGACATGTATGGTGGCACAAACTGGCTACAATGGCGAACATAACAATTGTCATCTTAGTATGAATCAATATTTTTCTTTCTTATTGTATTTCTATCTCTTCTGCTTAGTTTTATTAACAGAAAAGAATTAACAAATGTTGAGGGATAATTTTTTCAGCTGGTTCAAACTGAAAATTTAACTGTTAACTTCAAAATTAGATATGTACACATGTGAAAACTTTCTTTAAACATCTCTACAGTCTGCCATAGTTTTCCTTGGCAATTCGGGATGACAGGGATAGTTGAAGACCTCATTCCGCCTCAAGACTCTTACTTCGGTACAATACTTCAAATGAACCCAGTGACTGCATCCTTGAACACAACACTGTGCCCAACTGACGAATTCGATGTAATGATTGTGTTTCATGGCATCGGGCTGTTCTTGTTTGCATACACAGCAGGGTTCACCGTCATCTACAAACTCAGAGTCATCCATTTCTTCCGATTTCCGTTCTGATATTACATGCTTGCCGGATGGACCAGTCATATTAACACAATCTGACTGGATCTTAATAGGGTGTGTAAGCTTTATTTTTTTCCCTGACTTTTTTGAACCTTCAGATAGTGAAGATTCCTTAGGATTATATGTTTTTCCGTTGTCCTCATTTTTCTTTGCTTTTTTTGACGATTGCATTTCAAGATGTCCAATTATTTCCTGCACAATGCTATCCTCTGTTATTGGCTTTCCACCAACTATAGCCGTTAGGACTTTGCGTTTCTTAGTGGTATTCTTTGATTTGTCCAGTAATACACTCTCCTTCTTGCTGAAGAAACCAGCAGCTCGACTGCTTGGACTCGGAGCATGACAACCTACTGCTTTGTCCTCGTTGGGAGTAAAACATTCGTTATTTTGTGGAGAGATGGTATGGTTGGTAACTTCGTTGGAATCAGAGTCATTGCTTTCATGTTGGAATACTGTAGCTGGTATGAATGACGCACAGTCTATAGCAGATGGGTTGAAGGGGTAGATTCCACATTTTTTAAAAGATGATCGAAGATTTGTACCAGACAGACTTAAGTTGTAGGCTCTGCATGCTATGTCACATATGGCGTGCTTAGGAACAGATGATGATGACATTTCTCTAATGAATTTTGCCCTTTCATTATTGTATATTTTCTGAAACGGTCCGAAGCATCCGACGTCAAGTGGTTGTAGAACATGACTAGTGTGAGGCGGTAATACGAAAAGAATGATGTTATGTTGTTTTGCCCAATCAATGACTGCCAAAGATACGTCTGATCTGTGTCTGTCATACAACAGAAGCAGTGGCTGAGATGGATCATGCCCTTGTACATAGCTGATGAAATGTTCCTCGAGATATTTCCTGAATACTTGAACATTGGACCATCCAGTCTCACTAACAGTACTAGAAACACCAGTTGTTGCACCCTCAAGCAATTCATTTTCTCATTCGCTTTCCCGGAAATATAAAATAAGCAGGAATGGATGAACCTAAAGCATTCCCGGCCGATAAAACAGTCACATTATATGATATTCCACTGGTAATTGCGACAGGTTTCGATTTTTTATCGGCGACTACAAAAGGAGGGGTATGATTATCGGAAATGCCCTTCTCATCGATGTTGTAAATGTACTGTGGTTTCTCCTTCAGGTTATAAGTGTTCATGATTTTCTCCAGTTCCTCAAAATATGCGGTTACTTTCTCTCTTGATGTCGATTTTGCACGTGCGATTGCGAGAGACCTTGGTTTTTTAACAGCTAAATTAGGCTATCGCGATATGAAGTTGCGATACCACTGCAGTGATAATGGATTATCCTTCTGACGAAGTCCAATGTCAACAGCATAGTCAGTGGCCAAATTACATACATCTGAACGGGTATAACCATAGCCCACTTTCGCCAAAAGAGAAATGTGGTCTACAAGCCTAGCTTCATGCTCCAAGGAAAATAATGGATTTGGCCCAGATTTAACCGTGTCAATGTCCACTTCACCAATGACTCGTTGGCGTAAAGTTGTTTAGGGAACACTATGCAACCTTGCCGCCTTTTTAACTGGCATTTTTTTCTCCTTAACATCCATGTATGCTTTAGTTAAAGCTTCTTGGTCATAACGACAATAGTGTCGATGCATGTTTCCACCATTCTGAAAATCATGGAAAAATGTGCGTAATGTATTTATGACATTATTAAAATTGTTTAATACTTTTTCTTTAAAAATTTATGTAAATGTTAACTTTCCAATATATAAGCATTTATCATTAAATTTTATTTATTTCATTAAAATCGATTACTCTTTTTTTCTGTATTAAAAACATCAAATAAGGAGATAAAAAAATAAAAAATAACCCATTAAATTAAACAGCAAAATTTATAATTATTCCCTTAATGGGCTTCCGTAGGAAAAAATAACTGAGCAGTGGGCGGAGATAAGAAGTCACCTGATTTTATTCATTTGACAGACGACAACAAATGAAGTTGCACCAAACGTTTCAATTCATTGATATTATTAGGGGAAAAAAAATATTTTGAATGGGTATGAAAGTGTCTTAGGAAATTTTATGTTTTTTGGTAATTGTTATGCATAATGTGTATACTTACAGCACTGAGACGAATTCGAAGCATTTTCTTTACTTGTAGCAAAGCGTGAAAGGACTGTCAACAAAACTTCTGAAAATTGCGTCATCAGCTGCATGTTATCACAAAATAAAATGGCCGTTCCGAAACACATGAAGCTCCAAAACTGATGCCACAACGATATATAAAAATTAGTTACATCTTTTATACTTTATATGTAGTTATTACTCACAACTGTGTGATCCCCCTCTAGAAAGGCCACCCATCTTATAAGGCCACTTTTTTGCTGCAGAAGGGGTGGTCTTATAAGAGGGGGACCACTGTATTGCTATTCAGGAACATTTCCATACACAGGTCTGAAAAATGATTTGCAACATCTTCTGCTGATTGTTTAAACCTGTAACTTGCTTTGGGATTGAGCTGTACATTCATGCCTTGTCCCAATGTTAGTTGTAGTTGCTATGTGGACAAATGTCGTCCATTTCAAAATGACCAATGTCTATATGGTGTTTGCAGTATGTGCAAAGCAGAATGGCTAATGTCGACATGGTGTTTGCAATATGTGTAAAGAACTAGATGCTTTCTTTCTGCTGCACTTCACAAAGTCAAACTTTGTCAATCAGGAGTTCTGAAATTTAGTTTTGCTGGGCTATTCTTGCTTCACAAATGGCTTTTCCTTCCCAGAATCACAGTTGCATTTCGACCTTTTGCCTTAAAAGATGAATCACTAGTCTTGTACACTATTCTGACTACCAAAATAATCAGGTTTTGCATTTTATATAAGGAGTAAACTCAGACTTCAATGAAATGTTGCCTTTGATCATGAACTTGCCAAAAATATTTAATAAAGATGGTTTAAACATTCTTATTCAAGGCAATGATGTGTAAAAACTTGTTATTCAACACACATCTCTTTGATTTACCGGACTTCAAACAAATTGGGTTGTTCCACTTGGTGTACTTTAGCTATGCAAATTAGCAAATTATCATAATGAGTTCTTCGACAGCAGTGTTCAAAGGACTTAATACAATATCACCTTAGCTATTATCAACCAATTAAGTAATCTTGTGAAATGGTGGCTGTTCATCTCTGACACTTGCCTTTTAATTGTCTCTATGACAATAGCTGAAGATAGTTTTACTGAGCTCTAAGCAGGACTGTTGACTATTTATGCATTCTACAGGTTACAGGCATATATCATGGTGGTTAAGATACGTCTCGATCTCTCTCTTATTGGGGCCCTTGGTGGCCTTTACATGTCACTCTCACATCTCACCTCTGTCCACATCTGGTGGAGGAAGAACCTGGGGAAAACCCAGGGAAGAACCAGCGACCAATGGGAATCTACTGACAAGCTTTCTCACATACCCACTTTGGCCCAGCCGAAGATTCAAATCCACGTGGACAGAGGGGAGATGTCAGTGATCTGAAAAGTCAAGCGCCTTAGACCACTTGGACACCCGGGGCCTCAGTTATTCTTGTCACATGATCATGATATTATTGGCTTAAATGTGACGTCACAATATTATGTTCTTAGTGTTGTGCAGTTGAAATGGCATATCTAGAATTCTAAAGCAGATTTTTTCATTTTTTCTCTATTGTGTAATAAAACATTATTGCAGAACTTTGTTTTGATGAAGATGAAGTTTTAGGAACAAGTAAACCTATCGTATTAATCTCGGTGCTTCACATCAGTCAGTATGATGTTTACTTTTTCATAAACCTTGATATTCACCTAAATAAAAGTTTATAATTATATAATATTGTGCTTTGAGAGTATTTATATAGGTGTAGTGGTAGCAATGGTTATTTCCCTTGAGGAACTACTGTTGCTGCCACAGAGGCATCAGGTTGTAACCAGGTGTATGGCAAAGAGTCTGTAATTGTATAATATAATTTTTCTTTCTCTCATTCTTCCTCCTTCTCAAATAGTTCTAAATGCAATATTGCTGTACTAGTTTGTATTTTTTTCTTTTTCAGTAATATTTTGAGCAGTGCCTGAAATCCCCCATAGCCTTTAAGAATATTTAGATAGAAATTGGTGTTGTTGCAGCAATGGTTATTCCCTTGAGGAATTACTATCGCTGCCACAGCGGTGTGTGCAGTACGGTAGTGACAAGATCCATGGCAAGGATGAGAGTTGCTGAGGTATGTATTTCACCTGAAATGGTGTTGAAAATATATCCATTGTAATGTAAAGAAAGTCGTGACAGTACCCATGCTTTTCTTAACGGCGTCCTGAGGAAATATTTAGCCTTAAAAATCATGTCCATGGCATTTATCCTCTCGGTGCAAGTTGTAGAGAGAAAATGAAATACTTTTATGTCCTTGTTTTAAAGGTCAGAACTTTTAATGCACAAAGGTCTTAAGATCTAAAAACATAACCTATGGTTCTGTTGTCCAGTATAGAAACCATTATGGAAAATTACTTGCCAAAAACTTGTTCATTGTATTGATGTTTCCTCATAAAATTAATATTAATGTTGCCTTTATTTCCAGTGTTGGTAGTTTATAGTAAAAACGGCCCTATCGACATTTGTACATATTTTCAGGCAAGTCCTGTGCCAATTTATATATCATTTTAAATCAGTACAACAGGCTGGTTTTGATGACTTCAAAAATGAGTTACTGGGAATGGGTGCAGATATGCTTTTTTGGTAGGTTTGATCATTGGTACACATTGTTCGTACAACTTTGAAAAATCTGTGATTTTGATGGGTTGTCTTGGACTTGAATTTTAAAAATGGTTTTATCTTTGAGAAGTCCTTCAATTTCTTCACTGACTCCTTGTTTTGTTCCCAAATTCCTTGAATTTATCTTTGGGAATACAAAACATCAGAACTGAATAAAATATATCACTTTTTAAATTCAGATTTTTTAAAATTTACATATTTTTCAAATATAATGAATAGATAAATGGTACAGAATTTATTTGTCATAAAATTTGTGTTACATCTCAGACTCACTTTTTAATTTTTTTTAGAGTTATTATAACTTGTCCAGGTTACATAATTATAAAACACCTGATATTTATTTCTGTAATAAAGGAGATAGTTCCTTATGCGTATTGTGTAAAACAAAATATTTTTTTGGGTTGAACAAAAGATGTAACACAAGACACCAAATGAGATAATTTTCAAACAATTTCAACATTATCATTGAAAAATATCCAAGTGATATTGTGATTGTGTAATTATAGAGGATGCAAAGAACAAATCTCGGTTCTTATATTTAACATATAGGTCAGGATATGGAAACTGTAGCCATTAATATGCTGCAGATGTAACAGCATACCATTTTTGCTTTTTAACAATGATTGTGAAATACATCAGATGCATACCTGTCAACCTCCAGAGACAAAAACCTGTACACCAGACCAAAAAAAACCTTACAAAGACCAGAAAGACCTTATGCCAAAGACAGGGCTGAGCAATTTTTTTTTTTCATCCACTTGTCCAGGAGAAGTGGTTTCAGAAAATTCACTTGTCCCACCTTACTTTTCACTTGTCCCACCTTGTTTTTCACTTGTCCCAAAATGGTAATCACTTGCTGAGATTTGATGAGATGTATGTACTTAATCCATAGAAAGAAGAAATGAAATAATATACAACATAATTGTTTCTTAAAAGAATTTCATTTTTCTAAAACAGTTGTTGATGTACATTTGGCTACTTCAGGTACATGTAAATATGTTTTAGCTGCTGGATTTTGAAAAAAATGTCAATGTACATGTCTGCCACCTGCACCAGCACTAAGCCAGCAGTTGATAGCTGTGTCTGAGTTAAAGTCCTCAAGCTCTGGTCCATTTGGTGAAATGTTCATTAGAATTTTTACACTCTCTTGGTTTAAGGAATTCTCACACTCAGTAGCAGTCTTACGTTTTATCCCTCCACTTTCACAAGATTTTTACTTCTTCAAATCGTCCTTATTACCTTCCTTGTGAAAATAATTAGCAAAACTCATTTTATACACATAGTAAATATCAGCTTGCTTGACAACTACTTCTAAAGTGATCATAAACATTTTCTCTTTTAAATACGAACAGAGCTCATTAATTAGCATAATTGTCTCGCTTCAAACGCAATATCGCACGTGAAAGTTGATCGTCTGTATAATCAGTTAAAAATGAAAGAATCATTACTTTCATTTAATCAGTTCATAAGGAAACCAACACTGATGTTGGTAAAGTATACCTTTCATTAATTTAATTACCTGACTCGCTGGATTAAAATCAAAGTGAGCCACTTGTGAGGATCTGGTTTGAGTAAACACAGTGCAACAAAGCCGCTTAAAACACTGTTAATTAATCATACCGGCTTTGTTTTGTTTGAGGTGTTTTGATTTGCCGATAATTTGGTCACTTAACCCAATATGCAGTCAAGCGGTAACAGAATGTACACTTACGCGATAGTTATCACTGAGCACCTGTAGGTGTTATACAGGATATAAATGTATACATGGAGAGTGGTAGAATCAAATATTCAGTACGCCCAGAGGGCATGAATGTCCAAAAAAAGGTAGATGTAGTAATTAAAGCACGAAAATAAGGACTTGCTGAGATTTTTTTTTTAAAAATATAAAAACTGTACAAAACTGTATGGCAATACACTGCAAGACGACCCCAAAAAACATACAAATTACGGGATTCCTGTACAGGTTGACAGGTATGCAGATGGTTATCCAAACGAATGATCATCAATTTGAAACTTAAAAGATGATGAACTGTCACTGGATCCAGATTTCCTCTAGAGTCAACCTGAATTTTCCTCGGAATGGAAAATGTCCTTTGAATGTCTGCATTAGAATGTGGCAATGTCAGTACAACTCTACCAAGTCCACCAAGAAGCTTAAATTGTTTCCTGCTTGTGGGTAGTTTCAGATTGCTGACTGTCTGCCAAAACTGCTCCAGATTGGTACTGTACTGTCTGGGTCGATTTGGGAAGTTCTTCTTTGGCAGTCAGAATGTAGTCCCGAATTTCTTATTCCAGACTAGTGCAGTTTTCTCATTCTGGGTTAATATCATGAACTTCTCAGACAGCTTCACCACTGCAATACAAAATGCAAAACAGAAGAACTTTCTAATAAACTGTTTTTTATGCTGCAGTTGAGATTTCTAAGAAATATTACATGTCCATAAGATTTAAATCAAGAAATTACTTCTATCAATATAATTCTCTCAGAATTTCATTGAAACAGTTTAAAAAAACAACCACTGGCATACATGCCATAACACGACGTGTCACGCGAAAAACACGATTTTGGACTCCCAAACCCCACGACACGGTCGTGTTTCGAAAAACACGATTTTCAACAATCTTGCAGGAAAAAAAAAAAAATTCCCATAATTTTTTTTTTTTTTTTTACATTTCTTGACCAGATTGATATATGCCCGTAATCTGTTGTATGTATAAACAGTAAACAGTCGTGCTCAGAGCTCATGTAAAACTATCCTCGGGGCAGCTTATACAGCTGTTTTAAAGACAATTAAAAGGTAAGGTGGTCAGAGATAAACAGACACCTTTCAGATATTTACTGAATTGGCTTACAATAGCAAGGGTGATGTGTCGTGTCAAATCCTTTGAGCACTGCCGAGGGAGAGCCCATTAGGCTAATTTGCATAGGTAAAGTACACTAAGTGGAACAACCCAATTAAACAGATGCGTGTTGAAAAACAAATGTTTTTACACATCACTGACTGTATTGAATGAGAAATGTTGAAGCCATCTTTATTAAAGTTTGTGATTAGTGGCAACGTTTCTTTGAAGTCGGATTTTTACTCCATATATAAAATTCAAAACTTGATTATTTCGGTAGGTTGAATAACAGCACCATTCAATCTCTACTGCAGTGTTGCAACTTGAATCCAAAGGTCAGGGGAAACTGTGTCCCCTCACCCTCCAGATTGGGGGGATACACAACATTGTAAAGGGACAAAGGAAAATTGTAGTAGATAATGCATTGGAAGTGCTTAAAAAAAAAAAAAAATCTTTTGCCACCTTAACTTTTTCATATTTTCCTTGGACATTTACATGATTGCAATAAACATTTTATCATGTGATTAAGTAACTCATGAAAACATAACATGTTTGAATATCTGGTTAACCTGAAATGAACTGCACCATGGAATTTTGATAATTTAAAAGTGTTAAATTATTAATAAAATGACAAATTGTGTATTTGCATAAATTAGTACCACTTTTCATTAATTCAGCCGGAGAATAAACCAAATCTTCACTACTGTAGTTGTGACTTTAACCTCGAAAATACGTTACAATAGCAGTGATCAAAGACTTGAGCAACTCAGCCGACTACCACCTTGACTGTTTTCATTGACAATTAATTGTTTTGAAATGGATATTCATTGCCATCTTACAGGTTTTATCACTTTTAGCGACTTAAGCCATTGCCTGCGCCAACTTAGACGTGCATGGATGCTCATTCGCGATGGAAAAGTGTAGGCATATTTGTGAACACAAATGACACTTACTTTACCGTCAAACTAACTACATAAATATTGAAACCAGCATAGACTGCATGTAATTAAAAATACATTCCACTGTCCAATGGATTTTAAAGACAGTAACTTGGTGTATTTTTGTATTTAATGTCTGTGAAGTTGTGACCATGTTTGTGGTGATGTTATTTGACAATGCTAAATCTACCATTTTAAATTTTTTTTTTTTAAAAAGTATTTTAAATGCTTCAGAGAAAACACATGGTATTTTCTATTATTCAGATTTGAATTTCCAGTCATTTGCTATAGGCTGATTTCAAAAGATAGCTTATTCTCATTTGGATGATGTCGCTTTTGGGGGGTCACGCGCACTGACCCCCCTTGGGACCTAAAAACACACTTTTTGAATCTCAAAAAAACCCCAACACTGTCTGGGAATATGGCAAATATGCACTGGGGTGAAATTTTCCTTCATTGGTACCCATCACTGCTTTTAATTTCCAATTAGTAGTGCAGACTAATAATATTGTTTCATTGTTCACCCATCAATAGCTAATAATTATCAATATTGATCATGGGAGAAAAGACGACCTACCTAATCAGATTAGCGAGTATTGATTGCACTCCCAAGCATCTAATGTTGTTTTAATGTCTAAGATTTGTGTCCTTTGAAGCACTGATGCATGCATTATACCATCACACCCTTTGTGACTTTAAGCCTAATTTTCAGATGCCTTTGTTGTCATCATTATCATCACAATCACCATCCTTTAACAACGACAATGAAATCCAGAAAATGATTATCACTTAACTAGCATTACAAACGAAGACAAAATCCTCATTCAAGCCAAGGCATTATGGATTCCTGTACTGTATCCATAATATTCATATTATTAATATTGCATGTATTATTATTATTATAATTATAATACAGTTGTGATCATGATTTCTTATGAACAATTAAAAAGTTTTAAACTTGCATAATGAGTTCTCCTGATCCAATGTTACATGTTGGTATTCCAAGGAATCTTGTGGATATCCTGTTTACACGAACTCAGACTGTCAGCATTTTATTATCCCCTTGATCATTGAACTCATCAGTGAGAATGGTGAATTTTTCATTGTGGCACATGTCTGTGACTTTCTCATCCCAATGAAGACCTAAAGCTTGGGTCATAATACAAGTAGTTTTTGTCTGTTTGCATGAGAACTTTTGTGCAATTTCCAAGTCCGGGAACATTATTTTGACTAGATCTGATAATGATCTGCTACCAGAAACGGGAGTGTTATGTTTGACTATAAAGTTGGCAAATAGTGTCTCAGCACTTTCAACTTTGTCCACATTTGATGCAGAATCTGCAAACATGGATTAAAGTGATGGCATATTTGTTGTCGCAGTTAATATGCTTTTATGTGATGAGGTTTCTGCATCACACGTCTTTCTTGCCACCATAACAGATTTTAAAATCAGCTTTACAGGAAGAGCAGAATACATATTCATGTCCCTTTGAACTTTATTCCATCCACTGAAATTCCCATTTCTATCCATCACTGAATTTCATGTGATAATTCAGTTGCTTCAGTTTTGGTATTTTGGCATTGGGAGATAATGCACGCTTAGACATCTTGACGAACTTTAAACACTGAAGTCAAACTGACCCAGTTTTATGCCACTTCAGCTCTTGAGTAATCCAGTCATAGCCAATTAACATCTTTAATCCTGTCCAAATTACTTTTAATCATACATAGTATAGACTCTAATCCATCTCGACAACTTTAAACACCTAAGCAGAACATACCTTGTGGAGAAAATCAAAGTAATGCATGTGTGCATCCCAATATTTAGAACCCTGATTACACAACTTATTTGTCCATCTACACAAAGACCAACATCTTTGCACATGACTGTAAGTGTACTTGTTCTAACCACCTATCATTTCCATAATTTGTCATTTAGTCGATCTATGGGGTACATAATAATGAACAAGAAATTATACAGTGAGATGCAAGAAAGATGCGAGTTTTTGTTGTCCTTGTTACATATTTGTTGAGCAGTTACATCATATTTCATCTCAAGTTTTTGCAAAAAACATTGTATTACATATTATAATAAGTGAATTCTGATTTTTTTTCATATATGAGTACTAATACCTTTTAATAAAAGGTTTGCTCATTTCAAACCACTAGACAAAACAAATGACACAAAAAATGTGTTACTGTAGAATTTGGTACAGGTTACACTGCAGCTATCAAATATTATATTAACGGGATGTTACACGTATCAAGTAAACATGAAAGTTATCTTCCACCCCCACCCCCTAATATAATTAGTTGTATGAAATCATCCCAGAACCAATGATAAAGAATGTTATTTAAATTTTAAAAAATCAGATGAAGATGAAACATGGACGCAAAATTGAGAGATTTTAAATAGGGTGTGTGTGACATCTCCGATATCCAATTTGAAATCGGCGTGAAGTTTTACTCATATTGATTAAACGTGACAACTATCTTTAATTTTTCCTTGAAGAATTACTGTTACAAAATCATCCCCAAACCAATGATCAAGAATGTTATTTAAAAGTTTTAAAAATCTGACGTAGATGAAACATGGATGCAACATTAGATTTTAAGTGAGAGTACATGTGACCTCTCCACTATCTAATTTTAAATCAGCATGAAGTTTTACTTATATTGATTAGACATGAGAACTATCTTTTCCTTTTCCTTAAAGAATTACTGGTACAAAATCATCCCCAAACCAATATAAAAGAATGCTATGGGCATTTAAAAATTGAATGAATACATAATAATGGACATGAACATCGACCCCCGCCCCCCTGTTTCATGTAGTTCTACATTATTTACATTGTACCAAGATACCTATTGTACATATAACTAGCTGAAGCTGTTCGGCATTCAAGTTTTTTCCAGTGACTAGCAAACATGGGTTTCACCAGCTTTTGCATGTAAAGATTTTAGCCAAATCAAAGAATCACATTTACTAGTCTTAAATATTTGATGATCAAGAAATTGCTTTAATGCTTCCGATAACTTAGGATTGTCAAATTAAATAAACCCCTCAACAACAACTGAAATTTAGATGTTTCATGCAATATATAGTTTTAATGAAGTTCATGCAAATATTTTTCCATGAAGGAAGTTTCAATTATCACGGTGTTAAGATTGTACCCGAGTCTAATGTGTGTTGTCATTACAGTCTCGGGTTTTGTGGACAGTTGAGTTTTTCTGATTAATTTTACTTAGACTTCCAATAATGATCTAATTCAGTTGGCAATTTTGCTGGTTATCCTTTAAAAGAGATAACTGGAATGAAAAATTAGAACTCTGCCTTATTTTCAAACAAAGTCCGATGTAATGGTGAAAAAATGTTTTCTAAGTTATACTTTCTGATGTAAACATTCAAATTCTCACCTGAGCAAAATCTGCACATGAGAAAATTTGGTTAGTTTTTCAATGGCTCACAAGATCTAACAAACTGCACAAATGAGCTTGCAAAATCTACCCAATTTACAGCCATTGCTAACAAGTTTCTCATGTGCAGCTTATGGGCAGCTCGTGTGAATAGGCGAGATTTTTCTGTACTGGAAGGACTGTACAAACAAATACACATTGGAGCAGAGTCAGAGAGTAAATATGTGAACAAATGAATGAATTAACAAAATAATAAATGAATGTACAAGAAAAGAGACAAATAGGGGAATTGCAAAATATATCAATGCGCAAAGAAATTCGAATAGACAAGACGGGTAAATCACGGTATTTGGCCCAGATGTGTTGCACATGGGGGTCAAATTTCAACTTCACAGAATTCTGTTGAAACAACTTGATTTTGGAAGTTCAACACTTTAAACCTCTGAAAATTTAATGGTTTATTGAAGAGAAAATGGCAAGTTTATTTTTTTCTTGTTTGCTGGAGGTAGAGTAGGTTCTGGTTACGGACACTACAGGGTGAATATAACAAGCAAAGTCAGTCATGGTTTTCACTTGAACATTAAATTTTTTGTAATATAACAAACTTGAACTCATAAACAAACAAAAATAATAACTTTTATGTGACTAGATAGGTCATAGGCGAATAAAACCTTACTCTCTCTTCAACACCCGCTGAAACACTATTTTAACGGAGCATAACTTTATCAGAATATACTAACAAGGTCAAGGGAAATGGAAAATATTGCTTATATATTGTTGTTTGAACCTATAGGCAATAATCAACCACATGTTCAAGTTCCAGAACTGCATATGAAAAAAATAAAATTAATGTACCAGACAAAGGTCCAAACAGTTACGGACACTACATAATTCACGAAATGAATAAACTTATTTTGACATGTTCTGCTTAAATAATCTCTTTCATTCCTTTATCATTAAACAGAAATTGAAAAAGATAATGAAATCTTGGAAGATTGGTACATTTGTTATTAACTAGAGCCCATTAACAGTCTTGCAATACTGAAATTATGAACCTTTCATATCAAATTATAACGACAAGCTATCAGTATAATGCTAAACTTATGAAATTAAGTGTTTAATGAATATATGCAAACAAATTGAGGTGTTTCTTTAGCACTGTGTTTGTCCCAAAGGGGCCCCTCTTAATTACAGCTCCACGAATGATGTTATATGCATTCCTTTTGTCGCTCTCTTTTGCTTTGGCTCTTTCACTTCAGTTAGACTTTCCTGAATTCTTTTAAGTATTGTGTCTGCTACTTCAATTTTTCTTCTGCATTCTGGACTTGCAATAACATTCTGTTGTGTGAGAATCTTTGAGGTAGATGGAGAGTTAATCAAATATTTTAATGCTTCAGCTTTTCTCTTTGGAGTTTTTGGAAGAGCTGTTTTCACTTTCCTCAGACTTCTGTATTTGGAATATCTGGAAGAAAAGATATTCCCATCTTGCTGTGACGAACTGGGAAGATCTAGTTCTGATTTTTTTGATGAACCCTGCTCACTTCCTTTCAGTTAGACTCTCAATCTCCATATTTGGGTTCTTTGAACAGCTGTTTTCTTTTCCAGAAGTGATGTCTGTCTCTTAGTTTTCAGCTGTTCTTCTGGGTATTGTTTGTTCTGTCTGCAGACTTATTGTTGCCTTGCAATAATGTTTTCTTGTTTTTGACCTTTTCTCAGTACCATTGCATTTCATCGCGTTTTTGATGTTTAAGTAATTGTAGCTTCTCTGGACAGGACTTGGTTGTTTCTTTTTCTTCTTGCCTTGCTCTTTTCTTTCTTTCTCTGTCCCTTTCCTTCAATTCTTCATCTCTGGATTTGTCTAACTTTTGTTTTGCCCTCCAGGCTTTCACTTTCATGGCATTTTTTCTTCTTTTCATTACATCATCTGTTTCTGTTTTTTTCCCTCTCGATATGCCCACCAGCTTCATGGTTTCCAGATAGTTTGGATGATCTTAAATCCATATTGGATACTGTTGAGGAAAAAAAACAACCTGAATTAGAAATCTGTATCATTATCAAACTGAAGTTGTGCCTTAACATAGTGCTTCTGCATTACCAGTTATTAATATCATTAACCTGTGTCATGTGTAACCAAGAGGTTATTACTTGCACTTTCATTTGCAAATATTTGTGTCTACTTATTAATATAATACCAACAATGTCAAGCTTTTTAATAGACTTCTCAGGATTTATAGGAATTAAAACATTTAACTCATCAAAACCCTTTTGCAGAAAAGAAATCTTGTTTAGGTAGGGCTTTTATGTCAGTATGCATTTAATACATATGTGTATTATAGTATGAACATTTAAAACATACATGTTTACAATGCGTAGTGTCCGTAACCTTTTTGTATCATATTAACATCATCGATATGTACACATATTTGAAACCCTTTAGTGTCAGTTAGTTTGTGCATATATTGAAAACAGTCATATATTATTCTGAAGGAAAGATTGAAAGTGTACTAAATGGGGAAAAATAGGACATAATTACTTTTATTCTAACTTTTCATTAAATTTCGCTATTTTTAATTCAATAATCAAACAAAGTTTAATTTAGCAAAAAGTATTGACTTAAGTATTTAAGATAGGTATGATAAAGGACAGTTTAACACAAAAAGTGCTGTATTTGAGCATAATAATGACATAAAACATTGATATCTCATTTGCCTAATATAGGTTATGGACTCTACAGAAAATATTGGTACAGTATTTCACTTTCATACTTACCATTATTCAACTTTGACAGATAATTTCTTGTCGGTAATGATGTTGAGGAATCCCTCCATGCTTCCAAGTGACTCGGTTAAAGCCAAGGCTGCTGGAATGTACTACTTGGATGCAAATACAAAGGACTTTTTTTTCTTTTTTGCAGACAAACAATTAATGATGCAATATTACATAAGGAAATTGTTGCATCATCCTGTAACATAGCATATTTTCAGCCAAAGATGATGCAATACTAATGATATGGAAAGTTTTAGTTTGATATGGTTAAAGTTTTGAAAAATGGCTCCAGAACTATTACATATATTTTCAGGTTACAGACACTACAGTTTTTTGTAGTGTCTGTAACCACGTTTTGTCCATCAGGAAATTTGTAATGAAAAATATATCCATGACTTGTATATTTTTGAAACCATACCCACAGTATGTATAACCAAAATTAATAAAACTGTTGTGAGTGTCTTCAAAATAGGAAAACTGTGAGTGGTTATGGACTCTACAAATTTTTCCGCACCAGGTTTTATTTCAGTGGATACTCAGTAAAAAAAAAAATTAAGACTCCAATCTGACATTTCTTTGGTTTCTGCAGCATTTATAACTATAGTTTAACTTTTATATATGAAATTCAGTAAAATAATATGAAATCTTTCCTAATAATTACAGACATAACTAGAAGAGGGTAACAAGAATATAAAAAAGCATAACAAAGTATAGGTTCCACATTTTTATTGATATATCCACCAATTTTCTAACTTTACTTTTGACAAATACATTAAAATTTTTGTGATGAAATTTTCTGTAAGAATAGTGACAACACTGTTTTGCTAATATAAGGAAATAATATTCTTTGTTGAAAAATGAAATATTTTTCAGTGCAACAGCATAACGGTAAAATATGGCCATTTTGGGGGTGTATTCACAGGTGTTGGAAAAAAATGTAATTTTTGAAAAGAACTGAAACTGGGAAACACCTACAGCATGCACCCCCATATGTTTCTGGACATTAAGATTGTATTTTAGGCCACAGCTGTGGCTTCTATGCTGATATAACATGTAAAAGCTGCAAAAAGGCCAAATACTGTGATTTACCCAAAGAGAATAAAGAAATGAACATTACAAGAGTACAGGATTATTAGATCAAATAGAAACTTGTTTTCATTCACAAAGGGACATTTAATTTTGCATGTGGACAATGTAACTACAGTGCAACCTGCCATAGCAGACACCTCAATATAACAAACACATGTTAAAAATGAACATTTGTTAATCCCCAGTAAAAATTCTTTTATTAATGTCCTTTTATATAACAGACACCTGTCTAACTTGTGCCCATCGGAATAAGACCCAATATTGATCTTACAGTTGTGCATAAGGACTTTGTTCACATTGCAAACATGGCATCAGAAACTCTGATCATGTCTCTGCTTTTTGCTCTGATACTATCATTAGTAACCAACAGCTGAGTGGCTCTACATCTCCTTGTGCTAATAAACTTTTACAATGTTTTTCAGATGCAGACTCCAGAACTGGCAAGGGATGCAGAGACTGTGGTTGATGTCCTCCCTTTGCTGGATCTCCCTGACCCCCTGTCAGACCCCTCCCCTGTCTCAGAGGTGATTCTGGAGGATCCACTTACTGTGACTCTGGAGTCGGAAGCAGAAAGTGCATCCGGAGCATCAGCTGGTTTTGAACTGTCTGACCTGGCGATTTTAGGTACCAATCTGGACTTCACAGTCCAGACAGTGGGACCATCGTCAGGGATGGTTGCTGATGTAGAGGGAGATTTCAGTGGGGAAGAAGTGTGTCTGGTGCCTCATCAAAGCTCTCTCTTCCAGGCTGTGGACCTTGGGTATGTATGTCTGCCTGTATGGAGATATGTGCCTGTGTGTATGCTTGTGTGTATGCATATGTTTGTGTGTTACATTAGTCTTGTGTGTGTCTTGTCTTGTCCTGTCCTGTGCCGTACCCTGTTGTCTGTGCTTGTGTGTATGCATTTGTTGGTGTGTTACATGTCTTGTGTGTCTTGTCTTGTCCCGTCCTGTGCCGTACCCTGTTGTCTGTGCTTGTGTGTATGCATTTGTTGGTGTGTTTCATGTCTTGTGTGTCTTGTCCCGTCCTGTACCGTACCCTGTTGTCTGTGCTTGTGTGTATGCATTTGTTGGTGTGTTACATGTCTTGTGTGTCTTGTCTTGTCTTGTCCCGTACCCTCTTGTCTGTGCTTGTGTGTATGCATTTGTTGGTGTGTTACATGTCTTGTGTGTCTTGTCTTGTCTTGTCCCGTCGAGTTCCGTACCCTGTTATGTATGCTTGTGTGTATGCATTTGTTAATGTGTTACATGTCTTGTGTGTCTTGTCTTGTCTTGTCTCGTCCTGTGCCGTACCCTGTTGTCTGTGCTTGTGTGTATGCATTTGTTGGTGTGTTGCATGTCTTGTGTGTCTTGTCCCGTCCTGTGCCGTACCCTGTTGTTTGTGCTTGTGTGTATGCATTTGTTGGTGTGTTACATGTCTTGTGTGTCTTGTCTTGTCTTGTCCCGTACCCTGTTGTCTGTGCTTGTGTGTATGCATTTGTTGGTGTGTTACATGTCTATGTGTCTTGTCTTGTCTTGTCCCGTCCTGTGCCGTACCCTGTTGTCTGTGCTTGTGTGTATGCATTTGTTGGTGTGTTACATGTCTTGTGTGTCTTGTCTTGTCTTGTCCCGTACCCTGTTGTCTGTGCTTGTGTGTATGCATTTGTTGGTGTATTACATGTCTTGTGTGTCTTGTCTTGTCTTGTCCCGTCGAGTTCCGTATCCTGTTATGTATGCTTGTGTGTATGCATTTGTTAATGTGTTACATGTCTTGTGTGTCTTGTCTTGTCTTGTCTCGTCCTGTGCCGTACCCTGTTGTCTGTGCTTGTGTGTATGCATTTGTTGGTGTGTTGCATGTCTTGTGTGTCTTGTCCCGTCCTGTGCCGTACCCTGTTGTCTCTGCTTGTGTGTATGCATTTGTTGGTGTGTTATATGTCTTGTGTGTCTTGTCCCGTCCTGTGCCGTACTCTGTTGTCTGTGCTTGTGTGTATGCATTTGTTAATGTGTTACATGTCTTGTGTGTCTTGTCTTGTCCCGTCCTGTGCCGTACCCTGCTGTCTGTGCTTGTGTGTATGCATTTTTTGTTGGTGTGTTACATGTCTTGTGTCTTGTCTTGTCTTGTCCCGTCCTGTACCGTACGCTGTTTTCTGTGCTTGTCTATATGCATTTGTTCGTGTGTTACATGTCTTGTGTGTCTTGTCTTGTCTTGTCCCATCCTGTGCCGTATCCTGTTGTCTGTGCTTGTGTGTATGCTTTTGTTGGTGTGTTACATGTCTTGTGTGTCTTGTCTTGTCTTGTCACGTCCTGTGCCGTACCCTGTTGTCTGTGCTTGTGTGCATGCATTTGTTGGTGTGTTACATGTCTTGTGTGTCTTGTCCCGTCCTGTGCCGTACCCTGTTGTCTGTGCTTGTGTGTATGGATTTGCTGGTGTGTTACATGTCTTGTGTGTCTTGTCCCGTATTGTGCCGTACCCTTTTGTCTGTGCTTGTGTGTATGCATTTGTTGGAGTGTTACATGTCTTGTCTGTCTTGTCTTGTCTTGTCCCATCCTGTGCCGTACCCTGTTATGTATGCTTGTGTGTATGCATTTGTTGGTGTTACATGTCTTGTGTGTCTTGTCTTGTCTTGTCCCATCCTGTGCCGTACCCTGTTGTCTGTGCTTGTGTGTATGCATTTGTTGGTGTGTTTCATGTCTTGTGTGTCTTATCCCGTCCTGTGCCGTACCCTGTTGTCTGTGCTTGTGTGTATGCATTTGTTGGTGTGTTACATGTCTTGTGTGTCTTGTCTTGTCTTGTCCCGTACCCTGTTGTCTGTGCTTGTGTGTATGCATTTGTTGGTGTGTTACATGTCTTGTGTGTCTTGTCTTGTCTTGTCCCGTCGAGTTCCGTATCCTGTTATGTATGCTTGTGTGTATGCATTTGTTAATGTGTTACATGTCTTGTGTGTCTTGTCTTGTCTTGTCTCGTCCTGTGCCGTACCCTGTTGTCTGTGCTTGTGTGTATGCATTTGTTGGTGTGTTGCATGTCTTGTGTGTCTTGTCCCGTCCTGTGCCGTACCCTGTTGTCTCTGCTTGTGTGTATGCATTTGTTGGTGTGTTATATGTCTTGTGTGTCTTGTCCCGTCCTGTGCCGTACCCTGTTGTCTGTGCTTGTGTGATTGCATTTGTTAATGTGTTACATGTCTTGTGTGTCTTGTCTTGTCCCGTCCTGTGCCGTACCCTGCTGTCTGTGCTTGTGTGTATGCATTTTTTGTTGGTGTGTTACATGTCTTGTGTCTTGTCTTGTCTTGTCCCGTCCTGTACCGTACGCTGTTTTCTGTGCTTGTCTATATGCATTTGTTCGTGTGTTACATGTCTTGTGTGTCTTGTCTTGTCTTGTCCCATCCTGTGCCGTATCCTGTTGTCTGTGCTTGTGTGTATGCTTTTGTTGGTGTGTTACATGTCTTGTGTGTCTTGTCTTGTCTTGTCACGTCCTGTGCCGTACCCTGTTGTCTGTGCTTGTGTGCATGCATTTGTTGGTGTGTTACATGTCTTGTGTGTCTTGTCCCGTCCTGTGCCGTACCCTGTTGTCTGTGCTTGTGTGTATGCATTTGTTGGTGTGTTTCATGTGATTTGTATCTTGCCTTGTCCCGTTTTGTCCCATCTCATGCCAGGCTGTCTTGTGTTATCCTATCCTTTGCCATGCTGTGCTGTCTTGTGTTGTTTTGTCCTGTGCTGTGCCATTGTGTATTGTCCTGTGCTGTCCCATCGTGTGCCAACTTGTCTTGTGTCCCACAACATGGCAAGGGACAGGGTAAGAAAAGACTTAATGGTATGATATGGGACAGGACAGGAGAAGACAGACACGCGAGAATGTCTTGTCCTGTCCAGTCCTGTGCCGTACCCTGTTGTCTGTGCTTGTGTATATGCATTTGTTGGTGTGTTATATGTCTTGTGTGTCTTGTCTTGTCCCGTCCTGTGCCGTACCCTGCTGTCTGTGCTTGTGTGTATGTATATTTTGTTGGTGTGTTACATGTCTTGTGCCTTGTCTTGTCTTGTCCCGTCTTCTACCGTACCCTGTTTTCTGTGCTTGTGTGTATGCATTTGTTAGTGTGTTACATGTCTTGTGTGTCTTGTCTTGTCTTGTCCCATCCTGTTCCGTACCCTGTTGTCTGTGCTTGTGTGTATGCTTTTGTTGGTGTGTTACATGTCTTGTGTGTCTTGTCCCGTCCGGTGCCGTACCCTGTTGTCTGTGCTTGTGTGTATGCATTTGTTGGTGTGTTACATGTCTTGTGTGTCTTGTCTTGTCCCGTCCTGTGCCGTACCCTGTTGTCTGTGCTTGTGTGTATGCATTTGTTGGTGTGTTTCATGTGATTTGTATCTTGCCTTGTCCCGTCCTGTCCCATCTCATGCCAGGCTGTCTTGTGTTATCCTATCCTTTGCCATGCTGTGCCGTCTTGTGTTGTTTTGTCCTGTGCTGTGCCATTGTGTATTGTCCTGTGCTGTCCCATCGTGTGCCAACTTGTCTTGTGTCCCACAACATGGCAAGGGACAGGGTAAGAAAAGACTTAATGGTATGATATGGGACAGGACAGGAGAAGACAGACACGCGAGAATGTCTTGTCCTGTCCAGTCCTGTGCCGTACCCTGTTGTCTGTGCTTGTGTATATGCATTTGTTGGTGTGTTACATGTCTTGTGTCTCTTGTCTTGTCTTGTCCTGTCCTGTGCCGTACCCTGTTATCTATGCTTGTGTGTATGCATTTGTTGGTGTTACATGTCTTGTGTGTCTTGTCTTGTCCCGTCCTGTGCCGTACCCTGTTGTCTGTGCTTGTGTGTATGCATTTGTTGGTGTGTTGCATGTCTTGTGTGTCTTGTCCCGTCCTGTGCCGTACCCTGTTGTCTGTGCTTGTGTGTATACATTTGTTGGTGTGTTACATGTCTTGTGTGTCTTGTCCCGTCCTGTGCCGTACCCTGCTGTCTGTGGTTGTGTGTATGCATTTTTTGTTGGTGTGTTACATGTCTTGTGTCTTGTCTTGTCTTGTCCCGTCCTGTACCGTACCCTGTTTTCTGTGCTTGTGTGTATGCATTTTTTGTTGGTGTGTTACGTGTCTTGTCTTGTCTTGTCCCGTCCTGTACCGTACCCTGTTTTCTTCTTCTTGTGTGTATGGATTTGTTCGTGTGTTACATGTCTTGTGTGTCTTGTCTTGTCTTGTCCCATCCTGTGCCGTACTCTGTTGTCTGTGCTTGTGTATATGCTTTTGTTGGTGTGTTATATGTCTTGTGTGTCTTGTCTTGTCCCGTCATGTGCCGTACCCTGTTGTCTGTGCTTGTGTGTATGCATTTGTTCGTGTGTTACATGTCTTGTGTGTCTTGTCCCGTCCGGTGCCGTACCCTGTTGTCTGTGCTTGTGTGTATGCATTTGTTGGTGTGTTACATGTCTTGTGCGTCTTGTCTTGTCCCGTCCTGTGCCGTACCCTGTTGTCTGTGCTTGTGTGTATGCATTTGTTGGTGTATTACATGTCTTGTGTGTCTTGTCCCGTCCTGTGCCGTATCCTCTTGTCTGTGCTTGTGTGTATGCATTTTTTGGTGTGTTACATGTTTTGTGTGTCTTGTCTTGTCCCGTCCTGTGCCGTACCCTGTTGTCTGTGCTTGGGTGTATGCATCTGTTGGTGTGTTACATGTCTTGTCTGTCTGGTCCCGTCCTGTGCCGTACCCTGTTGTCTGTGCTTGTGTGTATGCATTTGTTGATGTTACATGTGTTGTGTGTCTTGTCTTGTTTTGTCCCATCCTGTGCCGTACCCTGTTGTCTGTGCTTGTGTAATTGCATTTGTTAATGACATAGGTATCACAAATCAGCATGGCAAGACATGGTATCAAAATCAGCATGGCAGGACATGGTTATCATTGTAATGGCATGGACCAAACATAGGCATCCAATAGCATGCAAGACATAGTATCACAGTCGCATGGAAGACATAGGCATCACAATAGCATGGCAAGACATAGGTATCACAATAGCATTAAAAGACATGGGTATCACAGTCAGCATGGCAAGACATAAGTATCACAATCAGCATGGCAAGACATAGGTATCACAATAAGCATGGCAGGACATGGGTATCACAATCAGCATGGCAAGACATGGGTATCATTGTAATGGTATGGCAAGACATGGGTATCACAATCAGCATAGCAAGACATAGGTATCAGAATCAGCATAGCAAGACATAGGTATCACAATCAGCATGGCAGGACATGGGTATCACAATCAGCAATGCAAGACATAGGTATCACAATCAGCATGGCAGGACATGGGTATCACAATCAGCATGGCAAGACATGGGTATCATTGTAATGGCATGGCAAGACATGGGTATCACAATCAGCATGGCAAGACATAGGTATCACAGTCAGCATGGCAAGACATAGGCATCACAATAGCATGGCAAGACATAGGTATCACAATAGCATGACAAGAAATTGGTATCACAATCAGCATGGCAAGACATGGGTATCAAAATCTGCATGGCAAGACATGGGTATCATTGTAATGGCATCGCCAAACATAGGCATCACAATAGCATGGCAAGACATAGGTATCACAATAGCATGGCAAGACATGGGTATCACAGTCAGCATGGCAAGACGTAGGTATCACAATTAGCATGGCAAGACATAGATATCACAGTCACCATGGCAAGACATAGGCATCACAATAGCATGGCAAGACATAGGTATCACAATAGCATTAAAAGACATGGGTATCACAGTCAGCATGGCAAGACATAAGTATCACAATCAGCATGGCAAGACATAGGTATCACAATAAGCATGGCAGGACATGGGTATCACAATCAGCATGGCAAGACATGGGTATCATTGTAATGGTATGGCAAGACATGGGTATCACAATCAGCATAGCAAGACATAGGTATCAGAATCAGCATAGCAAGACATAGGTATCACAATCAGCATGGCAGGACATGGGTATCACAATCAGCAATGCAAGACATAGGTATCACAATCAGCATGGCAGGACATGGGTATCACAATCAGCATGGCAAGACATGGGTATCATTGTAATGGCATGGCAAGACATGGGTATCACAATCAGCATGGCAAGACATAGGTATCACAGTCAGCATGGCAAGACATAGGCATCACAATAGCATGGCAAGACATAGGTATCACAATAGCATGACAAGAAATTGGTATCACAATCAGCATGGCAAGACATGGGTATCAAAATCAGCATGGCAAGACATGGGTATCATTGTAATGGCATCGCCAAACATAGGCATCACAATAGCATGGCAAGACATAGGTATCACAATAGCATGGCAAGACATGGGTATCACAGTCAGCATGGCAAGACGTAGGTATCACAATTAGCATGGCAAGACATAGATATCACAGTCACCATGGCAAGACATAGGCATCACAATAGCATGGCAAGACATAGGTATCACAATAGCATTAAAAGACATGGGTATCACAGTCAGCATGGCAAGACATAAGTATCACAATCAGCATGGCAAGACATAGGTATCACAATAAGCATGGCAGGACATGGGTATCACAATCAGCATGGCAAGACATGGGTATCATTGTAATGGTATGGCAAGACATGGGTATCACAATCAGCATAGCAAGACATAGGTATCAGAATCAGCATAGCAAGACATAGGTATCACAATCAGCATGGCAGGACATGGGTATCACAATCAGCAATGCAAGACATAGGTATCACAATCAGCATGGCAGGACATGGGTATCACAATCAGCATGGCAAGACATGGGTATCATTGTAATGGCATGGCAAGACATGGGTATCACAATCAGCATGGCAAGACATAGGTATCACAGTCAGCATGGCAAGACATAGGCATCACAATAGCATGGCAAGACATAGGTATCACAATAGCATGACAAGAAATTGGTATCACAATCAGCATGGCAAGACATGGGTATCAAAATCAGCATGGCAAGACATGGGTATCATTGTAATGGCATCGCCAAACATAGGCATCACAATAGCATGGCAAGACATAGGTATCACAATAGCATGGCAAGACATGGGTATCACAGTCAGCATGGCAAGACGTAGGTATCACAATTAGCATGGCAAGACATAGATATCACAGTCACCATGGCAAGACATAGGCATCACAATAGCATGGCAAGACATAGGTATCACAATAGCATTAAAAGACATGGGTATCACAGTCAGCATGGCAAGACATAAGTATCACAATCAGCATGGCAAGACATAGGTATCACAATAAGCATGGCAGGACATGGGTATCACAATCAGCATGGCAAGACATGGGTATCATTGTAATGGTATGGCAAGACATGGGTATCACAATCAGCATAGCAAGACATAGGTATCAGAATCAGCATAGCAAGACATAGGTATCACAATCAGCATGGCAGGACATGGGTATCACAATCAGATATGCAAGACATAGGTATCACAATCAGCATGGCAGGACATGGGTATCACAATCAGCATGGCAAGACATGGGTATCATTGTAATGGCATGGCAAGACATGGGTATCACAATCAGCATGGCAAGACATAGGTATCACAGTCAGCATGGCAAGACATAGGCATCACAATAGCATGGCAAGACATGGTATCACAATTAGCATGGCAAGATCTTCTAGATCTTCATCGAGAGCGTCATCTTCTAGATCTTCATCACCCATGATCAACATCGAGAGAGCTTCATCTTCTAGATCTTCATCGAGAGCGTCATCTTCTAGATCTTCGTCATCCATGATCATCATCGAGAGCGTCATCTTCTAGATCTTCATCATCCAGGATCATCATCGAGAGTGTCATCTTCTAGATCTTCATCAACCATGAGCGTCATCGAGAGCATCATCTTCTAGATCTTGATCATCCAAGATAATCATCGAGGGCGTCATCTTCTAGATCTTCATCACCCATGATCGACATCGAGAGATACTTTGGATACAAATGATGGTAAGTACAGTGTTTTATCCATTTGATCCAGTGATCTCAGAGTACTTGGTGAAAGTATACCCCCAAGTGTTTTACTTTTGTTTTCAGAGATGATCCAAGTCTGTTATTGAATCTGTGTATTGTTGAATGCATTCTTGCCTCAAAGTTTCTTGAATAGTTGACATTTTTAGGTACGGAAACACTGATTGATCTGTTCACAGCCTCACATTTCTGCATGTTTGTATTAAGTTGCAGTCTTTGTACAACATCACAGGAAAGTTTCATTTTCATCACTTCCAGGAGAATATTCTTATCATTTTCTGTCATGTTTAGATGAGTCACTGGATGATGGCCCATTGTCTGCCATATCCATTTCATTTAGCTGTACAGTAGCTTGACCTACAATGTTGGAAGCCCTTTGCATAGATGTTCTGCTAGGTGGTGGAATGTAAGAGGCTGCAAGTAGGTATCTAGCCCTGGTGTTGCCCATTGGTGTATCCTGTAGTCCAGCTTGACACATCATATTTACAGCAGCAGGATTTGGCCCAGGTTTAGCTGTTTTTATCTCGTCATACAGCTTATACTCTGGTGACTTAAAACTGCAGTTTTTACACATCATAGTATGCTTCCAAGCAAGTCCCCACTTTGTTTCATTAGCAATTTTGAAATCAGGTTTCACATCTGTTGTCTTGATTTCCATGATGATGGATGATATCACTCCAGATTTCCACATTTTTATTCATACAGATCATACATGTCCCCTCATGCTGATTCACTTCTGTCTCTTTCAGGGTCAGTCTTGCTTTGGATGATGGCCGTAGAATTCTAGCAGACCCAGGTGTGCCATTACAGTCTGGTGCCACAACTGACTGGAGACCCCCACCTGTCGGCTTCGTCACTGCCATGAGAGAGAACTTGTCTGCATCCATTCTTCTGGTCACTTGAGCAGATGCAGCACTGGAACTTGGTAAACTATCATCAGTCAGAAATCTGACCCCTTTGTTATGTGGAATATTTCCTGGTTTAAAGAAAGTTTTCTTCTTCTTGGTGTACCCTTTCATGGTTTCAGTTAAAATAACTGCATGTAAAAGTACAAGAATTAGCCTCTCTCCCCCTTATAAAACTGGGAAAAGGTGTGCTGCCCTGGTATCATAGAACTTCACGAACTCTTCAATAACATTGGAAGCTTAACATCTAAGAGCTCGTCCCCTTAAGGGGTGAAAATTACATCACTACCTTAGTTACTACCCCTAACTAGCGTATTCAGATGCCGCCTGATTTCAGGTGCTACCTATTATTGACAGGCCCTGGTTTAATTACTTCACACCTGATAAGGAAAACCATTGATGTTTGTGATAAAGGATTGGAGACATGTTGCAAAAGAACCAAATTTGTCAACTTGAGTTTTTAAATTTTCATGAAAATTTAATTTAAATTCAAATTTTTAAATAAAAATATGTATCCTATTTTAAAATGGACTCTCCACTGAGAGTTTAGCAGCCAGGTTTAATTTCTAGTAATTTCCAGATTTGTATGAAGACTAAAAACTAACTACAGTTTATTTCAAGTGTTTATCTTAATTAATAAATTCACCATTCAACTTTAAGTTTTGTGAATTGTTCACAGTCTGCCATTTTGAAATTCATACTGTTTGTAATACAATGGTGTCAGAAAAAATTTATATGCATGCATCAAATTCATTGAAACTTTGCAGCAGTATTTCAGACACATTTATTTTAGTTTTTTTCCATTCAGGTAAAAATTTCTGACCCTGATAGGAATCGGGACACAATTAATACTTCCGGTTCAGTACCTACGAATGTAGTCCGAGTCTATTTTTAGATCATTTTTTTCTCTCTCATTTTGGTGGTGATGTATGCATTAGATTTAGTCATTCTTAGTATTGATTTAAAGGAAATTGGTTATTGTTTAGAATATGAGCATTATAGTGTGGTTGTCTGTGTGTATTTTGGCAACAGTGCACAGTGAGTAATGAGGCATTGGTGCTGATCCGGAAGTGAAATCTGTGACTCATTGCACGTTGCTTTGTTTACAGTCCAGCCATTCACAAGAATGCCAGTTAACCTTTGACAAGAATTTCAGCGCGAGTTCATCTTTGAAGATACTTTACAGCAACATATGATTTATTAGGATTTGGACACAGTGGAAAGTTCAGTACTGACAAACAAATGTAGAGACTATATAGGAAAATGAATTGTGGTCTAAGGCCTGTCAGTAAGGAAGGTTATAAAAGTTTAAATTGTTATCCTGAGTTTATTATTCAAGGTAGATGCATGAAATTTGGACATTTTGTGTATATTGACTTTAAAAATAGAACTATGAAATTAAAACTTAAAAAATTTAAATATTTTTTAAAATTTAAATTAATTTTTAAAATAAAATTAAAATTGTAAAATTTTTGTAAAAAAAATGTACATGTATTGAGCCTATGGGGTTGATACTCAGTATTATCACCATGTATGTATTTCTATAGATTTATGCATTGCTGATTGTTTGTTTTGAGTAAGGAGGATGAAAGAAAGAAAGAGAGACTGGTCTTTATTTTATTTGACTATGCTGGTATGACAGTTTTATCTTAAATCATACATACACTATTTCATTCATTCATTCATTCATTCATTCATTCATTCATTCATTCATTCAATGCTACATTCATTCATTCATTAATTCATTCAGTCAGGCAGTCAGTTCATGTTATTTTAGAATATGTTTGTTTGTTTGCTTGTTTATTTCTTTATTTATGTCTTGATATTCTGAGAAAACTGTTTCGACCTCTCCATAGGTCTCATCAGGTGGTAACAGGTAACACAACTGCACATAACATGCGTTGTGTTACCTACGGATTTCCCCACGACAGTTTTCCTTTCTGTATTATGTGTTTTTCATTGTGTCTTTTGGGCACTGTCCTTTTGTACATGGACTAAGATCCTCTTTTCTGTCTGCAGTGTCCTTGGCTCCTGGTGAACCTGTGCGTAGGAGTGATCACCCTTGGAATGACTGTGCAGCATGACTTCCTGTTCTGGGCTGAGTTCTGTACCTTAGATGAGCCTGTATCATATATCCCTGTCTTTCCAGTACACATTTCCTGTTTTCCGGATACTTTGGATACAAATGATGGTAAGTACAGTGTTTTATCCATTTGATCCAGTGATCTCAGAGTACTTGGTGAAAGTATACCCCCAAGTGTTTTACTTTTGTTTTCAGAGATGATCCAAGTCTGTTATTGAGTCTGTGTATTGTTGAATGCACTCTTGCCTCAAAGTTTCTTGAATAGTTGACATTTTTAGGTACGGAAACACTGATTGATCTGTTCACAGCCTCACATTTCTGCATGTTTGTATTAAGTTGCAGTCTTTGTACAACATCACAGGAAAGTTTCATTTTCAGCACTTCCAGGAGAATATTCTTATCATTTTCTGTCATGTTTAGATGAGTCACTGGATGATGGCCCATTGTCTGCCATATCCATTTCATTTAGCTGTACAGTAGCTTGACCTACAATGTTGGAAGCCCTTTGCATAGATGTTCTGCTAGGTGGTGGAATGTAAGAGGCTGCAAGTAGGTATCTAGCCCTGGTGTTGCCCATTGGTGTATCCTGTAGTCCAGCTTGACACATCATATTTACAGCAGCAGGATTTGGCCCAGGTTTAGCTGTTTTTATCTCGTCATACAGCTTATACTCTGGTGACTTAAAACTGCAGTTTTTACACATCATAGTATGCTTCCAAGCAAGTCCCCACTTTGTTTCATTAGCAATTTTGAAATCAGGTTTCACATCTGTTGTCTTGATTTCCATGATGATGGATGATATCACTCCAGATTTCCACATTTTTATTCATACAGATCATACATGTCCCCTCATGCTGATTCACTTCTGTCTCTTTCAGGGTCAGTCTTGCTTTGGATGATGGCCGTAGAATTCTAGCAGACCCAGGTGTGCCATTACAGTCTGGTGCCACAACTGACTGGAGACCCCCACCTGTCGGCTTCGTCACTGCCATGAGAGAGAACTTGTCTGCATCCATTCTTCTGGTCACTTGAGCAGATGCAGCACTGGAACTTGGTAAACTATCATCAGTCAGAAATCTGACCCCTTTGTTATGTGGAATATTTCCTGGTTTAAAGAAAGTTTTCTTCTTCTTGGTGTACCCTTTCATGGTTTCAGTTAAAATAACTGCACGTAAAAGTACAAGAATTAGCCTCTCTCCCCCTTATATAACTGGGAAAAGGTGTGCTGCCCTGGTATCATGAATAACTAGCGTATTCAGATGCCACCAGATTTCAGGTGCTACCTATTATTGACAGGCCCTGGTTTAATTACTTCACACCTGATAAGGAAAACCATTGATGTTTGTGATAAAGGATTGGAGACATGTTGCAAAAGAACCAAATTTGTCAACTTGAGTTTTTAAATTTTCATGAAAATTTAATTTAAATTCAAATTTTTAAATAAAAATATGTATCCTATTTTAAAATGGACTCTCCACTGAGAGTTTAGCAGCCAGGTTTAATTTCTAGTAATTTCCAGATTTGTATGAAGACTAAAAACTAACTACAGTTTATTTCAAGTGTTTATCTTAATTAATAAATTCACCATTCAACTTTAAGTTTTGTGAATTGTTCACAGTCGGCCATTTTGAAATTCATACTGTTTGTAATACAATGGTGTCAGATAAAATTTATATGCATGCATCAAATTCATTGAAACTTTGCAGCAGTATTTCAGACACTTTTATTTTAGTTTTTTTCCATTCAGGTGAAAATTTCTGACCCTGATAGGAATCGGGACACAATTAATACTTCCGGTTCAGTACCTACGAATGTAGTCCGAGTCTATTTTTAGATCATTTTTTCCTCTCTCATTTTGGTGGTGATGTATGCATTAGATTTAGTCATTCTTAGTATTGATTTAAAGGAAATTGGTTATTGTTTAGAATATGAGCATTATAGTGTGGTTGTCTGTGTGTATTTTGGCGACAGTGCACAGTGAGTAATGAGGCATTGGTGCTGATCCGGAAGTGAAATCTGTGACTCATTGCACGTTGCTTTGTTTACAGTCCAGCCATTCACAAGAATGCCGGTTAACCTTTGACAAGAATTTCAGCGCGAGTTCATCTTTGAAGATACTTTACAGCAACATATGATTTATTAGGATTTGGACACAGTGGAAAGTTCAGTACTGACAAACAAATGTAGAGACTATATAGGAAAATGAATTGTGGTCTAAGGCCTGTCAGTAAGGAAGGTTATAAAAGTTTAAATTGTTATCCTGAGTTTATTATTCAAGGTAGATGCATGAAATTTGGACATTTTGTGTATATTGACTTTAAAAATAGAACTATGAAATTAAAACTTAAAAAATTTAAATATTTTTTAAAATTTAAATTAATTTTTAAAATAAAATTAAAATTGTAAAATTTTTGTAAAAAAAATGTACATGTATTGAGCCTATGGGGTTGATACTCAGTATTATCACCATGTATGTATTTCTATAGATTTATGCATTGCTGATTGTTTGTTTTGAGTAAGGAGGATGAAAGAAAGAAAGAGAGACTGGTCTTTATTTTATTTGACTATGCTGGTATGACAGTTTTATCTTAAATCATACATACACTATTTCATTCATTCATTCATTCATTCATTCATTCATTCATTCAATGCTACATTCATTCATTCATTAATTCATTCAGTCAGGCAGTCAGTTCATGTTATTTTAGAATATGTTTGTTTGTTTGCTTGTTTATTTCTTTATTTATGTCTTGATATTCTGAGAAAACTGTTTCGACCTCTCCATAGGTCTCATCAGGTGGTAACAGGTAACACAACTGCACATAACATGCGTTGTGTTACCTACGGATTTCCCCACGACAGTTTTCCTTTCTGTATTATGTGTTTTTCATTGTGTCTTTTGGGCACTGTCCTTTTGTACATGGACTAAGATCCTCTTTTCTGTCTGCAGTGTCCTTGGCTCCTGGTGAACCTGTGCGTAGGAGTGATCACCCTTGGAATGACTGTGCAGCATGACTTCCTGTTCTGGGCTGAGTTCTGTACCTTAGATGAGCCTGTATCATATATCCCTGTCTTTCCAGTACACATTTCCTGTTTTCCGGATACTTTGGATACAAATGATGGTAAGTACAGTGTTTTATCCATTTGATCCAGTGATCTCAGAGTACTTGGTGAAAGTATACCCCCAAGTGTTTTACTTTTGTTTTCAGAGATGATCCAAGTCTGTTATTGAGTCTGTGTATTGTTGAATGCACTCTTGCCTCAAAGTTTCTTGAATAGTTGACATTTTTAGGTACGGAAACACTGATTGATCTGTTCACAGCCTCACATTTCTGCATGTTTGTATTAAGTTGCAGTCTTTGTACAACATCACAGGAAAGTTTCATTTTCAGCACTTCCAGGAGAATATTCTTATCATTTTCTGTCATGTTTAGATGAGTCACTGGATGATGGCCCATTGTCTGCCATATCCATTTCATTTAGCTGTACAGTAGCTTGACCTACAATGTTGGAAGCCCTTTGCATAGATGTTCTGCTAGGTGGTGGAATGTAAGAGGCTGCAAGTAGGTATCTAGCCCTGGTGTTGCCCATTGGTGTATCCTGTAGTCCAGCTTGACACATCATATTTACAGCAGCAGGATTTGGCCCAGGTTTAGCTGTTTTTATCTCGTCATACAGCTTATACTCTGGTGACTTAAAACTGCAGTTTTTACACATCATAGTATGCTTCCAAGCAAGTCCCCACTTTGTTTCATTAGCAATTTTGAAATCAGGTTTCACATCTGTTGTCTTGATTTCCATGATGATGGATGATATCACTCCAGATTTCCACATTTTTATTCATACAGATCATACATGTCCCCTCATGCTGATTCACTTCTGTCTCTTTCAGGGTCAGTCTTGCTTTGGATGATGGCCGTAGAATTCTAGCAGACCCAGGTGTGCCATTACAGTCTGGTGCCACAACTGACTGGAGACCCCCACCTGTCGGCTTCGTCACTGCCATGAGAGAGAACTTGTCTGCATCCATTCTTCTGGTCACTTGAGCAGATGCAGCACTGGAACTTGGTAAACTATCATCAGTCAGAAATCTGACCCCTTTGTTATGTGGAATATTTCCTGGTTTAAAGAAAGTTTTCTTCTTCTTGGTGTACCCTTTCATGGTTTCAGTTAAAATAACTGCACGTAAAAGTACAAGAATTAGCCTCTCTCCCCCTTATATAACTGGGAAAAGGTGTGCTGCCCTGGTATCATGAATAACTAGCGTATTCAGATGCCACCAGATTTCAGGTGCTACCTATTATTGACAGGCCCTGGTTTAATTACTTCACACCTGATAAGGAAAACCATTGATGTTTGTGATAAAGGATTGGAGACATGTTGCAAAAGAACCAAATTTGTCAACTTGAGTTTTTAAATTTTCATGAAAATTTAATTTAAATTCAAATTTTTAAATAAAAATATGTATCCTATTTTAAAATGGACTCTCCACTGAGAGTTTAGCAGCCAGGTTTAATTTCTAGTAATTTCCAGATTTGTATGAAGACTAAAAACTAACTACAGTTTATTTCAAGTGTTTATCTTAATTAATAAATTCACCATTCAACTTTAAGTTTTGTGAATTGTTCACAGTCGGCCATTTTGAAATTCATACTGTTTGTAATACAATGGTGTCAGATAAAATTTATATGCATGCATCAAATTCATTGAAACTTTGCAGCAGTATTTCAGACACTTTTATTTTAGTTTTTTTTTCATTCAGGTGAAAATTTCTGACCCTGATAGGAATCGGGACACAATTAATACTTCCGGTTCAGTACCTACGAATGTAGTCCGAGTCTATTTTTAGATCATTTTTTCCTCTCTCATTTTGGTGGTGATGTATGCATTAGATTTAGTCATTCTTAGTATTGATTTAAAGGAAATTGGTTATTGTTTAGAATATGAGCATTATAGTGTGGTTGTCTGTGTGTATTTTGGCGACAGTGCACAGTGAGTAATGAGGCATTGGTGCTGATCCGGAAGTGAAATCTGTGACTCATTGCACGTTGCTTTGTTTACAGTCCAGCCATTCACAAGAATGCCGGTTAACCTTTGACAAGAATTTCAGCGCGAGTTCATCTTTGAAGATACTTTACAGCAACATATGATTTATTAGGATTTGGACACAGTGGAAAGTTCAGTACTGACAAACAAATGTAGAGACTATATAGGAAAATGAATTGTGGTCTAAGGCCTGTCAGTAAGGAAGGTTATAAAAGTTTAAATTGTTATCCTGAGTTTATTATTCAAGGTAGATGCATGAAATTTGGACATTTTGTGTATATTGACTTTAAAAATAGAACTATGAAATTAAAACTTAAAAAATTTAAATATTTTTTAAAATTTAAATTAATTTTTAAAATAAAATTAAAATTGTAAAATTTTTGTAAAAAAAATGTACATGTATTGAGCCTATGGGGTTGATACTCAGTATTATCACCATGTATGTATTTCTATAGATTTATGCATTGCTGATTGTTTGTTTTGAGTAAGGAGGATGAAAGAAAGAAAGAGAGACTGGTCTTTATTTTATTTGACTATGCTGGTATGACAGTTTTATCTTAAATCATACATACACTATTTCATTCATTCATTCATTCATTCATTCATTCATTCATTCATTCAATGCTACATTCATTCATTCATTAATTCATTCAGTCAGGCAGTCAGTTCATGTTATTTTAGAATATGTTTGTTTGTTTGCTTGTTTATTTCTTTATTTATGTCTTGATATTCTGAGAAAACTGTTTCGACCTCTCCATAGGTCTCATCAGGTGGTAACAGGTAACACAACTGCACATAACATGCGTTGTGTTACCTACGGATTTCCCCACGACAGTTTTCCTTTCTGTATTATGTGTTTTTCATTGTGTCTTTTGGGCACTGTCCTTTTGTACATGGACTAAGATCCTCTTTTCTGTCTGCAGTGTCCTTGGCTCCTGGTGAACCTGTGCGTAGGAGTGATCACCCTTGGAATGACTGTGCAGCATGACTTCCTGTTCTGGGCTGAGTTCTGTACCTTAGATGAGCCTGTATCATATATCCCTGTCTTTCCAGTACACATTTCCTGTTTTCCGGATACTTTGGATACAAATGATGGTAAGTACAGTGTTTTATCCATTTGATCCAGTGATCTCAGAGTACTTGGTGAAAGTATACCCCCAAGTGTTTTACTTTTGTTTTCAGAGATGATCCAAGTCTGTTATTGAGTCTGTGTATTGTTGAATGCACTCTTGCCTCAAAGTTTCTTGAATAGTTGACATTTTTAGGTACGGAAACACTGATTGATCTGTTCACAGCCTCACATTTCTGCATGTTTGTATTAAGTTGCAGTCTTTGTACAACATCACAGGAAAGTTTCATTTTCAGCACTTCCAGGAGAATATTCTTATCATTTTCTGTCATGTTTAGATGAGTCACTGGATGATGGCCCATTGTCTGCCATATCCATTTCATTTAGCTGTACAGTAGCTTGACCTACAATGTTGGAAGCCCTTTGCATAGATGTTCTGCTAGGTGGTGGAATGTAAGAGGCTGCAAGTAGGTATCTAGCCCTGGTGTTGCCCATTGGTGTATCCTGTAGTCCAGCTTGACACATCATATTTACAGCAGCAGGATTTGGCCCAGGTTTAGCTGTTTTTATCTCGTCATACAGCTTATACTCTGGTGACTTAAAACTGCAGTTTTTACACATCATAGTATGCTTCCAAGCAAGTCCCCACTTTGTTTCATTAGCAATTTTGAAATCAGGTTTCACATCTGTTGTCTTGATTTCCATGATGATGGATGATATCACTCCAGATTTCCACATTTTTATTCATACAGATCATACATGTCCCCTCATGCTGATTCACTTCTGTCTCTTTCAGGGTCAGTCTTGCTTTGGATGATGGCCGTAGAATTCTAGCAGACCCAGGTGTGCCATTACAGTCTGGTGCCACAACTGACTGGAGACCCCCACCTGTCGGCTTCGTCACTGCCATGAGAGAGAACTTGTCTGCATCCATTCTTCTGGTCACTTGAGCAGATGCAGCACTGGAACTTGGTAAACTATCATCAGTCAGAAATCTGACCCCTTTGTTATGTGGAATATTTCCTGGTTTAAAGAAAGTTTTCTTCTTCTTGGTGTACCCTTTCATGGTTTCAGTTAAAATAACTGCACGTAAAAGTACAAGAATTAGCCTCTCTCCCCCTTATATAACTGGGAAAAGGTGTGCTGCCCTGGTATCATGAATAACTAGCGTATTCAGATGCCACCAGATTTCAGGTGCTACCTATTATTGACAGGCCCTGGTTTAATTACTTCACACCTGATAAGGAAAACCATTGATGTTTGTGATAAAGGATTGGAGACATGTTGCAAAAGAACCAAATTTGTCAACTTGAGTTTTTAAATTTTCATGAAAATTTAATTTAAATTCAAATTTTTAAATAAAAATATGTATCCTATTTTAAAATGGACTCTCCACTGAGAGTTTAGCAGCCAGGTTTAATTTCTAGTAATTTCCAGATTTGTATGAAGACTAAAAACTAACTACAGTTTATTTCAAGTGTTTATCTTAATTAATAAATTCACCATTCAACTTTAAGTTTTGTGAATTGTTCACAGTCGGCCATTTTGAAATTCATACTGTTTGTAATACAATGGTGTCAGATAAAATTTATATGCATGCATCAAATTCATTGAAACTTTGCAGCAGTATTTCAGACACTTTTATTTTAGTTTTTTTCCATTCAGGTGAAAATTTCTGACCCTGATAGGAATCGGGACACAATTAATACTTCCGGTTCAGTACCTACGAATGTAGTCCGAGTCTATTTTTAGATCATTTTTTCCTCTCTCATTTTGGTGGTGATGTATGCATTAGATTTAGTCATTCTTAGTATTGATTTAAAGGAAATTGGTTATTGTTTAGAATATGAGCATTATAGTGTGGTTGTCTGTGTGTATTTTGGCGACAGTGCACAGTGAGTAATGAGGCATTGGTGCTGATCCGGAAGTGAAATCTGTGACTCATTGCACGTTGCTTTGTTTACAGTCCAGCCATTCACAAGAATGCCGGTTAACCTTTGACAAGAATTTCAGCGCGAGTTCATCTTTGAAGATACTTTACAGCAACATATGATTTATTAGGATTTGGACACAGTGGAAAGTTCAGTACTGACAAACAAATGTAGAGACTATATAGGAAAATGAATTGTGGTCTAAGGCCTGTCAGTAAGGAAGGTTATAAAAGTTTAAATTGTTATCCTGAGTTTATTATTCAAGGTAGATGCATGAAATTTGGACATTTTGTGTATATTGACTTTAAAAATAGAACTATGAAATTAAAACTTAAAAAATTTAAATATTTTTTAAAATTTAAATTAATTTTTAAAATAAAATTAAAATTGTAAAATTTTTGTAAAAAAAATGTACATGTATTGAGCCTATGGGGTTGATACTCAGTATTATCACCATGTATGTATTTCTATAGATTTATGCATTGCTGATTGTTTGTTTTGAGTAAGGAGGATGAAAGAAAGAAAGAGAGACTGGTCTTTATTTTATTTGACTATGCTGGTATGACAGTTTTATCTTAAATCATACATACACTATTTCATTCATTCATTCATTCATTCATTCATTCATTCATTCATTCAATGCTACATTCATTCATTCATTAATTCATTCAGTCAGGCAGTCAGTTCATGTTATTTTAGAATATGTTTGTTTGTTTGCTTGTTTATTTCTTTATTTATGTCTTGATATTCTGAGAAAACTGTTTCGACCTCTCCATAGGTCTCATCAGGTGGTAACAGGTAACACAACTGCACATAACATGCGTTGTGTTACCTACGGATTTCCCCACGACAGTTTTCCTTTCTGTATTATGTGTTTTTCATTGTGTCTTTTGGGCACTGTCCTTTTGTACATGGACTAAGATCCTCTTTTCTGTCTGCAGTGTCCTTGGCTCCTGGTGAACCTGTGCGTAGGAGTGATCACCCTTGGAATGACTGTGCAGCATGACTTCCTGTTCTGGGCTGAGTTCTGTACCTTAGATGAGCCTGTATCATATATCCCTGTCTTTCCAGTACACATTTCCTGTTTTCCGGATACTTTGGATACAAATGATGGTAAGTACAGTGTTTTATCCATTTGATCCAGTGATCTCAGAGTACTTGGTGAAAGTATACCCCCAAGTGTTTTACTTTTGTTTTCAGAGATGATCCAAGTCTGTTATTGAGTCTGTGTATTGTTGAATGCACTCTTGCCTCAAAGTTTCTTGAATAGTTGACATTTTTAGGTACGGAAACACTGATTGATCTGTTCACAGCCTCACATTTCTGCATGTTTGTATTAAGTTGCAGTCTTTGTACAACATCACAGGAAAGTTTCATTTTCAGCACTTCCAGGAGAATATTCTTATCATTTTCTGTCATGTTTAGATGAGTCACTGGATGATGGCCCATTGTCTGCCATATCCATTTCATTTAGCTGTACAGTAGCTTGACCTACAATGTTGGAAGCCCTTTGCATAGATGTTCTGCTAGGTGGTGGAATGTAAGAGGCTGCAAGTAGGTATCTAGCCCTGGTGTTGCCCATTGGTGTATCCTGTAGTCCAGCTTGACACAGCATATTTACAGCAGCAGGATTTGGCCCAGGTTTAGCTGTTTTTATCTCGTCATACAGCTTATACTCTGGTGACTTAAAACTGCAGTTTTTACACATCATAGTATGCTTCCAAGCAAGTCCCCACTTTGTTTCATTAGCAATTTTGAAATCAGGTTTCACATCTGTTGTCTTGATTTCCATGATGATGGATGATATCACTCCAGATTTCCACATTTTTATTCATACAGATCATACATGTCCCCTCATGCTGATTCACTTCTGTCTCTTTCAGGGTCAGTCTTGCTTTGGATGATGGCCGTAGAATTCTAGCAGACCCAGGTGTGCCATTACAGTCTGGTGCCACAACTGACTGGAGACCCCCACCTGTCGGCTTCGTCACTGCCATGAGAGAGAACTTGTCTGCATCCATTCTTCTGGTCACTTGAGCAGATGCAGCACTGGAACTTGGTAAACTATCATCAGTCAGAAATCTGACCCCTTTGTTATGTGGAATATTTCCTGGTTTAAAGAAAGTTTTCTTCTTCTTGGTGTACCCTTTCATGGTTTCAGTTAAAATAACTGCACGTAAAAGTACAAGAATTAGCCTCTCTCCCCCTTATATAACTGGGAAAAGGTGTGCTGCCCTGGTATCATGAATAACTAGCGTATTCAGATGCCACCAGATTTCAGGTGCTACCTATTATTGACAGGCCCTGGTTTAATTACTTCACACCTGATAAGGAAAACCATTGATGTTTGTGATAAAGGATTGGAGACATGTTGCAAAAGAACCAAATTTGTCAACTTGAGTTTTTAAATTTTCATGAAAATTTAATTTAAATTCAAATTTTTAAATAAAAATATGTATCCTATTTTAAAATGGACTCTCCACTGAGAGTTTAGCAGCCAGGTTTAATTTCTAGTAATTTCCAGATTTGTATGAAGACTAAAAACTAACTACAGTTTATTTCAAGTGTTTATCTTAATTAATAAATTCACCATTCAACTTTAAGTTTTGTGAATTGTTCACAGTCGGCCATTTTGAAATTCATACTGTTTGTAATACAATGGTGTCAGATAAAATTTATATGCATGCATCAAATTCATTGAAACTTTGCAGCAGTATTTCAGACACTTTTATTTTAGTTTTTTTTTCATTCAGGTGAAAATTTCTGACCCTGATAGGAATCGGGACACAATTAATACTTCCGGTTCAGTACCTACGAATGTAGTCCGAGTCTATTTTTAGATCATTTTTTCCTCTCTCATTTTGGTGGTGATGTATGCATTAGATTTAGTCATTCTTAGTATTGATTTAAAGGAAATTGGTTATTGTTTAGAATATGAGCATTATAGTGTGGTTGTCTGTGTGTATTTTGGCGACAGTGCACAGTGAGTAATGAGGCATTGGTGCTGATCCGGAAGTGAAATCTGTGACTCATTGCACGTTGCTTTGTTTACAGTCCAGCCATTCACAAGAATGCCGGTTAACCTTTGACAAGAATTTCAGCGTGAGTTCATCTTTGAAGATACTTTACAGCAACATATGATTTATTAGGATTTGGACACAGTGGAAAGTTCAGTACTGACAAACAAATGTAGAGACTATATAGGAAAATGAATTGTGGTCTAAGGCCTGTCAGTAAGGAAGGTTATAAAAGTTTAAATTGTTATCCTGAGTTTATTATTCAAGGTAGATGCATGAAATTTGGACATTTTGTGTATATTGACTTTAAAAATAGAACTATGAAATTAAAACTTAAAAAATTTAAATATTTTTTAAAATTTAAATTAATTTTTAAAATAAAATTAAAATTGTAAAATTTTTGTAAAAAAAATGTACATGTATTGAGCCTATGGGGTTGATACTCAGTATTATCACCATGTATGTATTTCTATAGATTTATGCATTGCTGATTGTTTGTTTTGAGTAAGGAGGATGAAAGAAAGAAAGAGAGACTGGTCTTTATTTTATTTGACTATGCTGGTATGACAGTTTTATCTTAAATCATACATACACTATTTCATTCATTCATTCATTCATTCATTCATTCATTCATTCATTCAATGCTACATTCATTCATTCATTAATTCATTCAGTCAGGCAGTCAGTTCATGTTATTTTAGAATATGTTTGTTTGTTTGCTTGTTTATTTCTTTATTTATGTCTTGATATTCTGAGAAAACTGTTTCGACCTCTCCATAGGTCTCATCAGGTGGTAACAGGTAACACAACTGCACATAACATGCGTTGTGTTACCTACGGATTTCCCCACGACAGTTTTCCTTTCTGTATTATGTGTTTTTCATTGTGTCTTTTGGGCACTGTCCTTTTGTACATGGACTAAGATCCTCTTTTCTGTCTGCAGTGTCCTTGGCTCCTGGTGAACCTGTGCGTAGGAGTGATCACCCTTGGAATGACTGTGCAGCATGACTTCCTGTTCTGGGCTGAGTTCTGTACCTTAGATGAGCCTGTATCATATATCCCTGTCTTTCCAGTACACATTTCCTGTTTTCCGGATACTTTGGATACAAATGATGGTAAGTACAGTGTTTTATCCATTTGATCCAGTGATCTCAGAGTACTTGGTGAAAGTATACCCCCAAGTGTTTTACTTTTGTTTTCAGAGATGATCCAAGTCTGTTATTGAGTCTGTGTATTGTTGAATGCACTCTTGCCTCAAAGTTTCTTGAATAGTTGACATTTTTAGGTACGGAAACACTGATTGATCTGTTCACAGCCTCACATTTCTGCATGTTTGTATTAAGTTGCAGTCTTTGTACAACATCACAGGAAAGTTTCATTTTCAGCACTTCCAGGAGAATATTCTTATCATTTTCTGTCATGTTTAGATGAGTCACTGGATGATGGCCCATTGTCTGCCATATCCATTTCATTTAGCTGTACAGTAGCTTGACCTACAATGTTGGAAGCCCTTTGCATAGATGTTCTGCTAGGTGGTGGAATGTAAGAGGCTGCAAGTAGGTATCTAGCCCTGGTGTTGCCCATTGGTGTATCCTGTAGTCCAGCTTGACACAGTCATATTTACAGCAGCAGGATTTGGCCCAGGTTTAGCTGTTTTTATCTCGTCATACAGCTTATACTCTGGTGACTTAAAACTGCAGTTTTTACACATCATAGTATGCTTCCAAGCAAGTCCCCACTTTGTTTCATTAGCAATTTTGAAATCAGGTTTCACATCTGTTGTCTTGATTTCCATGATGATGGATGATATCACTCCAGATTTCCACATTTTTATTCATACAGATCATACATGTCCCCTCATGCTGATTCACTTCTGTCTCTTTCAGGGTCAGTCTTGCTTTGGATGATGGCCGTAGAATTCTAGCAGACCCAGGTGTGCCATTACAGTCTGGTGCCACAACTGACTGGAGACCCCCACCTGTCGGCTTCGTCACTGCCATGAGAGAGAACTTGTCTGCATCCATTCTTCTGGTCACTTGAGCAGATGCAGCACTGGAACTTGGTAAACTATCATCAGTCAGAAATCTGACCCCTTTGTTATGTGGAATATTTCCTGGTTTAAAGAAAGTTTTCTTCTTCTTGGTGTACCCTTTCATGGTTTCAGTTAAAATAACTGCACGTAAAAGTACAAGAATTAGCCTCTCTCCCCCTTATATAACTGGGAAAAGGTGTGCTGCCCTGGTATCATGAATAACTAGCGTATTCAGATGCCACCAGATTTCAGGTGCTACCTATTATTGACAGGCCCTGGTTTAATTACTTCACACCTGATAAGGAAAACCATTGATGTTTGTGATAAAGGATTGGAGACATGTTGCAAAAGAACCAAATTTGTCAACTTGAGTTTTTAAATTTTCATGAAAATTTAATTTAAATTCAAATTTTTAAATAAAAATATGTATCCTATTTTAAAATGGACTCTCCACTGAGAGTTTAGCAGCCAGGTTTAATTTCTAGTAATTTCCAGATTTGTATGAAGACTAAAAACTAACTACAGTTTATTTCAAGTGTTTATCTTAATTAATAAATTCACCATTCAACTTTAAGTTTTGTGAATTGTTCACAGTCGGCCATTTTGAAATTCATACTGTTTGTAATACAATGGTGTCAGATAAAATTTATATGCATGCATCAAATTCATTGAAACTTTGCAGCAGTATTTCAGACACTTTTATTTTAGTTTTTTTCCATTCAGGTGAAAATTTCTGACCCTGATAGGAATCGGGACACAATTAATACTTCCGGTTCAGTACCTACGAATGTAGTCCGAGTCTATTTTTAGATCATTTTTTCCTCTCTCATTTTGGTGGTGATGTATGCATTAGATTTAGTCATTCTTAGTATTGATTTAAAGGAAATTGGTTATTGTTTAGAATATGAGCATTATAGTGTGGTTGTCTGTGTGTATTTTGGCGACAGTGCACAGTGAGTAATGAGGCATTGGTGCTGATCCGGAAGTGAAATCTGTGACTCATTGCACGTTGCTTTGTTTACAGTCCAGCCATTCACAAGAATGCCGGTTAACCTTTGACAAGAATTTCAGCGCGAGTTCATCTTTGAAGATACTTTACAGCAACATATGATTTATTAGGATTTGGACACAGTGGAAAGTTCAGTACTGACAAACAAATGTAGAGACTATATAGGAAAATGAATTGTGGTCTAAGGCCTGTCAGTAAGGAAGGTTATAAAAGTTTAAATTGTTATCCTGAGTTTATTATTCAAGGTAGATGCATGAAATTTGGACATTTTGTGTATATTGACTTTAAAAATAGAACTATGAAATTAAAACTTAAAAAATTTAAATATTTTTTAAAATTTAAATTAATTTTTAAAATAAAATTAAAATTGTAAAATTTTTGTAAAAAAAATGTACATGTATTGAGCCTATGGGGTTGATACTCAGTATTATCACCATGTATGTATTTCTATAGATTTATGCATTGCTGATTGTTTGTTTTGAGTAAGGAGGATGAAAGAAAGAAAGAGAGACTGGTCTTTATTTTATTTGACTATGCTGGTATGACAGTTTTATCTTAAATCATACATACACTATTTCATTCATTCATTCATTCATTCATTCATTCATTCATTCAATGCTACATTCATTCATTCATTAATTCATTCAGTCAGGCAGTCAGTTCATGTTATTTTAGAATATGTTTGTTTGTTTGCTTGTTTATTTCTTTATTTATGTCTTGATATTCTGAGAAAACTGTTTCGACCTCTCCATAGGTCTCATCAGGTGGTAACAGGTAACACAACTGCACATAACATGCGTTGTGTTACCTACGGATTTCCCCACGACAGTTTTCCTTTCTGTATTATGTGTTTTTCATTGTGTCTTTTGGGCACTGTCCTTTTGTACATGGACTAAGATCCTCTTTTCTGTCTGCAGTGTCCTTGGCTCCTGGTGAACCTGTGCGTAGGAGTGATCACCCTTGGAATGACTGTGCAGCATGACTTCCTGTTCTGGGCTGAGTTCTGTACCTTAGATGAGCCTGTATCATATATCCCTGTCTTTCCAGTACACATTTCCTGTTTTCCGGATACTTTGGATACAAATGATGGTAAGTACAGTGTTTTATCCATTTGATCCAGTGATCTCAGAGTACTTGGTGAAAGTATACCCCCAAGTGTTTTACTTTTGTTTTCAGAGATGATCCAAGTCTGTTATTGAGTCTGTGTATTGTTGAATGCACTCTTGCCTCAAAGTTTCTTGAATAGTTGACATTTTTAGGTACGGAAACACTGATTGATCTGTTCACAGCCTCACATTTCTGCATGTTTGTATTAAGTTGCAGTCTTTGTACAACATCACAGGAAAGTTTCATTTTCAGCACTTCCAGGAGAATATTCTTATCATTTTCTGTCATGTTTAGATGAGTCACTGGATGATGGCCCATTGTCTGCCATATCCATTTCATTTAGCTGTACAGTAGCTTGACCTACAATGTTGGAAGCCCTTTGCATAGATGTTCTGCTAGGTGGTGGAATGTAAGAGGCTGCAAGTAGGTATCTAGCCCTGGTGTTGCCCATTGGTGTATCCTGTAGTCCAGCTTGACACGTCATATTTACAGCAGCAGGATTTGGCCCAGGTTTAGCTGTTTTTATCTCGTCATACAGCTTATACTCTGGTGACTTAAAACTGCAGTTTTTACACATCATAGTATGCTTCCAAGCAAGTCCCCACTTTGTTTCATTAGCAATTTTGAAATCAGGTTTCACATCTGTTGTCTTGATTTCCATGATGATGGATGATATCACTCCAGATTTCCACATTTTTATTCATACAGATCATACATGTCCCCTCATGCTGATTCACTTCTGTCTCTTTCAGGGTCAGTCTTGCTTTGGATGATGGCCGTAGAATTCTAGCAGACCCAGGTGTGCCATTACAGTCTGGTGCCACAACTGACTGGAGACCCCCACCTGTCGGCTTCGTCACTGCCATGAGAGAGAACTTGTCTGCATCCATTCTTCTGGTCACTTGAGCAGATGCAGCACTGGAACTTGGTAAACTATCATCAGTCAGAAATCTGACCCCTTTGTTATGTGGAATATTTCCTGGTTTAAAGAAAGTTTTCTTCTTCTTGGTGTACCCTTTCATGGTTTCAGTTAAAATAACTGCACGTAAAAGTACAAGAATTAGCCTCTCTCCCCCTTATATAACTGGGAAAAGGTGTGCTGCCCTGGTATCATGAATAACTAGCGTATTCAGATGCCACCAGATTTCAGGTGCTACCTATTATTGACAGGCCCTGGTTTAATTACTTCACACCTGATAAGGAAAACCATTGATGTTTGTGATAAAGGATTGGAGACATGTTGCAAAAGAACCAAATTTGTCAACTTGAGTTTTTAAATTTTCATGAAAATTTAATTTAAATTCAAATTTTTAAATAAAAATATGTATCCTATTTTAAAATGGACTCTCCACTGAGAGTTTAGCAGCCAGGTTTAATTTCTAGTAATTTCCAGATTTGTATGAAGACTAAAAACTAACTACAGTTTATTTCAAGTGTTTATCTTAATTAATAAATTCACCATTCAACTTTAAGTTTTGTGAATTGTTCACAGTCGGCCATTTTGAAATTCATACTGTTTGTAATACAATGGTGTCAGATAAAATTTATATGCATGCATCAAATTCATTGAAACTTTGCAGCAGTATTTCAGACACTTTTATTTTAGTTTTTTTTTCATTCAGGTGAAAATTTCTGACCCTGATAGGAATCGGGACACAATTAATACTTCCGGTTCAGTACCTACGAATGTAGTCCGAGTCTATTTTTAGATCATTTTTTCCTCTCTCATTTTGGTGGTGATGTATGCATTAGATTTAGTCATTCTTAGTATTGATTTAAAGGAAATTGGTTATTGTTTAGAATATGAGCATTATAGTGTGGTTGTCTGTGTGTATTTTGGCGACAGTGCACAGTGAGTAATGAGGCATTGGTGCTGATCCGGAAGTGAAATCTGTGACTCATTGCACGTTGCTTTGTTTACAGTCCAGCCATTCACAAGAATGCCGGTTAACCTTTGACAAGAATTTCAGCGTGAGTTCATCTTTGAAGATACTTTACAGCAACATATGATTTATTAGGATTTGGACACAGTGGAAAGTTCAGTACTGACAAACAAATGTAGAGACTATATAGGAAAATGAATTGTGGTCTAAGGCCTGTCAGTAAGGAAGGTTATAAAAGTTTAAATTGTTATCCTGAGTTTATTATTCAAGGTAGATGCATGAAATTTGGACATTTTGTGTATATTGACTTTAAAAATAGAACTATGAAATTAAAACTTAAAAAATTTAAATATTTTTTAAAATTTAAATTAATTTTTAAAATAAAATTAAAATTGTAAAATTTTTGTAAAAAAAATGTACATGTATTGAGCCTATGGGGTTGATACTCAGTATTATCACCATGTATGTATTTCTATAGATTTATGCATTGCTGATTGTTTGTTTTGAGTAAGGAGGATGAAAGAAAGAAAGAGAGACTGGTCTTTATTTTATTTGACTATGCTGGTATGACAGTTTTATCTTAAATCATACATACACTATTTCATTCATTCATTCATTCATTCATTCATTCATTCATTCAATGCTACATTCATTCATTCATTAATTCATTCAGTCAGGCAGTCAGTTCATGTTATTTTAGAATATGTTTGTTTGTTTGCTTGTTTATTTCTTTATTTATGTCTTGATATTCTGAGAAAACTGTTTCGACCTCTCCATAGGTCTCATCAGGTGGTAACAGGTAACACAACTGCACATAACATGCGTTGTGTTACCTACGGATTTCCCCACGACAGTTTTCCTTTCTGTATTATGTGTTTTTCATTGTGTCTTTTGGGCACTGTCCTTTTGTACATGGACTAAGATCCTCTTTTCTGTCTGCAGTGTCCTTGGCTCCTGGTGAACCTGTGCGTAGGAGTGATCACCCTTGGAATGACTGTGCAGCATGACTTCCTGTTCTGGGCTGAGTTCTGTACCTTAGATGAGCCTGTATCATATATCCCTGTCTTTCCAGTACACATTTCCTGTTTTCCGGATACTTTGGATACAAATGATGGTAAGTACAGTGTTTTATCCATTTGATCCAGTGATCTCAGAGTACTTGGTGAAAGTATACCCCCAAGTGTTTTACTTTTGTTTTCAGAGATGATCCAAGTCTGTTATTGAGTCTGTGTATTGTTGAATGCACTCTTGCCTCAAAGTTTCTTGAATAGTTGACATTTTTAGGTACGGAAACACTGATTGATCTGTTCACAGCCTCACATTTCTGCATGTTTGTATTAAGTTGCAGTCTTTGTACAACATCACAGGAAAGTTTCATTTTCAGCACTTCCAGGAGAATATTCTTATCATTTTCTGTCATGTTTAGATGAGTCACTGGATGATGGCCCATTGTCTGCCATATCCATTTCATTTAGCTGTACAGTAGCTTGACCTACAATGTTGGAAGCCCTTTGCATAGATGTTCTGCTAGGTGGTGGAATGTAAGAGGCTGCAAGTAGGTATCTAGCCCTGGTGTTGCCCATTGGTGTATCCTGTAGTCCAGCTTGACACAGTCATATTTACAGCAGCAGGATTTGGCCCAGGTTTAGCTGTTTTTATCTCGTCATACAGCTTATACTCTGGTGACTTAAAACTGCAGTTTTTACACATCATAGTATGCTTCCAAGCAAGTCCCCACTTTGTTTCATTAGCAATTTTGAAATCAGGTTTCACATCTGTTGTCTTGATTTCCATGATGATGGATGATATCACTCCAGATTTCCACATTTTTATTCATACAGATCATACATGTCCCCTCATGCTGATTCACTTCTGTCTCTTTCAGGGTCAGTCTTGCTTTGGATGATGGCCGTAGAATTCTAGCAGACCCAGGTGTGCCATTACAGTCTGGTGCCACAACTGACTGGAGACCCCCACCTGTCGGCTTCGTCACTGCCATGAGAGAGAACTTGTCTGCATCCATTCTTCTGGTCACTTGAGCAGATGCAGCACTGGAACTTGGTAAACTATCATCAGTCAGAAATCTGACCCCTTTGTTATGTGGAATATTTCCTGGTTTAAAGAAAGTTTTCTTCTTCTTGGTGTACCCTTTCATGGTTTCAGTTAAAATAACTGCACGTAAAAGTACAAGAATTAGCCTCTCTCCCCCTTATATAACTGGGAAAAGGTGTGCTGCCCTGGTATCATGAATAACTAGCGTATTCAGATGCCACCAGATTTCAGGTGCTACCTATTATTGACAGGCCCTGGTTTAATTACTTCACACCTGATAAGGAAAACCATTGATGTTTGTGATAAAGGATTGGAGACATGTTGCAAAAGAACCAAATTTGTCAACTTGAGTTTTTAAATTTTCATGAAAATTTAATTTAAATTCAAATTTTTAAATAAAAATATGTATCCTATTTTAAAATGGACTCTCCACTGAGAGTTTAGCAGCCAGGTTTAATTTCTAGTAATTTCCAGATTTGTATGAAGACTAAAAACTAACTACAGTTTATTTCAAGTGTTTATCTTAATTAATAAATTCACCATTCAACTTTAAGTTTTGTGAATTGTTCACAGTCGGCCATTTTGAAATTCATACTGTTTGTAATACAATGGTGTCAGATAAAATTTATATGCATGCATCAAATTCATTGAAACTTTGCAGCAGTATTTCAGACACTTTTATTTTAGTTTTTTTCCATTCAGGTGAAAATTTCTGACCCTGATAGGAATCGGGACACAATTAATACTTCCGGTTCAGTACCTACGAATGTAGTCCGAGTCTATTTTTAGATCATTTTTTCCTCTCTCATTTTGGTGGTGATGTATGCATTAGATTTAGTCATTCTTAGTATTGATTTAAAGGAAATTGGTTATTGTTTAGAATATGAGCATTATAGTGTGGTTGTCTGTGTGTATTTTGGCGACAGTGCACAGTGAGTAATGAGGCATTGGTGCTGATCCGGAAGTGAAATCTGTGACTCATTGCACGTTGCTTTGTTTACAGTCCAGCCATTCACAAGAATGCCGGTTAACCTTTGACAAGAATTTCAGCGTGAGTTCATCTTTGAAGATACTTTACAGCAACATATGATTTATTAGGATTTGGACACAGTGGAAAGTTCAGTACTGACAAACAAATGTAGAGACTATATAGGAAAATGAATTGTGGTCTAAGGCCTGTCAGTAAGGAAGGTTATAAAAGTTTAAATTGTTATCCTGAGTTTATTATTCAAGGTAGATGCATGAAATTTGGACATTTTGTGTATATTGACTTTAAAAATAGAACTATGAAATTAAAACTTAAAAAATTTAAATATTTTTTAAAATTTAAATTAATTTTTAAAATAAAATTAAAATTGTAAAATTTTTGTAAAAAAAATGTACATGTATTGAGCCTATGGGGTTGATACTCAGTATTATCACCATGTATGTATTTCTATAGATTTATGCATTGCTGATTGTTTGTTTTGAGTAAGGAGGATGAAAGAAAGAAAGAGAGACTGGTCTTTATTTTATTTGACTATGCTGGTATGACAGTTTTATCTTAAATCATACATACACTATTTCATTCATTCATTCATTCATTCATTCATTCATTCATTCATTCAATGCTACATTCATTCATTCATTAATTCATTCAGTCAGGCAGTCAGTTCATGTTATTTTAGAATATGTTTGTTTGTTTGCTTGTTTATTTCTTTATTTATGTCTTGATATTCTGAGAAAACTGTTTCGACCTCTCCATAGGTCTCATCAGGTGGTAACAGGTAACACAACTGCACATAACATGCGTTGTGTTACCTACGGATTTCCCCACGACAGTTTTCCTTTCTGTATTATGTGTTTTTCATTGTGTCTTTTGGGCACTGTCCTTTTGTACATGGACTAAGATCCTCTTTTCTGTCTGCAGTGTCCTTGGCTCCTGGTGAACCTGTGCGTAGGAGTGATCACCCTTGGAATGACTGTGCAGCATGACTTCCTGTTCTGGGCTGAGTTCTGTACCTTAGATGAGCCTGTATCATATATCCCTGTCTTTCCAGTACACATTTCCTGTTTTCCGGATACTTTGGATACAAATGATGGTAAGTACAGTGTTTTATCCATTTGATCCAGTGATCTCAGAGTACTTGGTGAAAGTATACCCCCAAGTGTTTTACTTTTGTTTTCAGAGATGATCCAAGTCTGTTATTGAGTCTGTGTATTGTTGAATGCACTCTTGCCTCAAAGTTTCTTGAATAGTTGACATTTTTAGGTACGGAAACACTGATTGATCTGTTCACAGCCTCACATTTCTGCATGTTTGTATTAAGTTGCAGTCTTTGTACAACATCACAGGAAAGTTTCATTTTCAGCACTTCCAGGAGAATATTCTTATCATTTTCTGTCATGTTTAGATGAGTCACTGGATGATGGCCCATTGTCTGCCATATCCATTTCATTTAGCTGTACAGTAGCTTGACCTACAATGTTGGAAGCCCTTTGCATAGATGTTCTGCTAGGTGGTGGAATGTAAGAGGCTGCAAGTAGGTATCTAGCCCTGGTGTTGCCCATTGGTGTATCCTGTAGTCCAGCTTGACACGTCATATTTACAGCAGCAGGATTTGGCCCAGGTTTAGCTGTTTTTATCTCGTCATACAGCTTATACTCTGGTGACTTAAAACTGCAGTTTTTACACATCATAGTATGCTTCCAAGCAAGTCCCCACTTTGTTTCATTAGCAATTTTGAAATCAGGTTTCACATCTGTTGTCTTGATTTCCATGATGATGGATGATATCACTCCAGATTTCCACATTTTTATTCATACAGATCATACATGTCCCCTCATGCTGATTCACTTCTGTCTCTTTCAGGGTCAGTCTTGCTTTGGATGATGGCCGTAGAATTCTAGCAGACCCAGGTGTGCCATTACAGTCTGGTGCCACAACTGACTGGAGACCCCCACCTGTCGGCTTCGTCACTGCCATGAGAGAGAACTTGTCTGCATCCATTCTTCTGGTCACTTGAGCAGATGCAGCACTGGAACTTGGTAAACTATCATCAGTCAGAAATCTGACCCCTTTGTTATGTGGAATATTTCCTGGTTTAAAGAAAGTTTTCTTCTTCTTGGTGTACCCTTTCATGGTTTCAGTTAAAATAACTGCACGTAAAAGTACAAGAATTAGCCTCTCTCCCCCTTATATAACTGGGAAAAGGTGTGCTGCCCTGGTATCATGAATAACTAGCGTATTCAGATGCCACCAGATTTCAGGTGCTACCTATTATTGACAGGCCCTGGTTTAATTACTTCACACCTGATAAGGAAAACCATTGATGTTTGTGATAAAGGATTGGAGACATGTTGCAAAAGAACCAAATTTGTCAACTTGAGTTTTTAAATTTTCATGAAAATTTAATTTAAATTCAAATTTTTAAATAAAAATATGTATCCTATTTTAAAATGGACTCTCCACTGAGAGTTTAGCAGCCAGGTTTAATTTCTAGTAATTTCCAGATTTGTATGAAGACTAAAAACTAACTACAGTTTATTTCAAGTGTTTATCTTAATTAATAAATTCACCATTCAACTTTAAGTTTTGTGAATTGTTCACAGTCGGCCATTTTGAAATTCATACTGTTTGTAATACAATGGTGTCAGATAAAATTTATATGCATGCATCAAATTCATTGAAACTTTGCAGCAGTATTTCAGACACTTTTATTTTAGTTTTTTTCCATTCAGGTGAAAATTTCTGACCCTGATAGGAATCGGGACACAATTAATACTTCCGGTTCAGTACCTACGAATGTAGTCCGAGTCTATTTTTAGATCATTTTTTCCTCTCTCATTTTGGTGGTGATGTATGCATTAGATTTAGTCATTCTTAGTATTGATTTAAAGGAAATTGGTTATTGTTTAGAATATGAGCATTATAGTGTGGTTGTCTGTGTGTATTTTGGCGACAGTGCACAGTGAGTAATGAGGCATTGGTGCTGATCCGGAAGTGAAATCTGTGACTCATTGCACGTTGCTTTGTTTACAGTCCAGCCATTCACAAGAATGCCGGTTAACCTTTGACAAGAATTTCAGCGTGAGTTCATCTTTGAAGATACTTTACAGCAACATATGATTTATTAGGATTTGGACACAGTGGAAAGTTCAGTACTGACAAACAAATGTAGAGACTATATAGGAAAATGAATTGTGGTCTAAGGCCTGTCAGTAAGGAAGGTTATAAAAGTTTAAATTGTTATCCTGAGTTTATTATTCAAGGTAGATGCATGAAATTTGGACATTTTGTGTATATTGACTTTAAAAATAGAACTATGAAATTAAAACTTAAAAAATTTAAATATTTTTTAAAATTTAAATTAATTTTTAAAATAAAATTAAAATTGTAAAATTTTTGTAAAAAAAATGTACATGTATTGAGCCTATGGGGTTGATACTCAGTATTATCACCATGTATGTATTTCTATAGATTTATGCATTGCTGATTGTTTGTTTTGAGTAAGGAGGATGAAAGAAAGAAAGAGAGACTGGTCTTTATTTTATTTGACTATGCTGGTATGACAGTTTTATCTTAAATCATACATACACTATTTCATTCATTCATTCATTCATTCATTCATTCATTCATTCAATGCTACATTCATTCATTCATTAATTCATTCAGTCAGGCAGTCAGTTCATGTTATTTTAGAATATGTTTGTTTGTTTGCTTGTTTATTTCTTTATTTATGTCTTGATATTCTGAGAAAACTGTTTCGACCTCTCCATAGGTCTCATCAGGTGGTAACAGGTAACACAACTGCACATAACATGCGTTGTGTTACCTACGGATTTCCCCACGACAGTTTTCCTTTCTGTATTATGTGTTTTTCATTGTGTCTTTTGGGCACTGTCCTTTTGTACATGGACTAAGATCCTCTTTTCTGTCTGCAGTGTCCTTGGCTCCTGGTGAACCTGTGCGTAGGAGTGATCACCCTTGGAATGACTGTGCAGCATGACTTCCTGTTCTGGGCTGAGTTCTGTACCTTAGATGAGCCTGTATCATATATCCCTGTCTTTCCAGTACACATTTCCTGTTTTCCGGATACTTTGGATACAAATGATGGTAAGTACAGTGTTTTATCCATTTGATCCAGTGATCTCAGAGTACTTGGTGAAAGTATACCCCCAAGTGTTTTACTTTTGTTTTCAGAGATGATCCAAGTCTGTTATTGAGTCTGTGTATTGTTGAATGCACTCTTGCCTCAAAGTTTCTTGAATAGTTGACATTTTTAGGTACGGAAACACTGATTGATCTGTTCACAGCCTCACATTTCTGCATGTTTGTATTAAGTTGCAGTCTTTGTACAACATCACAGGAAAGTTTCATTTTCAGCACTTCCAGGAGAATATTCTTATCATTTTCTGTCATGTTTAGATGAGTCACTGGATGATGGCCCATTGTCTGCCATATCCATTTCATTTAGCTGTACAGTAGCTTGACCTACAATGTTGGAAGCCCTTTGCATAGATGTTCTGCTAGGTGGTGGAATGTAAGAGGCTGCAAGTAGGTATCTAGCCCTGGTGTTGCCCATTGGTGTATCCTGTAGTCCAGCTTGACACTGTCATATTTACAGCAGCAGGATTTGGCCCAGGTTTAGCTGTTTTTATCTCGTCATACAGCTTATACTCTGGTGACTTAAAACTGCAGTTTTTACACATCATAGTATGCTTCCAAGCAAGTCCCCACTTTGTTTCATTAGCAATTTTGAAATCAGGTTTCACATCTGTTGTCTTGATTTCCATGATGATGGATGATATCACTCCAGATTTCCACATTTTTATTCATACAGATCATACATGTCCCCTCATGCTGATTCACTTCTGTCTCTTTCAGGGTCAGTCTTGCTTTGGATGATGGCCGTAGAATTCTAGCAGACCCAGGTGTGCCATTACAGTCTGGTGCCACAACTGACTGGAGACCCCCACCTGTCGGCTTCGTCACTGCCATGAGAGAGAACTTGTCTGCATCCATTCTTCTGGTCACTTGAGCAGATGCAGCACTGGAACTTGGTAAACTATCATCAGTCAGAAATCTGACCCCTTTGTTATGTGGAATATTTCCTGGTTTAAAGAAAGTTTTCTTCTTCTTGGTGTACCCTTTCATGGTTTCAGTTAAAATAACTGCACGTAAAAGTACAAGAATTAGCCTCTCTCCCCCTTATATAACTGGGAAAAGGTGTGCTGCCCTGGTATCATGAATAACTAGCGTATTCAGATGCCACCAGATTTCAGGTGCTACCTATTATTGACAGGCCCTGGTTTAATTACTTCACACCTGATAAGGAAAACCATTGATGTTTGTGATAAAGGATTGGAGACATGTTGCAAAAGAACCAAATTTGTCAACTTGAGTTTTTAAATTTTCATGAAAATTTAATTTAAATTCAAATTTTTAAATAAAAATATGTATCCTATTTTAAAATGGACTCTCCACTGAGAGTTTAGCAGCCAGGTTTAATTTCTAGTAATTTCCAGATTTGTATGAAGACTAAAAACTAACTACAGTTTATTTCAAGTGTTTATCTTAATTAATAAATTCACCATTCAACTTTAAGTTTTGTGAATTGTTCACAGTCGGCCATTTTGAAATTCATACTGTTTGTAATACAATGGTGTCAGATAAAATTTATATGCATGCATCAAATTCATTGAAACTTTGCAGCAGTATTTCAGACACTTTTATTTTAGTTTTTTTCCATTCAGGTGAAAATTTCTGACCCTGATAGGAATCGGGACACAATTAATACTTCCGGTTCAGTACCTACGAATGTAGTCCGAGTCTATTTTTAGATCATTTTTTCCTCTCTCATTTTGGTGGTGATGTATGCATTAGATTTAGTCATTCTTAGTATTGATTTAAAGGAAATTGGTTATTGTTTAGAATATGAGCATTATAGTGTGGTTGTCTGTGTGTATTTTGGCGACAGTGCACAGTGAGTAATGAGGCATTGGTGCTGATCCGGAAGTGAAATCTGTGACTCATTGCACGTTGCTTTGTTTACAGTCCAGCCATTCACAAGAATGCCGGTTAACCTTTGACAAGAATTTCAGCGTGAGTTCATCTTTGAAGATACTTTACAGCAACATATGATTTATTAGGATTTGGACACAGTGGAAAGTTCAGTACTGACAAACAAATGTAGAGACTATATAGGAAAATGAATTGTGGTCTAAGGCCTGTCAGTAAGGAAGGTTATAAAAGTTTAAATTGTTATCCTGAGTTTATTATTCAAGGTAGATGCATGAAATTTGGACATTTTGTGTATATTGACTTTAAAAATAGAACTATGAAATTAAAACTTAAAAAATTTAAATATTTTTTAAAATTTAAATTAATTTTTAAAATAAAATTAAAATTGTAAAATTTTTGTAAAAAAAATGTACATGTATTGAGCCTATGGGGTTGATACTCAGTATTATCACCATGTATGTATTTCTATAGATTTATGCATTGCTGATTGTTTGTTTTGAGTAAGGAGGATGAAAGAAAGAAAGAGAGACTGGTCTTTATTTTATTTGACTATGCTGGTATGACAGTTTTATCTTAAATCATACATACACTATTTCATTCATTCATTCATTCATTCATTCATTCATTCATTCATTCAATGCTACATTCATTCATTCATTAATTCATTCAGTCAGGCAGTCAGTTCATGTTATTTTAGAATATGTTTGTTTGTTTGCTTGTTTATTTCTTTATTTATGTCTTGATATTCTGAGAAAACTGTTTCGACCTCTCCATAGGTCTCATCAGGTGGTAACAGGTAACACAACTGCACATAACATGCGTTGTGTTACCTACGGATTTCCCCACGACAGTTTTCCTTTCTGTATTATGTGTTTTTCATTGTGTCTTTTGGGCACTGTCCTTTTGTACATGGACTAAGATCCTCTTTTCTGTCTGCAGTGTCCTTGGCTCCTGGTGAACCTGTGCGTAGGAGTGATCACCCTTGGAATGACTGTGCAGCATGACTTCCTGTTCTGGGCTGAGTTCTGTACCTTAGATGAGCCTGTATCATATATCCCTGTCTTTCCAGTACACATTTCCTGTTTTCCGGATACTTTGGATACAAATGATGGTAAGTACAGTGTTTTATCCATTTGATCCAGTGATCTCAGAGTACTTGGTGAAAGTATACCCCCAAGTGTTTTACTTTTGTTTTCAGAGATGATCCAAGTCTGTTATTGAGTCTGTGTATTGTTGAATGCACTCTTGCCTCAAAGTTTCTTGAATAGTTGACATTTTTAGGTACGGAAACACTGATTGATCTGTTCACAGCCTCACATTTCTGCATGTTTGTATTAAGTTGCAGTCTTTGTACAACATCACAGGAAAGTTTCATTTTCAGCACTTCCAGGAGAATATTCTTATCATTTTCTGTCATGTTTAGATGAGTCACTGGATGATGGCCCATTGTCTGCCATATCCATTTCATTTAGCTGTACAGTAGCTTGACCTACAATGTTGGAAGCCCTTTGCATAGATGTTCTGCTAGGTGGTGGAATGTAAGAGGCTGCAAGTAGGTATCTAGCCCTGGTGTTGCCCATTGGTGTATCCTGTAGTCCAGCTTGACACTGTCATATTTACAGCAGCAGGATTTGGCCCAGGTTTAGCTGTTTTTATCTCGTCATACAGCTTATACTCTGGTGACTTAAAACTGCAGTTTTTACACATCATAGTATGCTTCCAAGCAAGTCCCCACTTTGTTTCATTAGCAATTTTGAAATCAGGTTTCACATCTGTTGTCTTGATTTCCATGATGATGGATGATATCACTCCAGATTTCCACATTTTTATTCATACAGATCATACATGTCCCCTCATGCTGATTCACTTCTGTCTCTTTCAGGGTCAGTCTTGCTTTGGATGATGGCCGTAGAATTCTAGCAGACCCAGGTGTGCCATTACAGTCTGGTGCCACAACTGACTGGAGACCCCCACCTGTCGGCTTCGTCACTGCCATGAGAGAGAACTTGTCTGCATCCATTCTTCTGGTCACTTGAGCAGATGCAGCACTGGAACTTGGTAAACTATCATCAGTCAGAAATCTGACCCCTTTGTTATGTGGAATATTTCCTGGTTTAAAGAAAGTTTTCTTCTTCTTGGTGTACCCTTTCATGGTTTCAGTTAAAATAACTGCACGTAAAAGTACAAGAATTAGCCTCTCTCCCCCTTATATAACTGGGAAAAGGTGTGCTGCCCTGGTATCATGAATAACTAGCGTATTCAGATGCCACCAGATTTCAGGTGCTACCTATTATTGACAGGCCCTGGTTTAATTACTTCACACCTGATAAGGAAAACCATTGATGTTTGTGATAAAGGATTGGAGACATGTTGCAAAAGAACCAAATTTGTCAACTTGAGTTTTTAAATTTTCATGAAAATTTAATTTAAATTCAAATTTTTAAATAAAAATATGTATCCTATTTTAAAATGGACTCTCCACTGAGAGTTTAGCAGCCAGGTTTAATTTCTAGTAATTTCCAGATTTGTATGAAGACTAAAAACTAACTACAGTTTATTTCAAGTGTTTATCTTAATTAATAAATTCACCATTCAACTTTAAGTTTTGTGAATTGTTCACAGTCGGCCATTTTGAAATTCATACTGTTTGTAATACAATGGTGTCAGATAAAATTTATATGCATGCATCAAATTCATTGAAACTTTGCAGCAGTATTTCAGACACTTTTATTTTAGTTTTTTTCCATTCAGGTGAAAATTTCTGACCCTGATAGGAATCGGGACACAATTAATACTTCCGGTTCAGTACCTACGAATGTAGTCCGAGTCTATTTTTAGATCATTTTTTCCTCTCTCATTTTGGTGGTGATGTATGCATTAGATTTAGTCATTCTTAGTATTGATTTAAAGGAAATTGGTTATTGTTTAGAATATGAGCATTATAGTGTGGTTGTCTGTGTGTATTTTGGCGACAGTGCACAGTGAGTAATGAGGCATTGGTGCTGATCCGGAAGTGAAATCTGTGACTCATTGCACGTTGCTTTGTTTACAGTCCAGCCATTCACAAGAATGCCGGTTAACCTTTGACAAGAATTTCAGCGTGAGTTCATCTTTGAAGATACTTTACAGCAACATATGATTTATTAGGATTTGGACACAGTGGAAAGTTCAGTACTGACAAACAAATGTAGAGACTATATAGGAAAATGAATTGTGGTCTAAGGCCTGTCAGTAAGGAAGGTTATAAAAGTTTAAATTGTTATCCTGAGTTTATTATTCAAGGTAGATGCATGAAATTTGGACATTTTGTGTATATTGACTTTAAAAATAGAACTATGAAATTAAAACTTAAAAAATTTAAATATTTTTTAAAATTTAAATTAATTTTTAAAATAAAATTAAAATTGTAAAATTTTTGTAAAAAAAATGTACATGTATTGAGCCTATGGGGTTGATACTCAGTATTATCACCATGTATGTATTTCTATAGATTTATGCATTGCTGATTGTTTGTTTTGAGTAAGGAGGATGAAAGAAAGAAAGAGAGACTGGTCTTTATTTTATTTGACTATGCTGGTATGACAGTTTTATCTTAAATCATACATACACTATTTCATTCATTCATTCATTCATTCATTCATTCATTCATTCAATGCTACATTCATTCATTCATTAATTCATTCAGTCAGGCAGTCAGTTCATGTTATTTTAGAATATGTTTGTTTGTTTGCTTGTTTATTTCTTTATTTATGTCTTGATATTCTGAGAAAACTGTTTCGACCTCTCCATAGGTCTCATCAGGTGGTAACAGGTAACACAACTGCACATAACATGCGTTGTGTTACCTACGGATTTCCCCACGACAGTTTTCCTTTCTGTATTATGTGTTTTTCATTGTGTCTTTTGGGCACTGTCCTTTTGTACATGGACTAAGATCCTCTTTTCTGTCTGCAGTGTCCTTGGCTCCTGGTGAACCTGTGCGTAGGAGTGATCACCCTTGGAATGACTGTGCAGCATGACTTCCTGTTCTGGGCTGAGTTCTGTACCTTAGATGAGCCTGTATCATATATCCCTGTCTTTCCAGTACACATTTCCTGTTTTCCGGATACTTTGGATACAAATGATGGTAAGTACAGTGTTTTATCCATTTGATCCAGTGATCTCAGAGTACTTGGTGAAAGTATACCCCCAAGTGTTTTACTTTTGTTTTCAGAGATGATCCAAGTCTGTTATTGAGTCTGTGTATTGTTGAATGCACTCTTGCCTCAAAGTTTCTTGAATAGTTGACATTTTTAGGTACGGAAACACTGATTGATCTGTTCACAGCCTCACATTTCTGCATGTTTGTATTAAGTTGCAGTCTTTGTACAACATCACAGGAAAGTTTCATTTTCAGCACTTCCAGGAGAATATTCTTATCATTTTCTGTCATGTTTAGATGAGTCACTGGATGATGGCCCATTGTCTGCCATATCCATTTCATTTAGCTGTACAGTAGCTTGACCTACAATGTTGGAAGCCCTTTGCATAGATGTTCTGCTAGGTGGTGGAATGTAAGAGGCTGCAAGTAGGTATCTAGCCCTGGTGTTGCCCATTGGTGTATCCTGTAGTCCAGCTTGACACTTCATATTTACAGCAGCAGGATTTGGCCCAGGTTTAGCTGTTTTTATCTCGTCATACAGCTTATACTCTGGTGACTTAAAACTGCAGTTTTTACACATCATAGTATGCTTCCAAGCAAGTCCCCACTTTGTTTCATTAGCAATTTTGAAATCAGGTTTCACATCTGTTGTCTTGATTTCCATGATGATGGATGATATCACTCCAGATTTCCACATTTTTATTCATACAGATCATACATGTCCCCTCATGCTGATTCACTTCTGTCTCTTTCAGGGTCAGTCTTGCTTTGGATGATGGCCGTAGAATTCTAGCAGACCCAGGTGTGCCATTACAGTCTGGTGCCACAACTGACTGGAGACCCCCACCTGTCGGCTTCGTCACTGCCATGAGAGAGAACTTGTCTGCATCCATTCTTCTGGTCACTTGAGCAGATGCAGCACTGGAACTTGGTAAACTATCATCAGTCAGAAATCTGACCCCTTTGTTATGTGGAATATTTCCTGGTTTAAAGAAAGTTTTCTTCTTCTTGGTGTACCCTTTCATGGTTTCAGTTAAAATAACTGCACGTAAAAGTACAAGAATTAGCCTCTCTCCCCCTTATATAACTGGGAAAAGGTGTGCTGCCCTGGTATCATGAATAACTAGCGTATTCAGATGCCACCAGATTTCAGGTGCTACCTATTATTGACAGGCCCTGGTTTAATTACTTCACACCTGATAAGGAAAACCATTGATGTTTGTGATAAAGGATTGGAGACATGTTGCAAAAGAACCAAATTTGTCAACTTGAGTTTTTAAATTTTCATGAAAATTTAATTTAAATTCAAATTTTTAAATAAAAATATGTATCCTATTTTAAAATGGACTCTCCACTGAGAGTTTAGCAGCCAGGTTTAATTTCTAGTAATTTCCAGATTTGTATGAAGACTAAAAACTAACTACAGTTTATTTCAAGTGTTTATCTTAATTAATAAATTCACCATTCAACTTTAAGTTTTGTGAATTGTTCACAGTCGGCCAATTTGAAATTCATACTGTTTGTAATACAATGGTGTCAGATAAAATTTATATGCATGCATCAAATTCATTGAAACTTTGCAGCAGTATTTCAGACACTTTTATTTTAGTTTTTTTCCATTCAGGTGAAAATTTCTGACCCTGATAGGAATCGGGACACAATTAATACTTCCGGTTCAGTACCTACGAATGTAGTCCGAGTCTATTTTTAGATCATTTTTTCCTCTCTCATTTTGGTGGTGATGTATGCATTAGATTTAGTCATTCTTAGTATTGATTTAAAGGAAATTGGTTATTGTTTAGAATATGAGCATTATAGTGTGGTTGTCTGTGTGTATTTTGGCGACAGTGCACAGTGAGTAATGAGGCATTGGTGCTGATCCGGAAGTGAAATCTGTGACTCATTGCACGTTGCTTTGTTTACAGTCCAGCCATTCACAAGAATGCCGGTTAACCTTTGACAAGAATTTCAGCGCGAGTTCATCTTTGAAGATACTTTACAGCAACATATGATTTATTAGGATTTGGACACAGTGGAAAGTTCAGTACTGACAAACAAATGTAGAGACTATATAGGAAAATGAATTGTGGTCTAAGGCCTGTCAGTAAGGAAGGTTATAAAAGTTTAAATTGTTATCCTGAGTTTATTATTCAAGGTAGATGCATGAAATTTGGACATTTTGTGTATATTGACTTTAAAAATAGAACTATGAAATTAAAACTTAAAAAATTTAAATATTTTTTAAAATTTAAATTAATTTTTAAAATAAAATTAAAATTGTAAAATTTTTGTAAAAAAAATGTACATGTATTGAGCCTATGGGGTTGATACTCAGTATTATCACCATGTATGTATTTCTATAGATTTATGCATTGCTGATTGTTTGTTTTGAGTAAGGAGGATGAAAGAAAGAAAGAGAGACTGGTCTTTATTTTATTTGACTATGCTGGTATGACAGTTTTATCTTAAATCATACATACACTATTTCATTCATTCATTCATTCATTCATTCATTCATTCATTCAATGCTACATTCATTCATTCATTAATTCATTCAGTCAGGCAGTCAGTTCATGTTATTTTAGAATATGTTTGTTTGTTTGCTTGTTTATTTCTTTATTTATGTCTTGATATTCTGAGAAAACTGTTTCGACCTCTCCATAGGTCTCATCAGGTGGTAACAGGTAACACAACTGCACATAACATGCGTTGTGTTACCTACGGATTTCCCCACGACAGTTTTCCTTTCTGTATTATGTGTTTTTCATTGTGTCTTTTGGGCACTGTCCTTTTGTACATGGACTAAGATCCTCTTTTCTGTCTGCAGTGTCCTTGGCTCCTGGTGAACCTGTGCGTAGGAGTGATCACCCTTGGAATGACTGTGCAGCATGACTTCCTGTTCTGGGCTGAGTTCTGTACCTTAGATGAGCCTGTATCATATATCCCTGTCTTTCCAGTACACATTTCCTGTTTTCCGGATACTTTGGATACAAATGATGGTAAGTACAGTGTTTTATCCATTTGATCCAGTGATCTCAGAGTACTTGGTGAAAGTATACCCCCAAGTGTTTTACTTTTGTTTTCAGAGATGATCCAAGTCTGTTATTGAGTCTGTGTATTGTTGAATGCACTCTTGCCTCAAAGTTTCTTGAATAGTTGACATTTTTAGGTACGGAAACACTGATTGATCTGTTCACAGCCTCACATTTCTGCATGTTTGTATTAAGTTGCAGTCTTTGTACAACATCACAGGAAAGTTTCATTTTCAGCACTTCCAGGAGAATATTCTTATCATTTTCTGTCATGTTTAGATGAGTCACTGGATGATGGCCCATTGTCTGCCATATCCATTTCATTTAGCTGTACAGTAGCTTGACCTACAATGTTGGAAGCCCTTTGCATAGATGTTCTGCTAGGTGGTGGAATGTAAGAGGCTGCAAGTAGGTATCTAGCCCTGGTGTTGCCCATTGGTGTATCCTGTAGTCCAGCTTGACATGTCATATTTACAGCAGCAGGATTTGGCCCAGGTTTAGCTGTTTTTATCTCGTCATACAGCTTATACTCTGGTGACTTAAAACTGCAGTTTTTACACATCATAGTATGCTTCCAAGCAAGTCCCCACTTTGTTTCATTAGCAATTTTGAAATCAGGTTTCACATCTGTTGTCTTGATTTCCATGATGATGGATGATATCACTCCAGATTTCCACATTTTTATTCATACAGATCATACATGTCCCCTCATGCTGATTCACTTCTGTCTCTTTCAGGGTCAGTCTTGCTTTGGATGATGGCCGTAGAATTCTAGCAGACCCAGGTGTGCCATTACAGTCTGGTGCCACAACTGACTGGAGACCCCCACCTGTCGGCTTCGTCACTGCCATGAGAGAGAACTTGTCTGCATCCATTCTTCTGGTCACTTGAGCAGATGCAGCACTGGAACTTGGTAAACTATCATCAGTCAGAAATCTGACCCCTTTGTTATGTGGAATATTTCCTGGTTTAAAGAAAGTTTTCTTCTTCTTGGTGTACCCTTTCATGGTTTCAGTTAAAATAACTGCACGTAAGAGTACAAGAATTAGCCTCTCTCCCCCTTATATAACTGGGAAAAGGTGTGCTGCCCTGGTATCATGAATAACTAGCGTATTCAGATGCCACCAGATTTCAGGTGCTACCTATTATTGACAGGCCCTGGTTTAATTACTTCACACCTGATAAGGAAAACCATTGATGTTTGTGATAAAGGATTGGAGACATGTTGCAAAAGAACCAAATTTGTCAACTTGAGTTTTTAAATTTTCATGAAAATTTAATTTAAATTCAAATTTTTAAATAAAAATATGTATCCTATTTTAAAATGGACTCTCCACTGAGAGTTTAGCAGCCAGGTTTAATTTCTAGTAATTTCCAGATTTGTATGAAGACTAAAAACTAACTACAGTTTATTTCAAGTGTTTATCTTAATTAATAAATTCACCATTCAACTTTAAGTTTTGTGAATTGTTCACAGTCGGCCAATTTGAAATTCATACTGTTTGTAATACAATGGTGTCAGATAAAATTTATATGCATGCATCAAATTCATTGAAACTTTGCAGCAGTATTTCAGACACTTTTATTTTAGTTTTTTTCCATTCAGGTGAAAATTTCTGACCCTGATAGGAATCGGGACACAATTAATACTTCCGGTTCAGTACCTACGAATGTGGTCTGAGTCTATTTTTAGATCATTTTTTCCTCTCTCATTTTGGTGGTGATGTATGCATTAGATTTAGTCATTCTTAGTATTGATTTAAAGGAAATTGGTTATTGTTTAGAATATGAGCATTATAGTGTGGTTGTCTGTGTGTATTTTGGCGACAGTGCACAGTGAGTAATGAGGCATTGGTGCTGATCCGGAAGTGAAATCTGTGACTCATTGCACGTTGCTTTGTTTACAGTCCAGCCATTCACAAGAATGCCGGTTAACCTTTGACAAGAATTTCAGCGCGAGTTCATCTTTGACGATACTTTACAGCAACATATGATTGTTTGTTTTGAGTAAGGAGGATGAAAGAAAGAAAGAGAGACTGGTCTTTATTTTATTTGACTATGCTGGTATGACAGTTTTATCTTAAATCATACATACACTATTTCATTCATTCATTCATTCATTCATTCATTCATTCAATGCTACATTCATTCATTCATTAATTCATTCAGTCAGGCAGTCAGTTCATGTTATTTTAGAATATGTTTGTTTGTTTGCTTGTTTATTTCTTTATTTATGTCTTGATATTCTGAGAAAACTGTTTCGACCTCTCCATAGGTCTCATCAGGTGGTAACAGGTAACACAACTGCACATAACATGCGTTGTGTTACCTACGGATTTCCCCACGACAGTTTTCCTTTCTGTATTATGTGTTTTTCATTGTGTCTTTTGGGCACTGTCCTTTTGTACATGGACTAAGATCCTCTTTTCTGTCTGCAGTGTCCTTGGCTCCTGGTGAACCTGTGCGTAGGAGTGATCACCCTTGGAATGACTGTGCAGCATGACTTCCTGTTCTGGGCTGAGTTCTGTACCTTAGATGAGCCTGTATCATATATCCCTGTCTTTCCAGTACACATTTCCTGTTTTCCGGATACTTTGGATACAAATGATGGTAAGTACAGTGTTTTATCCATTTGATCCAGTGATCTCAGAGTACTTGGTGAAAGTATACCCCCAAGTGTTTTACTTTTGTTTTCAGAGATGATCCAAGTCTGTTATTGAGTCTGTGTATTGTTGAATGCACTCTTGCCTCAAAGTTTCTTGAATAGTTGACATTTTTAGGTACGGAAACACTGATTGATCTGTTCACAGCCTCACATTTCTGCATGTTTGTATTAAGTTGCAGTCTTTGTACAACATCACAGGAAAGTTTCATTTTCAGCACTTCCAGGAGAATATTCTTATCATTTTCTGTCATGTTTAGATGAGTCACTGGATGATGGCCCATTGTCTGCCTTATCCATTTCATTTAGCTGTACAGTAGCTTGACCTACAATGTTGGAAGCCCTTTGCATAGATGTTCTGCTAGGTGGTGGAATGTAAGAGGCTGCAAGTAGGTATCTAGCCCTGGTGTTGCCCATTGGTGTATCCTGTAGTCCAGCTTGACATGTCATATTTACAGCAGCAGGATTTGGCCCAGGTTTAGCTGTTTTTATCTCGTCATACAGCTTATACTCTGGTGACTTAAAACTGCAGTTTTTACACATCATAGTATGCTTCCAAGCAAGTCCCCACTTTGTTTCATTAGCAATTTTGAAATCAGGTTTCACATCTGTTGTCTTGATTTCCATGATGATGGATGATATCACTCCAGATTTCCACATTTTTATTCATACAGATCATACATGTCCCCTCATGCTGATTCACTTCTGTCTCTTTCAGGGTCAGTCTTGCTTTGGATGATGGCCGTAGAATTCTAGCAGACCCAGGTGTGCCATTACAGTCTGGTGCCACAACTGACTGGAGACCCCCACCTGTCGGCTTCGTCACTGCCATGAGAGAGAACTTGTCTGCATCCATTCTTCTGGTCACTTGAGCAGATGCAGCACTGGAACTTGGTAAACTATCATCAGTCAGAAATCTGACCCCTTTGTTATGTGGAATATTTCCTGGTTTAAAGAAAGTTTTCTTCTTCTTGGTGTACCCTTTCATGGTTTCAGTTAAAATAACTGCACGTAAGAGTACAAGAATTAGCCTCTCTCCCCCTTATATAACTGGGAAAAGGTGTGCTGCCCTGGTATCATGAATAACTAGCGTATTCAGATGCCACCAGATTTCAGGTGCTACCTATTATTGACAGGCCCTGGTTTAATTACTTCACACCTGATAAGGAAAACCATTGATGTTTGTGATAAAGGATTGGAGACATGTTGCAAAAGAACCAAATTTGTCAACTTGAGTTTTTAAATTTTCATGAAAATTTAATTTAAATTCAAATTTTTAAATAAAAATATGTATCCTATTTTAAAATGGACTCTCCACTGAGAGTTTAGCAGCCAGGTTTAATTTCTAGTAATTTCCAGATTTGTATGAAGACTAAAAACTAACTACAGTTTATTTCAAGTGTTTATCTTAATTAATAAATTCACCATTCAACTTTAAGTTTTGTGAATTGTTCACAGTCGGCCAATTTGAAATTCATACTGTTTGTAATACAATGGTGTCAGATAAAATTTATATGCATGCATCAAATTCATTGAAACTTTGCAGCAGTATTTCAGACACTTTTATTTTAGTTTTTTTCCATTCAGGTGAAAATTTCTGACCCTGATAGGAATCGGGACACAATTAATACTTCCGGTTCAGTACCTACGAATGTGGTCTGAGTCTATTTTTAGATCATTTTTTCCTCTCTCATTTTGGTGGTGATGTATGCATTAGATTTAGTCATTCTTAGTATTGATTTAAAGGAAATTGGTTATTGTTTAGAATATGAGCATTATAGTGTGGTTGTCTGTGTGTATTTTGGCGACAGTGCACAGTGAGTAATGAGGCATTGGTGCTGATCCGGAAGTGAAATCTGTGACTCATTGCACGTTGCTTTGTTTACAGTCCAGCCATTCACAAGAATGCCGGTTAACCTTTGACAAGAATTTCAGCGCGAGTTCATCTTTGACGATACTTTACAGCAACATATGATTGTTTGTTTTGAGTAAGGAGGATGAAAGAAAGAAAGAGAGACTGGTCTTTATTTTATTTGACTATGCTGGTATGACAGTTTTATCTTAAATCATACATACACTATTTCATTCATTCATTCATTCATTCATTCATTCAATGCTACATTCATTCATTCATTAATTCATTCAGTCAGGCAGTCAGTTCATGTTATTTTAGAATATGTTTGTTTGTTTGCTTGTTTATTTCTTTATTTATGTCTTGATATTCTGAGAAAACTGTTTCGACCTCTCCATAGGTCTCATCAGGTGGTAACAGGTAACACAACTGCACATAACATGCGTTGTGTTACCTACGGATTTCCCCACGACAGTTTTCCTTTCTGTATTATGTGTTTTTCATTGTGTCTTTTGGGCACTGTCCTTTTGTACATGGACTAAGATCCTCTTTTCTGTCTGCAGTGTCCTTGGCTCCTGGTGAACCTGTGCGTAGGAGTGATCACCCTTGTCTGTAATGATCACTGCTGAGTTCTGACTTGATGACTGTACCTTCCTTTCTGAGTTCATGTTTGTCAGTCTTTTTTTTTGATTCCTTTGGATTTTGGTACTTGTTTGAGTAAGTACAGTGTTTTCCATTTGACTTTTGTTTCAGAGATGGTGTTATTGAGTCTGTGTATTGTACTTTTTCTTGTTTGACATTGTTAGGTACTGATTGATTGTATCTTTTGTTTTGTTTGTTTTTTTTGACATTTTTGTCCTCAAGTTGTTTTTCATTTTTTTTGATAGGAGATTTTTTGAGTCTTTTTTTCTTTTTATGTTTTTATTTTGAGTCTTGGATGATGATCCTTTTCCCATTGTTGCTTATATGTTTTTGCTGATGTTATGTGGAAGGTTTGCAAAGGTATCTAGTTGGTGTATTGTAGTTTGTGCTATTTGAGGATTATTTTTGATTCCTGTAGTTGCTTGGTGACTTACTTAAGTTTTTTTATTTAGCATCATATGTCGTCCCTTGTTTTTTATGCAATTTGTCATCACATTTTGTTTTTTTGATGAGATATGTTGATTTTTTTGTGTTGATTCATGTTGATGATGGTGATTGATTTGTTTTTTTTACAGTACTTGCTTTAATGTCGTAGATTATTCTGTGGTGGTTGTGTGCATGACTGAGATTCCCACTGTCCCAGTAGAGTGTTGCAGATTCTGATTGATTGGATTGGATTGGCTGAGATTTGTCTGTCGTTTTCTGGTTTGAGTTTTTTTTTGTTACTGGTTTCAGTTTGTTGCACGTAAGAATTTGTTCTCTTTTATTTATGTTTTCCTGGTATCATGAATAAGTTTTGGTGCATCATGTTTTTTTAAGTGGAATACTGCCGTAAGAGTTTTTATTTGTTGTTTACTGGGAAAGGTGTGGATGATATTGATGTTTTTTATATTTTTTTTTTTTAATTTTTATAATTTGTTGTGTTTTTGAATTTTTTTGTAATCAATTTTTTCTTTTTTTTTTTGTATTGTTTTTTTTAAATTTTTATAATTTGTTATTTGTTTTTTTTTTTTAATTTTTTTAAGTTGTAATTTCAATTTGTTCATATTTATGTAATACAATGGTTTAATTTATTCATATTCATTCATTGTTTTGCAGCAGTATTCTTTTTATTTTAGTTTTTGTTTCAGGTGTTTCTGATAGGAATCGGGACACATTTACGGACGAATGTGGGTTATTAGATATTTTTTTTTATTTTTGTGGGTGATTTTTGCTAGATGTCATTTTAGTTTCTCATATTGGTATGGTTATTGAGTTTGTTTTTAATTATGGTTTCTGTGTGTTTTTGGTGGTGTGTTTACAGTGGTTATTTGAAATTGTCACATTGAAAGTTTGTTTTTGATTTTTTTTTCAGTCCATTAAAATTGTTAAAATTTTTGACAAGAATTATCAGCTATGGGTTGATATCAGTATTTCACGAGTATTTTATAGATTTATGCATTGCTGATTGTTTGTTTTGAGTAAGGAGGATGAAAGAAAGAAAGAGAGACTGGTCTTTATTTTATTTGACTATGCTGGTATGACAGTTTTATCTTAAATCATACATACACTATTTCATTCATTCATTCATTCATTCATTCATTCAATGCTACATTCATTCATTCATTAATTCATTCAGTCAGGCAGTCAGTTCATGTTATTTTAGAATATGTTTGTTTGTTTGCTTGTTTATTTCTTTATTTATGTCTTGATATTCTGAGAAAACTGTTTCGACCTCTCCATAGGTCTCATCAGGTGGTAACAGGTAACACAACTGCACATAACATGCGTTGTGTTACCTACGGATTTCCCCACGACAGTTTTCCTTTCTGTATTATGTGTTTTTCATTGTGTCTTTTGGGCACTGTCCTTTTGTACATGGACTAAGATCCTCTTTTCTGTCTGCAGTGTCCTTGGCTCCTGGTGAACCTGTGCGTAGGAGTGATCACCCTTGGAATGACTGTGCAGCATGACTTCCTGTTCTGGGCTGAGTTCTGTACCTTAGATGAGCCTGTATCATATATCCCTGTCTTTCCAGTACACATTTCCTGTTTTCCGGATACTTTGGATACAAATGATGGTAAGTACAGTGTTTTATCCATTTGATCCAGTGATCTCAGAGTACTTGGTGAAAGTATACCCCCAAGTGTTTTACTTTTGTTTTCAGAGATGATCCAAGTCTGTTATTGAGTCTGTGTATTGTTGAATGCACTCTTGCCTCAAAGTTTCTTGAATAGTTGACATTTTTAGGTACGGAAACACTGATTGATCTGTTCACAGCCTCACATTTCTGCATGTTTGTATTAAGTTGCAGTCTTTGTACAACATCACAGGAAAGTTTCATTTTCAGCACTTCCAGGAGAATATTCTTATCATTTTCTGTCATGTTTAGATGAGTCACTGGATGATGGCCCATTGTCTGCCTTATCCATTTCATTTAGCTGTACAGTAGCTTGACCTACAATGTTGGAAGCCCTTTGCATAGATGTTCTGCTAGGTGGTGGAATGTAAGAGGCTGCAAGTAGGTATCTAGCCCTGGTGTTGCCCATTGGTGTATCCTGTAGTCCAGCTTGACATGTCATATTTACAGCAGCAGGATTTGGCCCAGGTTTAGCTGTTTTTATCTCGTCATACAGCTTATACTCTGGTGACTTAAAACTGCAGTTTTTACACATCATAGTATGCTTCCAAGCAAGTCCCCACTTTGTTTCATTAGCAATTTTGAAATCAGGTTTCACATCTGTTGTCTTGATTTCCATGATGATGGATGATATCACTCCAGATTTCCACATTTTTATTCATACAGATCATACATGTCCCCTCATGCTGATTCACTTCTGTCTCTTTCAGGGTCAGTCTTGCTTTGGATGATGGCCGTAGAATTCTAGCAGACCCAGGTGTGCCATTACAGTCTGGTGCCACAACTGACTGGAGACCCCCACCTGTCGGCTTCGTCACTGCCATGAGAGAGAACTTGTCTGCATCCATTCTTCTGGTCACTTGAGCAGATGCAGCACTGGAACTTGGTAAACTATCATCAGTCAGAAATCTGACCCCTTTGTTATGTGGAATATTTCCTGGTTTAAAGAAAGTTTTCTTCTTCTTGGTGTACCCTTTCATGGTTTCAGTTAAAATAACTGCACGTAAGAGTACAAGAATTAGCCTCTCTCCCCCTTATATAACTGGGAAAAGGTGTGCTGCCCTGGTATCATGAATAACTAGCGTATTCAGATGCCACCAGATTTCAGGTGCTACCTATTATTGACAGGCCCTGGTTTAATTACTTCACACCTGATAAGGAAAACCATTGATGTTTGTGATAAAGGATTGGAGACATGTTGCAAAAGAACCAAATTTGTCAACTTGAGTTTTTAAATTTTCATGAAAATTTAATTTAAATTCAAATTTTTAAATAAAAATATGTATCCTATTTTAAAATGGACTCTCCACTGAGAGTTTAGCAGCCAGGTTTAATTTCTAGTAATTTCCAGATTTGTATGAAGACTAAAAACTAACTACAGTTTATTTCAAGTGTTTATCTTAATTAATAAATTCACCATTCAACTTTAAGTTTTGTGAATTGTTCACAGTCGGCCAATTTGAAATTCATACTGTTTGTAATACAATGGTGTCAGATAAAATTTATATGCATGCATCAAATTCATTGAAACTTTGCAGCAGTATTTCAGACACTTTTATTTTAGTTTTTTTCCATTCAGGTGAAAATTTCTGACCCTGATAGGAATCGGGACACAATTAATACTTCCGGTTCAGTACCTACGAATGTGGTCTGAGTCTATTTTTAGATCATTTTTTCCTCTCTCATTTTGGTGGTGATGTATGCATTAGATTTAGTCATTCTTAGTATTGATTTAAAGGAAATTGGTTATTGTTTAGAATATGAGCATTATAGTGTGGTTGTCTGTGTGTATTTTGGCGACAGTGCACAGTGAGTAATGAGGCATTGGTGCTGATCCGGAAGTGAAATCTGTGACTCATTGCACGTTGCTTTGTTTACAGTCCAGCCATTCACAAGAATGCCGGTTAACCTTTGACAAGAATTTCAGCGCGAGTTCATCTTTGACGATACTTTACAGCAACATATGATTGTTTGTTTTGAGTAAGGAGGATGAAAGAAAGAAAGAGAGACTGGTCTTTATTTTATTTGACTATGCTGGTATGACAGTTTTATCTTAAATCATACATACACTATTTCATTCATTCATTCATTCATTCATTCATTCATTCAATGCTACATTCATTCATTCATTAATTCATTCAGTCAGGCAGTCAGTTCATGTTATTTTAGAATATGTTTGTTTGTTTGCTTGTTTATTTCTTTATTTATGTCTTGATATTCTGAGAAAACTGTTTCGACCTCTCCATAGGTCTCATCAGGTGGTAACAGGTAACACAACTGCACATAACATGCGTTGTGTTACCTACGGATTTCCCCACGACAGTTTTCCTTTCTGTATTATGTGTTTTTCATTGTGTCTTTTGGGCACTGTCCTTTTGTACATGGACTAAGATCCTCTTTTCTGTCTGCAGTGTCCTTGGCTCCTGGTGAACCTGTGCGTAGGAGTGATCACCCTTGGAATGACTGTGCAGCATGACTTCCTGTTCTGGGCTGAGTTCTGTACCTTAGATGAGCCTGTATCATATATCCCTGTCTTTCCAGTACACATTTCCTGTTTTCCGGATACTTTGGATACAAATGATGGTAAGTACAGTGTTTTATCCATTTGATCCAGTGATCTCAGAGTACTTGGTGAAAGTATACCCCAAGTGTTTTACTTTTGTTTTCAGAGATGATCCAAGTCTGTTATTGAGTCTGTGTATTGTTGAATGCACTCTTGCCTCAAAGTTTCTTGAATAGTTGACATTTTTAGGTACGGAAACACTGATTGATCTGTTCACAGCCTCACATTTCTGCATGTTTGTATTAAGTTGCAGTCTTTGTACAACATCACAGGAAAGTTTCATTTTCAGCACTTCCAGGAGAATATTCTTATCATTTTCTGTCATGTTTAGATGAGTCACTGGATGATGGCCCATTGTCTGCCTTATCCATTTCATTTAGCTGTACAGTAGCTTGACCTACAATGTTGGAAGCCCTTTGCATAGATGTTCTGCTAGGTGGTGGAATGTAAGAGGCTGCAAGTAGGTATCTAGCCCTGGTGTTGCCCATTGGTGTATCCTGTAGTCCAGCTTGACATGTCATATTTACAGCAGCAGGATTTGGCCCAGGTTTAGCTGTTTTTATCTCGTCATACAGCTTATACTCTGGTGACTTAAAACTGCAGTTTTTACACATCATAGTATGCTTCCAAGCAAGTCCCCACTTTGTTTCATTAGCAATTTTGAAATCAGGTTTCACATCTGTTGTCTTGATTTCCATGATGATGGATGATATCACTCCAGATTTCCACATTTTTATTCATACAGATCATACATGTCCCCTCATGCTGATTCACTTCTGTCTCTTTCAGGGTCAGTCTTGCTTTGGATGATGGCCGTAGAATTCTAGCAGACCCAGG